>CM030023.1:2647500-3066733 GCA_017639485.1 Pluvialis apricaria
CATCCCACTCGTTAAAATAAAGACTGCGACTTCTGGACACTTGGGTAAAAATACAAAGTTTGGAAACTTTAGTGAAGCTTCCACTGATGACAGTGTTTGTATAACTGCATGAAGGCAGAATTTGGCCCTTCTGCTTTGAAACACTTGCTCTGTCTTGCTCTTCATACTGACTATTTGTACATCTACGACTGCTTTTTTTTTTTTGTTAACAAAAAAGGATTGTAGGGAAAAATGGGTACCCTGGTGGATTTCACAGATTGCTTGGCTTAAATACCTTTAAGTGTGAAAACACCAGGATAAAGTCTCTTTGGTGCTAATATTTATTCTTCTCCAGAATGTCTCTCTCCTTGTCAGTTTTAGAGCAGTGTGATGGGGAAGGCTGTTTTTTGTGGAGCTTTGAGCTTTGAAATAAATGCTAGGACTTACCTTCAAAGAAAAACTGGTATAAAAGTCAATGAGTTCACATCCAAGGAGTTCGTACCGCCTGCCATGGCATGATATTTCTCCCCTGATATTGTATTTTTTTGCCACTGTTATTGTGGCATTATATTATGGATAGGTTAAAGCCTCTACCTTTGAATGGAGCCTTTTGTACCAAATGGTTTCATTGTGCGGCTGAGGCTGATCACTGCGTGCTTGCCCAGGACAGTGTTGTGTGTTCTTGAGTGGAGAAGAGATTCACTGCTGAGCTTCAGTCTCCTCTGGGACGCCTACAGTCAGCATGCATGGGTTGGAGTTTCCAGCCATACCCGTGACTCCTATGATGAGGGCTGCTTCTTGCCCCTAGCAGAGGCTAAACCTGCCCTGCTGTTCTCCTAAGAAACTGTCTCAAGGATCTCAAGGTTTTAAATCACTGATGGGATGAATGCAGCTGACCAGCCTGGGGTGATGCTTCCCCAAATCCTTCAACCAGAGGTTGCCTTTGTACTGGTGGGCATGTTCCTCTGGAGATATGAAAAGCTGTTTTCAGCATCCCATATCACTGCTGCTTTCAGAAGCCCATCCAAAGATAAACTGAGCCAACGGAAAGGCTCCACTGCCTTTAGAGCAGACCTGTAGGCAACAGCTAATGAGCTTTTATGGGAAATAAAAATCTTTTGCTGTTTCCTGGGTACCGAATCCCAGAGGTAGTTATGTGGTGTTCCTGGGATAGAGAGTGGCTTCAGCAAAACTACTTTATATCAGAGGAATTGGCCTCCTTTACTTTGCCTTATAAGTATTAATCCAACCTCTCAGCAAGACTCTGCTGTGGTTTTGACTAGCCCCCAGTAACTTCAGGAATAAAATAGTCTTTGGCACAAAAATCACTTCTGCCAGCTCCTTTTGACAGATCACAGTACAGTAAGTGAATTCCCCATGGTCAGTGATGCTGCCATCTGATATGTGTGTTTCCAGCAAGTTTTATCTTTGTCAAGTTTCCTGAAGAAGTCAGACTTCGTGGCCGTGGAGCTGGAAAGGATTTCTCTTTAGTGCTTTTTTTTTTCATACCTGTTATGTTTGGGGACTTAGTTTTCAATTTTTATTCATTTTTTTTCTAATGGGAGGTGGGAACGAGCAGAGGGGAGCAGGAAAATGAATCCAATTTGGCAATCTTAATTTGTCTTTCTATCCTGCAGCCAAAGCAGGAAGGAAATGTCTTGCTTTTGGCCGCTGCCTTTTTTGGATGTGTCTAACAGTTTAAAGTAAAAAAGTGATGGCTCTGGCCACCCTGGTGTTTGATGCCAAATTTAAGCTGGTCTCACTGGGTGGCAAAAACAGAGGTGTGTGACATGGGGGTGTTTTGAAAGGAATGGAGGGACAAAAAGAAGCCGGGATGAATAAAGCAAGAGTTTTCTGATACTGAATATGATATTCTGAATGACACAGCAACGTCCAAAAAATGTGTATCATGTGGGGTGATTGAGGATTTAGTGAGATTACCCTTAATCTTCCTCAGTCAATAAAAAAGGAAACAAGAATAGATCTGTTCTTCTTAGAAAGACAATGACATTTAGTATGTTTGCTGGAGTTGGAAAACTGGCACAATGTGTTTCATGTCATAATAACATTTAAATCTTCATAGGTTTAGACACTAAACGTTATCTGCTTTGCCCTAGTGCGTCCATGGCTAAATACATCTCTCTCTAAAGCTCTGAAACTCCTTATCTGACAGAAGGCTCGTAAATTTGCCTCGTAATAGAAATAAATATCATTAGTACAGAGATGCTGCTAGGTTCTTCTAGTTGTCATTGGAAAAGACAATTTTAAACAGATACAGGCTTTATCTGTCTTGATAATTAATAAGCTGCTGCATCATGGGTTTGCGTTGCTTCGTTTTCTTACCTGTGCGTTTTGAGTAGAAATGAAACTTGCTCCAAGTGTATGAGGAGAGGTCCCACTCTAGAGCAAGAGCTGGAATCCAGGTGGTCTGACACTGAGGATGCTAAACTGGGCTGGAGAGACCTGGATTAAATTTTTTATTCTGTCAGCACTTTGAGGTCTCCAGTAGAAAAATGCTGTGCTAGAGCTAGACAGTAGTAATTTGTCTCTGTCTCAGATCACCGCTTCAAAATTGGATAAAATTACTTCCATATCTTACAACACCTCTTAATACACTGGAGGTTGGAAGACTATAAGATACTTTGCTGCAGATGTGTAGGACCTCTAAGATTAAGCATTATTTCTGCAGTGATATTTGTAATTAGAAAGTAAAATCGCAAAATCTTGGCTGGTTTTAGTGAGGCACAATCCAAAGAAAACCATATCCATGTGAATGATGTTGAGCATCCCACACCTGCATGCCTGAAGATAGGTTCTGACATTTATGTTGGTGTTGAGGCATTAATGTATCTGGAACCTGCTGATGTGCCACAAGAAAAGTTTTCTCCAGTAGAGCAGATGAAGATCAGTTAGTTGTGCACATGGATTTAGTGTGTGGGCCTCAAAGAAAGGGCAGAACTTGGTTTTTGTAGAAAATGAGCTGTGCCAGGCAAAGCTTATGGAGGAAAACTGCCTCAGTTGTGAAGACTAAGCCTGTGTGTGTCTTTGCTTGAGAATCACAGAATGACAGAATGGTGAGGGTTGGAAGGGATCTGTGAAGATCATCCAGGCCAACCCCCCGCCAGAGCAGGGGCACCTCCAGCAGTGGCACAGGACGGCGTCCAGGCGGGTTTGGGATGGCTCCAGAGTGGGAGACTCCCCCACCTCTCTGGGCAGCTGTGCCACTGCTCTGCCACCCGCACAGGGAAGTTCATCCTCATGTTTAGATGGAACTTCCTATGGTCAAGTTTGAGAAAAGCCCCGTCACAGTCATTGCCTGTCCTGAGACCAGAAGTGTTATAAGCCCTTTGCTGGATTGGATTTGAGAATGAAATCCCATTCCTTTGAAATGAGCATATGTGCACAACCATACTCTGATAATGTTGCCAGTTTTGGGGACTATCTTGAAGATTCAAGTCTGAATCTCAGCTTAAACTTAACTCGCATGTAGGTTTACGTATAATCTTCAACTTTTGTATTCCTGTATCACCTATGTGAACCTGTCATGGGCGGGGCTCAATAGTAGATGGATGTGTAAATAGCCCATCAAAGTCCCTGGCTTGATAAAGGTGAGTCCTTGAAGAGCTTGCAATCCACCTGTAAAACAAGAGACAAGGGACAGCGGCATGTGCGGGACAGGGAATAAACGGGACAGTCAAGAAACCATGAAACTCAAACAACAGGAGGTGTAACTATGGACAATAAACAAACTCACTCATAATAGATTTTAAACCAATACTTAGTTTATTTGCTGTTTCGAGTTTGGCTCATGAATCTTGCATGCTTGGATTTTGCAATCTCCTGCTTAGGTGACCTGTTTTAGCTTGCACGTTTTCGAGGTAGATGCTCTGGTCTCTCCTGCACAGCTAGACTTCCCTATTTTTCTGGTACTTCAACTCAAGAACTACACTGCTCTGGAAAATGTCAAGTATTTTTCATAGTTATAAAAAAGTTTTTTAATGGATATTTCATAACAAATCTTTCTCTATACAGCAAAATGTCTACCCTGCATGGAAACTGGGTGTCACAAGTAGCTTGAGCAGCATTTGGCACCAGAATTTTGTCAGTTTTCACCTTTTTGAGTGATCGCAAAAGTTTGCAAAGTTAAAGGGTGATATTTCTTGTTTTTCCACCAGTGAAGGAAGCTATTGGATGATGAAAAATAAATACATTTAGTTTGAGCAACAATTTTACAGTATTAGTGATTTGCCACACATGGAAATACATTATTTAAATGGCAATGTTCTTATTTTCACCTTACTAGAAAATCCATCTGTCTCCAGTCCCATAAAAATATCCCAGATAAAAATGGAAAATGCTATAGATAGCAACAGTTCTTCCAGGAAAATGTCAGCAAATCTGTTACCCTTCTTATGACTATCAAGTAAATATTAATCAATTTGGGATTCATATAGTATACAAATTGAAAGGATATGGAAAGAAATCGGAGAATTGCAAGCATTCTCATTAATTTCCTATTTTACTAAAACCTGATTAACTTTAGTGATGCACACTACTAGAAGGAAAAGGTCTTTTAAACTCTTTCTCTGCAGTTTGGCTTGCAGAAATTTCCATGGCTCCACTAACTTCAGCTGAAATATTTGAGCGTAATCAGCTCAGGGTTTGGCGTTCACTTTGTGCAAACGTGTGCACACTCACAATAACCTACTTGAATAACTGGCTGGGAACAAACACCCATTCATTGACCAGATCTATTTTTTTTGTTGGACTTGCCTGCACTGCTGCAAAACTCACGAATATGCATTGAGATTATTTTTGATCCTGAACTTACTCATGCAGTTAAAACATCCCATAATTGGAAGAAATGCTAGAGGGGTATCTAAGGGAAGAGCTGTCTTCTGGTGGGTGCATAAAGCTTGCCATCTGTCTGACCCGAGAGGTACAGTGCAGTGATGAAGTAGTATAAAATATGCTGACTCCTCAGCTTTACAAATGATTTCTGATGTTGACGCTGGGTTTTTCTCCCTTGCGATCCCAGCTGCATACCACTCCGTTGTCACAGATGCTTTTTGGCAATTAAACAAGCTGTTACTTCTCACAGCAAGTCCTGGCTCCCCAGTTTTATTTGGAAACCTTTACCTTAAAAAATGGTTAATTACTCAGCTTCTCTCAATCCCTATGAGCTGCTTTTTTCAAGTTTTCTAATTTACATTGCCATGACTGGGCAGCAATAAATCAAAGCCCAGCTGCAGCTACTGATCTCCTATAACCCCTTTTTTTCCTCTTAGTTGTAATTTCAACTATAAGCTCAACAATAAGCCCATCTCTTAATCTCAGCATGAACAAATGGAAAATGGTCAAATGACGCACAATTTTAAGCTTCTTGCTGTATAAATTAGACAGAGTGCGTCAGTTCACTGGAATACTCTGACCTTTTCTCCTTAAAAATACTTGGGGGGGAGGAAGATCTGGATTGAGCCCTAGGTTAAAGTCTTCTATATTTACAGTGCCCAACTGCCTAAGCATAAGGTACCAATATGCACAGAAGCTGGTGCTTAAAATATATGGGGAAATGGAAGCCAGGGCAGATAAAGAGTGCCAATAAAAGCCGGACTGTTACTAGCTTTCAGCAGCTAAATTTACTGTAGTATTTGTATAGGATAGTACTTCCCACCCTTGGGTATAGGGAAGGATGGATACGCCAGCTACCTGAGGGGTTTAAAACTGAATTACTCATCATTTTAGTCAGTGTTGTCCTTCTTTAGTTGAGCTGTAATGCAGTGAGCCAAATTTGCCAAGGGAAAGCCTGTCAGCACCCTGCGTTGGCGGCAATTAACACTCCAGCAAGTCCACTGCAGCATCGCCAGATAATTTGAATATTAATCTTAATGCAGCCCATGGCTGAGAGTGAGCTGTCAGGTTACAAACTGAGCTTGCTGTTATAAAAATCCACTTTTTCTGCCCATGTGATGGGAATGGATTTCTCCCCCTTGGTGCCTGTGCTGGTGTCGCAGTGCTGTGGTACCATTGGGTTTGGTTTCAAATTGCTGGCTGCTGTAATGGTCATCAAGTCATGCAAAACAGCATGCTTTATAAACTCGGCAGGTGGGTAATGTTTTGTATATGGCAGAGCACGATACACATAGACAACAAGGCCAAGTGCAGGGTCCTACATCTGGGTCGCGGCAATCCCAGGCACAACCCCAGGCCGGGCGGGGAATGGCTGGAGAGCAGCCCTGAGGAGAAGGCCCTGGGGGCGCTGATGGACGAGAAGCTCACCATGAGCCAGCAACGCGCGATCGCAGCCCAGAAGGCCGACCGCATCCTGGGCTGCATCAGCAGCGTGGCCAGCAGGGCGAGGGAGGTGATTCTGCCCATCTACTGTATTCTGGTGAGACCCCACCTGGAGTACTGCATCCAGCTCTGGAGCCCCCAACATAAGAAGGACATGGACCTGTTGGAGCGGGTCCAGAGAATGGCCAGGAAGATGATCAGAGGGCTAGAGCCCCTCTGCTGGGAGGACAGGCTGGGAGAGTTGGGGTTGTTCAGCCTGGAGAAGAGAAGGCTCCGGGGAGACCTCAGAGCCCCTTCCAGTCCCTCAAGGGGCTCCAGGAGAGCTGGGGAGGGACTTTTTACAAGGGCATGGAGTGATGGGACGAGGGGGAATGGCTTCAAACTGGAAGAAGGTAGATTTAGATTACATATTAGGAAGAAATACTTTCCCGTGAGGGTGGTGATCTTCTGGCGCAGGTTGCCCAGAGAAGCTGTGGCTGCCCCATCCCTGGAGGTGTTCAAGGCCAGGTTGGATGGGGCTTGGAGCACCCTGGGCTGGTGGGAGGTGTCCCTGCCCAGGGCAGGGGGTGGCACTGGATGGTCTTCATGGTCCTTTCCAACCCAAACCATTCGATGATTCTATGAACATTTAAAAAAAAATATTTTCATTGTATGTCACCTAATACTTAATTTAAAAGAATTACTTCTACAAGAGTTTTTCCAGAGTATCCAGACAAAAATACACATTAATTTGTTTTAGAGAAAGCCTATCTTTCAAACCAGGTGCAGGCAGTGGTTTTTAGGCACTCTCTTCTCTCTGGTCCTGCGGCAGCCCCTGCGCAGCCGGCTCCGAGCTGGCCAGGGCATCGTTCTGCACTGTCCTTCACTTCAGCGCTGTTTATGTGAAATTAGTTGCTTCATTAGTAGTATCTCCTTTTCTTGACCTAAAGAAAAATGTTTCCTAAGTGTGGAGATATAAATAAAAGGAAGGGGAGAAAACTTAACAGGATCTGATTTTAGAGGCAAGGCTGAATGGGCTTTACAGGATACCTGTAACCTGAGGTTTTCTCTGAGCTGAAACTTAACAAACGCAATTTCTTTCAAAGCATTTTGTATCTGCTGTCAGTTTTCCTTGAAGGAAGGAAAGAATTGCTTGGTATGCCTGAGATGAAACCACAAGTGATGGCTTTTACTCCCGACCCTAGTTGGTCCACTGATGGTGGCTTGTGATATTAACACCTCTCCCAACAAGGTTGTTCCCCACATCTTCCTTCTGCAAGACAGTGTCCCCCCAAAATATCGAGGTGCCCATGCCTTAGCTGTTTAGTATGACAAGGTGGTTACAGAGGCTATGGAGTTGGGGATGGATGGGAATGGCTCTGTCGCAGCCCCCAGTGCTCCTTATTTCAGTGAAACCAGGTGGGAGGTTTCCAAAAAGTCCAGTGCTGTGACCACCGGTCAACTTCTCCCCAGCATCCAGGGTTTGCTGTGGAATGTCCTAATGTAAGACTGGCCTAGTCTGACTGAAAACTTAAATTGAATTTTAAATAGTGAAAGGCACAGGGCAAAAATCTACTGGGAAAATGTGTATTGGGGGGGGGGGGGGGGGGGGGGGGGGAATGGAAGAACTGCTATAGTGAGACTTCACAGAATCACAGAATCCCAGAATCCCAGAGTGGTCAGGGTTGGAAGGGCCCTCTGGAGCTCCCCCAGCCCAACCTCCTGCCACAGCAGGGTCACCTCCAGCAGTGGCACAGGACGGCGTCCAGGCGGGTTCGGGACGGCTCCAGAGTGGGAGACTCCCCCACCTCTCTGGGCAGCTGTGCCACTGCTCTGCCACCCGCACAGGGAAGAAGTCCGTCCTCATGTTAAGAAGGAACTTCCTATGGTCAAGTTTGTGCCCATTACCTCCTAAGGTATTCAAATTCTTAAAGGTGCAGAGCTGGCCTAAGGAGATGTTAAAGATCCACATCCAGTGTGTGCAGGTGTTTCCACCATGAGTCAAATGCCTATGTGTATTTCTGTTCCTTCTGCCTAATGCTTCTTCGGCGGAGTGGGGATTAAACTCTGGGCTCCTTTAAGACTTCCTGCCATTCCCTAAATCTAATCATGCATGTGTAGTGTACCTGTATTTATCAACATATATACATCAACCTTCATTTGTTCCTTACATGCTGTTCTTAATTCAGCTACTCGTTGTGTGAGTAGTAGAGCTGCAGGACTTCACCTTTTTGATACACACAGGCTCACTTTAGAAAGGCTGAAACCTGCTGTTTAATGCATTATTGAAAGCTGTTCTTTATTTTTAAACTTTCCAGGAAGTTAAAAATAGACCTGATCCTTTTTATTCTCTTATAAATAAAGAGCAGATCGGAATTATGCATTGAACACTGTGCATAATCCATTGGTTAGGGATTACATCTGGTGAATGCATCAGTTAACTGAATCAAGTCTACTTATGTTTTTTTTTAAAAAAATAAAATATTCCAACTTGATTCTTGGCCACTTCTCTGCTGTCAGGATTAAGGTGGCAGTCACAGTGCTCTTGCCTAGCTCAAGTGCGCTTGTTCATCGCTGGGTTTTGAGCTATGCACTCATCCACTAGCTGTAGATTGACCGGGAGTTTGAGTGGATGCTCAACAGAAACGCTTTAATTCTGTATTAGTTGTAGGTCTCTTACTTTCTCAGAATGTTCTCTGAGAAAGTAACAGCACAGAGAATGAACATATATTTAAAAAAACCCACCCCCAACAAATTCTGTCCTCATGTCTCTTTGAAGTGGGCATTGTTCAGGAACATAAACCCCTATCCCATCTGCATGCAGAGTAGTCCGCCTTAACACCTTGCATGTCACCGTGAATAGTATAAGAACTAAGATGAGCAGTGCCAAAACAATCTCTGCAACCCTCAGCAACTTTGTTAGAGAGTCATGGGAAGGACCTGGCCCAATGTGGAGGTGCCTGTGAGTGTACTGGATACCAAATTCATGTTTTCAGTTCCTATGAAAGTGTACTATGCTGCTAGGTAGTTAGGTCTTAAATAACATTAAGCTGCATATATGCAAGGAAAAATCCAATCAGTGCCTAATTTATTACACCAAATTGTCAGAGCCATAAGGGTTTGTATGCGATACTGTGAATAATTAATCATTACAGGTGGGATTTTCAAAAGTGCTTGGGGGCTAGCTCAGCCCCACTCATGCCAGGGAGATGGATGAATGCTCTAGAAAATATCATTGAAATACCAAAGATTACAGCTAACCAAGGACTATTTTTCTACGAATGCCCTTGTCTGTGACCTCCTTTACTGGAATTTTGGGACCTGAAAAAATTAAACGTCTTGCACAAAACTTTATTGGAAAGATAATTCTTCATATCTTGGTTTGACTTTTAATTTTTTTATAAAGGAATCTGCTAAGACATCAGAGTCAAAAAAGGAGAAAAATCAACTAGTTTCACCAAAGCTGTCAGTAAATAATAATTTGGGATAAAACATTGTAACAATCATTTTTCACTTGCTCACAAAATAGCCCTTCTGTCTATAGCATTTTTCTGTGCAATTATACTTTTTCTTGTGCCATGAGTTTCAATGGGAGGATGAACTTCTTAGCTCACATCTGTTTTGAAAACCATCTTATGCACACTTCTGCAGCTTTCTGCACCTTAACTGTGTTCAACTCTAAGAAAAACAATCTCTTCTTGAAAGGCGGCTTTTTTTTTGGACGTAGGCATGCAACTAGGCTGTTCTGAGACAAGCTGCAGAGTGAATTTCTAATGAATGCTGCTTCTCCAGAGGAACTATCCCTGTGTATGTATATTATTGAAAGTACAGGCGGAGAAAACGATCTACCAAGAGATTCACATTGAGCACAGAGCAGAGAAACTCTTGCTCGTACTCATTGAACATCTCCTGCAGGACCATTGCTCACTAACTGGAAGAGCTGTCAGCGCTGGCTCTAGTGTGCATCTCGGATTCATATCCCGTACTTTGTAAAATGTAACCTCCGTATGTGGAGTATAAAATATTTTGTGTGTGGTAAGAATTGGTCTCTGGGCTTTAGCTTTTTCCACATATAAAAGAGAATACTTACTCGAGAATGGAAAAGTTCAGAAAAAAGGGAGAACTTTTTTGTTGCTAGAATCTTTCCTGCAAGGTGTTCCATATCCTATTGCTTATGAACCCTCTGATCTATATTTACGAATGGCCTTAAAATGGCAGGTAAGCAAAAATAGGGTTGGATGAAAGGAATATTGCCAGCCACCTGGCTCACCAGCTTAGTATCGTGTTCAAGTCGTTCGACCTTGCTAGAGTCTCCATGAGGGGTGTTACAGCTCAGGGGGATTAGAAGGAATGAAAAGCACTAATTCAGCTTTCCCCACAGAGAGTAGGTTACACCCACTGTTGCTATCAGTTACAAGATGATTTTCTGTTTTCTAATAGAGAGGAGTTGGCCGGGGAGGCGGACATGCTAGCTACTCAAAGATACTGGTGGCTGGCTACCCTTCAGAGCTCACTCTGTATTTTTGGAAATAAATTCTGGAACAGTTGATGGAAAATCGACAGGCGAAGAACAGTAACCACCATTTGAAAAGTAATCTGGAGATATGTTTGTTCTCAGCTCACTTCACCAAGCATTGCAGGTGGCAAAGTACAAAAGAGAGGTTGCAAGCCTGAGGTTTTCTTTATCGCTTCAAGACTCATAGGACACCAGACTGGAAGGAACCTCAAGGATCACCTTGTCCAATATCTCTCGGCAAAAGCAGTGTTTACACAAGATGGCTTAGCACACTGTCCAGCTGAATCTTAATTGTCCAATGTTGGGGAACCCACCGCTTCCCTGGGGAGATTATTCCAACAGCTGATTGTTCTCATTGTGAAAAAATTTCCTCTTGTGTCCAATCAGAATCTTCCCAGGAGTAACTTGTACCCAGCACCCCTCTACTTTTCCATGTGGCTCTTAGTAAAAAGGGAGTCTCCATTTTCTTTGTAGCCACCCTTTAAGTACTGGAACATGGTGATAAGGTCTCCCCTAAGCCTTCTTTTCTCAAGGCTGAACAAACACAGTTCTCTCGACCTTTCCTCATACAGCAGGCTTCCCGGTCGTTCGCTCATCTTGGTGGCCCTTCTCTGGACCCTCTTCAAACTGTCCACAATTTTTTTTGTATAGCAGGGGCCAAAACTGAGCACAGCATTCCAGGTGTGGCCTGACAAACACTGAATGGAGTGGGATAATGACTTCTTTCTCTCTGCTTTTGATGCCCTTGTCGATGCAACCCAGCTGCCTGTTGGCTTGCTTTGCTGCTGCACCACATTGTTCACTCATACTGAGCAGCTTGTCCACCAGGACCCAGAACTGTGCGAAGACCACATTGATGGTAAGGTAGGCAGTTTAATGCAGTAAACCCCTCACCAGTGCTTTGGTGATCCAAGCTGATGGTGGAGGGTCAGGGTTTCTTCTCCTGCTCAGCAGCAGTAACAGGAGAACACCAGATCTGGAATCCATGTCAGTTCTTCACCCATCCCTTGCCTCCCTCCAAGCAGCAGCAGCCCAGCAGTTGCCTCTTGTTCTTGGAGCGACAAAATTCAACCTTGCTGCTGCGTGGTAGCCTTGAGCCAGCCCTGCTGCATCTCTCTTCTGCCCTTTTGGGAAAGGGCAAGGAGAAGCAAAAATGGATTTGTAAATACGCTGGATTATTAGGAACACTTATTGCAACATAAGAAAAACTTTGAGTGGAAGGTTAGCAAGAGGAACACTCTGGCCCATACTCTATTTAGACTAAGTGTTAAAATACTTCAGTCCTCACTGACATGAGCTCTTGCCCATGTGATTTCTGGTCTGTAGCATTTTTATCCTCTTCATATGTGGCACAGACACTGGATGACACCACTCTCGTATTTCTGGAGATACCACCTAACACAATGAATCCCAGATTGTCACACTTCTAAATATTTGATTTTTATTGTTTTTAAGACTCTTGTGTCTTGATCTGTGTGAATTTTCCACTTTAAACCAGCTGATTAATGCTCATGCTACAGCAGTTTTAAGTTCCCAGAAGCAGTATAACCTATCAGCCTCCAATAAACCTAAGCAATCCCAGCTGGAGAAGCTTATGAAAGGTCTATACTGAGATGTATGTAGGCTTTAACTGTTGTGCATTGCTCTGGTTCAGAGCAGGATTCAGCTGTTCCATCGTGGGGGAAACGGAAAGTTCCACTGCAGGGCTCCATGCAGAGGCTGAAAGACAACCAGGGTTGTTTAGATGCGGAAGGGTAACTTGTGTCCTGGACCCTGTGTGCTAAGCGAGTGGCTGAAGATGTTGAGGACAGACTAGAGTGAGGGCAATGAGCTGCAACAGTTGGAAAATGCATTTTCATATCCTTTCCTGATAAACTGCAGGTACCCATTTGCAGCAGCAGCTCTTCTCTACTGATTGAAAAATTCCTGGGGAAGATCTCTTTACTTAAGTTTCTCTTCTTACCCTAACTGTGAGTTGAATAGGAAGGTTTGAGAATCTCAGTTATGTCTGAATTAATAAAAATGGGAGCTGCTCCAAGTTCATACACAGGTATTTTATGATCTGTCTCAGAGCAACTATTAGATATATACAAAAGTTATGTTGAAATTGATGTCTGTGACTCAGAACCATGCTTGGGAAGGTACATCCAGCTGGAAAACAAATAGTCTTAAACATGATTTCCCCTATTGTCGCAAGGGCAAGCTGTGCTGGTTGCTTTTTTAATATTTTCACATATTTTCTAAATGTGCATGCTGAGATGTAGCAGTGTAATGTGAGAGCACTTACTGTCATGAAGTGAAGGCAGAGAAGCAAAGAAAAGGGCATTTGAGTGTATGGAGCTTTTTTTTGCGTGAACAAGTCAAGCAGTTGCTCAGCCAGAAAGATAACACTCACCAACAGGCTGTGTATGGAAATATGGGTGTGTATAAGTGGGCTTCAACCCTTTTACGAAGCTGCAAATGATTAGGCCTGTAACGTTAAGTGGAAACATATAACACATAAAAATAACTGCTTAAAAATAAGCTTTCCAGTCTAGAGATCCAGGATTTTCTATTTACAAATTATTTTTATGGATGCCATTTTCTCTTTCCAGTATTGTCTGTGTCATTGGTAGGGGAATTATTCATCTATTCCACTCCTCAAAGATTTATTTGCTAATCTCCACTAACAGGTGCTTTCCAGGCATACGCGTACCCATCCCTTTGTTAAGATGCTCTGGATCTGCTTTTGGGACTCTTCCCCCATCTCTGCTCTTAAAACCCAAGGCCAAAAATTTCTATCTGTGTGCCTACCATTAGGTACCTAAATCTGTTTCATGTATCACGTGTAGAATAAGAGCATGAAAGCGTGCTTGTAAAGGGTGGTTGTAAAACTAAGCTCGTGCTCTATTAAGAGAACCATTTACAGAATGCACCAGCTCAAAGTCTGGCCAGATTTACAAGATGGGTTTGTGGGTGCCACCTCTGAACTCCTCCTTCTGACTTTTGTTTCTTTCTCCAAGATCAATAAAATGGTTAGCTTTCCCATTAAGGCAAGCTTGCTGGTTAAGGACCTTTTGCTTGAGTGGCCACCAGCTCCATGTGAGAGAGGTTGCTGTTGAGTTGCGTGCATGACCAGGAAAGCCCCTTGGCCATGAGGTGTTGTGATCCACGTCTGTTCTTTGGCTGATTATTTCCTCTTCTGGTCCTCTTGGCTGCTCCAGAAGTTCACTCGTCAGCTGATCAGAAACCTCTATGCTTGAGAGGTGAATTTTTTTCACCAAAACTATTCTTCTTTCTTCAATTTTATCCTCCTTACAGATCAAATGTTCAATTCCATGATATATGGGCTTCTCTGAACACTTCTAATGGCTACTGTGTTTATTCGTTTAGTGATGCAGCACAGGGAGAGGTTATCTGATTTACAAGTGGGAAGTTTAAGCAATGAAAACAAATGGTAAAGGTCATAAAGTCTGTTCTGTGGTAGAAAGGGGAATCTAAGTCTTTTGCCTCCTTTGAAATCTCTCAATTGGTTAGATAACAGTTTAGGAATTATATAATTTTTGTGTGAACGAATCCAAATTAATGACCCAGCAACAGGCTGAAAATAAAATATGTTCTGCATTAAAACAGAGTGAAACAGAAGCTTCTACCTATAACTGGGAAAGCATGGCATTTTCCATTTCACAGGGAAAATTAAGAGAGGACAGGTCTCACACATGAAGTCTCATACCAGCAGAGAGATCATGGCATGTTTTAGAGAACAAGAAACCCATTGAGCGAGGCTAAATGGATTGTCCAAAACCACAGATCAAACCGCAGTCAGTGCATCCCTGATAAAGCTGCTGAAAGGACCAAGTTCAGAGGTGAAAAGAGGACCCTCTCTTCTTTGCAGGGGGTCAGGGTAAGGGAGTTGGAAACTAAGCACTGATGGAAAAAAATAACTGCTAGGTTGGAGATAAGTGAATAAAAATACACTGCCAGCAAGCAAGGACAGCTGTGGTGCTACACCCAATGGCAACTGTGGAAAAACAAGGCTGTAAAATAAATATACACATGGGGAAAGGTTAGGCAGGTCTTACTTTCCACCCTACTGTTACTGTAACCCATATAACACCTTATTTTTGATTGTGAACGTAACAACAGTGATCCCTTTGCTGTTAGCTAACTGAAAGGATGGGTGACAGTTTGGGTCATTCAGAATTCACTGCTTTGGTCCGTCCGTCTCTCCAGATGTCTCTGTCATTCTCAGCTGTAGGGACAGGGGAACTGTAACACAGTGGAGGAACGGTGCTGTGGTACTTCAGTACAACCATTGCTTTCATGCAGCTGGCGAAGCAGAAGGCAAGTGTAGCTGCTCTGGGTCTAGGTCCTGGAGTCAACTTAGGGAGAGGTCCCTAGCGAATTATCACAAGTAGAAATAAAATAGGGATACAACTTTATTCATCACAGCATTTGAAATGGTAGTAATTTCTCAAAAGACTATAATTTCAACTGCTTGCTAAAATCTTACTGAAATGTAAAATTCTGGCTAAAATAAAACATGGAATTTGGAGTGGTTGATTCTGTTCTTTAGTTTGGATATTATAATAATATCCAAATGTAAAAAGTTTCAGAAGGTAAATGTAAAAATGACCGAAATTATTCCACCTAATTTCACACATGGTTCTAACTCAAAGAAAATAATCCTTTGTAGGAATAATTTATAGCTTTGTCTTAATTGCACATATTACTCTTACTGTCTGCAGACATTTCAGGATCTTCTGGAAGTTAACAGAATCTCATCTGTTTCTCCATTATTTAGGCTTATACTAGGTTTTAAAAAACATTTGGGTTTTAATACCTGTATTACCAAGAATCTTATATTTATGCTACTATGGTCATACTGTTCTGTCAAAAAGTATGTAAAACTTAATCAGTTTTGCCCAGAGCCTTAATTAATGTAAGGAACTCAATGTTCAATCTTTTCCTACTAGAAGTGTGTGGTATGAGACAAAGGTAATTTGTTCCCGGTATAAAAATAGGAAAATTGCATCATTTCACAATTAGATCTAGCATGGAAAAATATTCAGGTTTTGTGCTGTTCTAAGTGGGAGCATCATGAGATGCTCTATAAATGGACACAGCATCCAAGGCAGGGGAGCAAGCCCCAGTGCAGTCATTGGCACAGAGGTAAAGGTAGCAGCAATAACGTTGCCAGTTTGTGGAGTTATCTGAACGCTTTGATTTTGTGTGATGGGGAGGTGTTTCTCCCTGCTAATCATAACCAAGGCAAGAAACATGCAACTGCAGAAGGCTTCCATCTCCGTGAAGGATGTACAAAAGAGTTTTGGCCACGCTGTCTTGCCTCGCCTTGCCTCGCCTCTGGTGACAACCGATAAAGCATTTGGCTCTTCTCGTATGAGGTTTGCATGGTTTAAATGTTATGCATTGTCTCCAAACTCAGTCCCAAATATTTTGGGAAATAAAAAAAAAAAAAAATACCGGAAATTATAAAGAAGAGCAAATAAATCTGAAAATCCCAACCAACCATTCTAACTCCTGTCCAGTTGGGTTCCTTCCCTGCAACAGGCTGGACAAGGGTCATCGCTCACGTCTCCTGCAGTCACTCAGGTTATTATTAGTGCACTGTTGCTCGTGCTATTTAGGAATTTCCAGTATACCAAATGGTAACTTTAGTCAGCATTGTCAGAAAAAAATACCACCTATAAACTATTTTAGACTTAAGCACATCAACAGTTACTAATACAGTGCTTTACAAGGCTCAGTAAGTTATGGAGCTAAGCTGTCTGTTGGTAAAATAAAACCAAACACAATATTTAGCCTGCAACTATGCACTTACAGCATATAAAAAGTTGCTCAGTTTTCCATAGGGAGAGAGAGCTTTTTATGTTGTAATTATCAGGTGGCAGTTGTGCTTGCAGAAATGTACTTGCCACTTTGACAAACACATTTAGTAAGACAGTGCTCAACATCTGACAAATG
The DNA here is from genome assembly GCA_017639485.1 of Pluvialis apricaria. Classification (NCBI taxonomy): domain Eukaryota; kingdom Metazoa; phylum Chordata; class Aves; order Charadriiformes; family Charadriidae; genus Pluvialis; species Pluvialis apricaria. Next base: position 2,664,233 of record CM030023.1, read on the forward strand.
TTTGTCCTATTATAATTTTGATTAGTTTCACGCATGCAAAAACAAGCATTGTAATCATGAAAAGTTGTGTTAAGTAGGCTATAACAAGTGATGTTTGTATGAAAAAGAAAATGAGTAAAAATCAATACTTACACTTCTGAGAATCACAAAGGCAAATGACAAAGCAAATAAATATGTAAACTGTCAGTGCCAGAATAAAAAAGTCAAGCATCAGAAAATGAAAAGCTGATGTTTTTACAGATACAATAAAGAAAATTATGAGTCTAGCTTGATTATTTAACTGCTCATATTATTGGAAAAAATGAACGTTTTCAATTCCAATTAATTTCTACTAACGTTTTTCAGATTTGCTGAATGACAGAACAGTAACAAGTGTCTTTACCTAATGATGCTGGTATTCGATAATATGGCTTACTGCAAAGTTTGCAGATGTCATGGGCAAGACCTAATTAAGAGGTTGTAATCAAGCTGCATCTGAGCCCTGACCCAACATTCACTGAAGTCTACGATAATCCTTCCATCAGCCTTGACTGGTGATGGCTCGTCCCGTCCTCTGTAGAACTGCTACATACCATATGCAAACCACTCCTCCACTGCGCTCTGGCAGGGGAGAGCCAGTTCCGGTGGCTTTTGAGAATTTCCAATCTTAATGAAGAGCCATCAGATGGTTAGTTAAAATTGTTTAGGATCACTCTGTACTGTACATGACACATCTTGTAAGCATAAAAACAAATTGTTGGCATTTCTCTTCCAGCAATCACTGGAGAGTGATTTGGACTAAGCTCTGCCCCTGCCAAATTCGAAGTTGGGGGAGCCTTACTGTTTTGGCCAAGAGTACAAACAATTTCCATTGTGCAGCTCAAGCAAAAAAATATATACAAAGCTGTTGAATCTTGCACTTTTATGTGTTTTCATTTGGCACGGGCAAATGTAATCATTAAACAAATCTGTTTATCTAACAGGTCAACTTTGATGTATCTTAGCAAGTAAAAGCCCTCATTACTGCGTGTCTATCTCTTGAGGAGTGTGAACTTAGCTCTCTCAGAACAAAGAACAGAAAGCTGATGCTAGGCATGGAGGCTGCCAATGAGGTATTTTATAGCCTTTCAGTGTCTTCCAATACCTTTGAAAGGAATTTTTATTCTTTATAATGTACCTCTTCCTAATTTACCTTTGGAATCGCCCTCTGCTTTATTAAAGTAAAAGGCTTTTTCATTCCATTATGATTAGTCTTGGGGCAAGTCAACGTGATTTATTGAAGGCAGATACAAGCTCATCCTACTTCTTGCTTCAGCCAAAAGCCACGTAGGCCTATAGTCATCTGGGCTTGGGCTCAGTGTTGTGTGCACGGCAGCTGCATGCTGTATGTTTTGAAGATCTTGCTGTCTTGAAAGACAAGGGGGCTTCTCTCACACCTTCAGATCATAAAGCAAAGCCCATTACCTCAGGTATTCACAGTTCGTGTCTTCCAGGTTCAGTACTATCGTCTGTCAGATTTTCTCATCTGCAATATGTCTTGTGAGGGTGTCCTTGATGTGGCGTAGGGACTTAATGGTGTTATTTTTGACCAGTTGTAAAGAAATGGCATGAGAGAACCCAGTCCAAGGTGCTGTCAGTGTTGTGAGTGCAGATTTCCCACAAATCTTTCTTTTGTAGCTCTTCCCTTTTAATGAGTTACAAAACTTACTAATCCACTTTCTCTCATTTTATTACAAGCTGCAAGTGTCCAAATATTTCCCCATCTGAATTCTGACTGTACAATAAGTTGTCTTTCCAGTCCAGTAAAACTTAGCATTTATGACATTCCAAAAGCTGTTGCCCATTAGCAGTTTCTCAAGCTTCAGGGTGTTTTGCAACACAGCAGACTAACTAATGATTGAGGGGAAAACAACATAATCATGTGCTGACATTCCAAGTTATTTTATAAGCCACTTTTATCTCAGACACCCTTTTCCTTCCTGCCATGTTAGTCTAAATCTGCTCCATCCACTGCTGCTTCATTGAAACATTTCTGTGGTGGAGCCTAGAGGTCCTCCTTCAGCCACTTTGGGAGGCAGCAGATCTTCCCTATTGCAGGGCATGGCCCCCTCACACCCCAAAGGTAAAAGGAATTCAGCTTGTGGTAACTGTTTATTAGCTGTCCTGACTCTGCACCAGAATTATCCCTAGAGGCACCTTTACTGGCAGGTTTAATTTAATGTATGTTGAACGACAAAAAAAAACGTGGCTGTCTTTCTGGTGTGCAGAAGTTAATGATGTTCCTTGATAATTTATCTGCAGGGCTCATCTGGGCTTGGGATGTCCAGGTCTAAAAATATGATTGGTTCTTGCCTGTGCTGAAGGCTTAGGGATGCCTATGCAATACCAGTTGCGTATTCAGAGGTGTCCGAGCTCCCAGACTGATGTAAAGCTTCGCTGTGTTAGCATGTCTTGAGTGCTGCTTCTGAATGGAGAGACTTATTCACAGTAATTTAGTTTCCTTTGTATGATTAGGGGTTTGGAGCATCTTTCTTGTGAGGAAAGGCTGAGGAACTTGGGGCTTTTTAGTGTAGAGAAAAGAAGACTGAGGGGGGATCTTATCAATGCTTATCAATACTCAAAGGGAGGGTGCCAGGGGGATGGGAACAGTCTTTTTCCAGTGGTGCCCAGTGACAGGACGAGAGGGAACGGGCACAAACTTGACCATAGGCAGTTCCATCTCAACCTGAGGAGGGACTTCTTCCCTGTGCGGGTGGCAGAGCAGTGGCACAGCTGCCCAGAGAAGGGGGGGAGTCTCCCACTCTGGAGCCATCCCAAACCCGCCTGGACGCCGTCCTGTGCCACTGCTGGAGGTGCCCCTGCTGTGGCAGGGGGTTGGGCTGGGGGAGCTCCAGAGGGCCCTTCCAACCCCCACCACTCTGGGGTTCTGGGATTCTGTATAAGCATTGCAGAAGTAAGGTGTGTCATGGTCATGTAACTCACAGGTGATGAGCGTGAAAACCTCCTGCGTGGAGCAGAAGAGAAGCAGAATGGTTTGCAGAACGGGAAAACTGGAGGAGCCCCAGTCCAAGGAAGACAGCAACAACAATATCATAGTCTGTGTGTTTAGAGATTCTCTTGCTTCTTCTGGATACTGGAAAATAGTTGTTTGTTTGTTTGTTTTTTTTTACCCTGGGTGGGTAGAAGGTGTGCCACAAATTGAATTTGTCTTTGCAGGGATTTTGTTCAGGCTGTCTCCCTTTGAGCATAAAGCTGAGCTTCTCTTTGATTTCTAAGTTCTAGTGAGCTTAAAAAAAAAATATAAGTAAAACCTGACACCTCTCCACACCAAGCTGTGAAACTGCAGGTACACACCATTGTAATGAAAAGTGATAAACTGGCCCCAGTTCCTGTGATGTTTTCCAAGTAAACAGTTTGTCAGCTTGCAACAAAAGAGCAAAGTAGCTAAAAGCTTACATTTTTCTGGGCTAGTTTTTAATAGAAACAGCCAAAATGACCTTTTGCTGAACTGAGATTTACCCATTCCCTTACAAATAAAGCACAAATCTATTATTTAATTGAAATTAGGAGTGTTCCCATAATCCTTAGAGGATAGGAGGGGAAAAAAGGTGTAAAAACCAAACTGAACTCTAGTAATGTGGCCCCACTTGCACTGTGCAAAATGAATACTGCAAAGTAATTTAGCAGTGTTTTTATTCCTGGTTGATTTCTTTAATCCCTCCAAGAAAAGTTAGGGAATCAAAAGTGATACTCGCTTTTGACAGCACATTAATGGAAAGTTTGAGGCAGTGGAAAATAATTTCTTGTTTTTTTAATGTCAGTGATATTTACAATTTGCCAATTCACTGACATTTTCGGCAATTCCTATACATGCCAGTAAATACCAAATACCAAAACTTGGATGCAAAACATGAGAATAGGATAGTAAAATGATAGGGATTGTTTTATCTGTGAGCCAAGGCTGTTACCTTTAAACGAGATTGATCATTCTCAGGACAGATCAACTATTTCTGTGGGTAAAAGTTTTATAAAGACTATTGTCTTGTTAAACTATGGAAGAGCAGAACTTGAACTCTCTCTTAAAAGTATCTGTCCAAAGCTGTACAGTTCTGTTTATGGTTATACACATGAGGCCAAACCACTGTGACTTCAAAAAGAATTTTCAGAAGAAAATAGAACTCTCATTCATTCATTCCAGAAATTAAATTTAAAAATAATTAAGTAAATTGAAAAATAAGAAATTATTTCTGCATTGTTATATGTTCATAGTTTCCAGTGTTTAGATGTTAAAATTGTGGTCGTTTTTCTTGGTGGCTGACTAAAGAAAGAATAGAGAAGGGAAAAAGGTCCAAAGGGGATTTAATTAAAGTATTAAAAGTTATGAGGGGCACAGCTGTCTGATCACTTCATTGTCCCTCGGGGAACAGTCAAAGGGTCAAGATTAATGACAAATACATTTAAAGCATGTCAAAGGAAAAATATCATACATGTTTAAGCAGCCTTTGGAATTAACTGTTGCAGGAAGCCACATGAGTGTATGGTATAGCTTGACTTTTTAAAGAGCTGGATCACTTTATAAACAGTAATAGCTAGGAGGTAATATTTATATCTTGACGCTTGACAGCTTTAAACTGAGCTATGCTGCTGGGTTTTAATGGTGCTAAAGTCTTACATACTCTCCTTGGCATAAACAAAAGTGGATATCGCTGTCTAAAACAGCAAAGCCCTACACACAGATAAGTCAAAGAAATCTAAATGAAATATGAACATGTATATAAATTAATTCAGGACTCAGGTAAGCGGGTCATTCATCTTTTCAGAGAGTAGCTGATGAGATATAGGAGTCTGAATCTCTTATATTCAGATTAAAGCAGGGGAGCTCTTCTGGGTCACCATGAACACTTTGTACCCGAATGTGCATGCTGTATTTCTCTCTTATAGACTCTGCCTAACTGCCACGGCTATGCAAAGAAAAAGCAAAATGGGCAAGAAAAATAAAAATAATCCCCAAATCCGGAGTAAAGCTCTGAAATACAGTTTGTATCTCTACAACTGATTCCTGTAGCAGCTATAATGCACGTGCTTCACAAAAGAGTCTGAATATATGGGATCTTTTCTTGCCAGAATTGATCTTTATTGCTTCTGTAGCAACACTTCTAACATTCTAGCAGTTAATGAGGAGGTAACCTGCCTGAGTGAAGATACTTCCAAGCAGTGGATGAAGTGTCACCTAGCGCAGCTTATTGATGCAAAATGCAACGTGCTTCTAGGGCTTATTTTGTAATCTTGTTTGGCTCCTGAAGAAAATCTGCTTGTCTCCCATCTATCTTCTACTAGCCAGGGATTGTGAGTCAGTCCCAGGTTTGCAGATAATTAACTAGTCTATTCTTAGTTTATTAAGTAAAGAGTGTAAGACTCCCAAGTCAGAGCAAAAAATGATGAAATGCAGGAAAACTTCCTTCCCCCTCTTCCAAGGGTTTGTTCTTTGCTCAGCTCCCTTCTAGTCTCTCATCTTCCTGACTTTAGCATCATTTTCAGAATCATATCCCATGTTAGCCCCTGATATATTTTTCTTCTCTCTCCTTATGCCCAGTTATTTCTGCGACCCAGCTGTTCAGCAGAACTACAGCCTCCACTCCTCCAAGTGCCATTGCAATCATGGATCACTAATTTCTATTCCAGTAGTCCCCACTGTGCCACCCACTTTCTGAGGACCAGAAGCAAAATGAGTGATTTAGCCTTTGCCCCCCCGATAGCTCCCCAAGTCTCCAGTCTCCTGGATGCACCAAGGATGCATCTCTATCCCCACCCCGCTAAGGCACACAGTGCACTGCTGTCCTTTTATTTAGGGTCTGGTACCCAAACACCAATCCCTTCCACAAGGAACCTCAGCATGACACTACCTTCAGTCAAGGAGCTGGAAAACTTGCATAACAAAAGCTCTCGCCGCTTATAAACACCGAGCCAATTGTTTGCTCTTTGGATCAGACCCATTTGTGTCTTCCTTGTTCTAAAGCTTCAATAAACTTGGAAGGCAAAGAAGATACACAAGTTCATATCACTTGAAGGCCTGACTGCCTTTTATTAACATTGTGCTGTTTTTTCTTTTCTGTTTAAGATTAGGAATGGGCAGGAAAATTTAAACATTTAAATCAAGTATCCTTTCAAAATGCCAGCCAAACCTGCAGCGGGCTTGTTTCAAGTGTATCGATGGTTTCTTCTTAAAGTATCCTGGCAAACAACAGCTTCAAAATATTAGCAATTATCTTTGAATCGGAGTTGGCTGAAAGTTTGCAAACATGAGCAAAATCAGGGCAAGCCACTGTTAGTGTGTGTACTACTGCCAGGTTGGAATGAAAGCTCACTGCCAGGGCGTTTGAAGCTTACCTTAAATATTCCCAAAACTGCTGTCTGTGACCCTGGAAACTTGATGCAAGTTAAACGCTGAGATATATCATATACCTGACATGTGCATTTACTCCCTGAAACCTCAGGGTGGACAGCAGGAGAGCAAACACAATTTTCTCTTGCTCTGTCTGATTATATCCTTCAAGGGGAGGTACAAGAGGAGAAGTTGAATTAACTACAATATACCATGAACAATTCTGAAAGGCGTAGCAATGGAAAACAAAGGGCGAGTATGTCAGCTGCTGCAAATTAATAGGGATTCACTAAGCCAATAGTCATGCCATTTTTTAGCACCAGCTGGGGAAGGATCTGGCCCACTCTCTTTCACTTACATGAGTTAAGAAATGGAGAGATTCAGTAACATGCCTCTCTGCTGAGTCAATAGAGTACGAACCTTTCTTTCCATGTGCATTAGTTTTGCAGCTATGGCAACAGTGTATGCGTGAGGAAAGGGAGCGCTTAAAATAGGCTCCTGCTCCTAGTTGGAAAGAGCTGACAGCAAACACGTGTGGTCACCCGAGAACAGAGGGAGGCAGCGCGCTATTCTCAGCCTCCCTCCAGGTCATCTGCCCCGGCCGGCAGAGGCTGTAACCCAGAAGGCGGATGCATCTGCTCACAGCAGAAGCTTTGCTGTGCCTCAAAACCTTCTCTGAAGCTCTGAGGGTTCCACCTCCATGCCCCTTCCCACGATGCTGGCTCATCTGCGAGCAAGCCGGGATGCATTCATCAACAAGGGACTTGGATGATGCTGGTCAGTCGTGGAAGAAATAATTTGTGGCGAACAAGCAGGCTGGTGTCTTCCGTCAGAGTATTGTAAGGTCAAGACAAACCTCACCCACAGTAACTCCAACACACGGCAAAAGGCCTGCAGTAATGAATAGATGTTGTAGGGTGTCCTTCTTCCAACTCTAGCTCCACTATGCTATTTCAGAGAGAGGGGGAAGGCTAGGGAAGTGGAAAATAGTAGCATTGGCTCATAAGCTGTAACCTGTTTTGGTCTCCATTAATTAATTTGGCATTGGCTGTATTGTATGCTATTATTAGGCTCTCTATTCCCCTCTGCAACAAATTAGGGCTTTCACATCTGCCTAAAAATAAAACTTTCCTGTCTGCTGGCTAACAAGCAAAACCAGAATGCAGCATATGTGTAATAAAGATGCACAGCTGTTCTGTCTATGAACTCGGGAACGTGTAAGGGTTTTTTTTTGTTAAGGATACAGTAGGTACCCAACAGTGAAAAACAGTATTTCCAAGAAACTGTCAGGCTTAAGGCATTGGTAGAGATGTTTACAAAAGGTGAAATCAGAGCAAAACATCCAGGAAGAATACAAGAACTTAAATAGAAAAACGTCAGTTTGTTTTAGTTCTTTCTTTAAGCCAGTCCTGAAAGGTGACGTTCTTGATTAAAGAGAAATAGTCATAAGGGAAGGTGTAATTCCCCTAGCGTTTTATGCAACTCCCAGAGACCCCTAAGCTTCAGAGCCTTTGCAACTCTCATTTTCTGCCTCTCTAGTCCAACAACTTGTACTGTCCTTCCCACCAGAGCCTTGACTCTGCCCCCGCCTTGCCGATGGTCCCCAGGCATGGAGCCATACCTGCTGCCACAGCCAAGAGAGGAGGGGGCTCCTGCAGCCATCCAGAGGGGGGGCTGCACCTCGGCACCAGGCACAGCTCTCCTCTGTCCCAGCCTGGGAGCTGAAGAAGGAAAAAGTGCGTCACTGGTGGCTTGCAATGACAGCAGCAGTGAGGTCATGGGTATATATGTATTATCAAAAGAATTTCATAGTATTTCTTACTCTAAGGAGCCCCTACGCAAGATACTTTTCACCTCGACGAAAACATTATGGAGCAAAAGGAGTAGGATCTGTAGCACATTTTATTGTTGCAGCAACCACGTTCTTGGTAAGACTTTTACCATCTCCAAACTGTTGCTTCTGCTGCTTAACGGTGCTCCAAGCAAGGACTGAGTGATACGTAACACAGCATGTGTGTTTTTATTCTTTCCGTGGCATAAAGAGGCAGGCATCTTCAAGAGAGCCGGTTTAGGCTGGTCGAGCTTTTTATCACCTGACACATTTAGATATGCTCTTTAGATAAGATTAGCTAATGAATTTCCTTTGACATTGGTATTTACTCTGTCTCTGCATTAGTTACATTTCTGTGATGTGGGATCCTTGCTTTGCTCTTTTTCATTCTGGCTGTCTGCATGATGTATTAATATTGAAGTCTGTTATGTAGGCAGTAAGCTTTTTTTTTTTTTCTTTTTCAGAAATTGGTTACATGGAAATGATCTGTTTTATATTTGCATTTGGCCCCAAAGTAACAGCATAGAATTGTTAACTAGCAAAACAATGGGTTGCAAGGCATTTTATTTTTTTTTGAGATAAAAAGAGGAAAAAATCTGTTAATCGGATTAGCATAAAATGTACTTACCATGTTCATTCAGATGTGTTAGGAACCATAGTAATTAGTACTTTTCATTCCTAATTTTACGTACGGGAAATAGTAATCTCCGAAGCTAGGGAACTTGACTCCAAGGTCACGCGAGGTATCCTCTCAAAGCTCTTTCCCCATCAACAACGTTTTCCTGGTACCTGAAGGATTTTCCTGAGAGGGTCAGTGGAGTCCAGGCTCCTGATTACAAGATACAGAGCCTGACTACCAGACCACGCAAGAAAAAAAACAGAAATAACGCTCTCTTGTTTTTCTCCTTTTCTTTCTCTTCTGAATTACATGACATTTCACAGAAATGACTGCAAAACTTTTTCCATTCAGACTTTAGCACTGGTTTGGTGACAAACTTGGTAAGATTAGCAATTTTCCATGCGTTATAAATGAAAACTGTTTCTGAAGCTGACTAAAACTTTCCATTCAAAGACGCATTTTCAGGTTTTTAACAACTTTGCAAACCTTTAACCTTGGTTTAAGGATGACGTTTCTTAGGCCAAGAATCCTCATTCCTATTAGACACAAATACGCACACTTTTGCATTAGCAGGACCCTCATCCACGGCTGTTTCTGGCCCCATCATTTAATCATTTTCTATGCTCATTTTCCTGGCTTTTATCTCACAGCTCACTTCCATGCATTTTGAAAATGCATGAGCAAGATAGTGTTCATAAAAGAGGGAAAAAAACCTGAATTTTTTAAGGTATTTTTGTTTTGCAAGTTGAAAACAAAACATTTTGAATAGTTTATGCCTCTATCAAACATATAAAGCTTGCAAGCAAGGATACATTTGGAAAATATGGTTTTCTTTTTAAAAACAATCATTTCAAGTTCATTAAAACTTAATGCGCAAAACATGAAAAAGTTCCAGAAGTCTGTTTTCATGTGCTAAATTGTATTTGCGAAAGCAGACCATTTTTCAACTAAGAAAAACATTTTGTCTGAAAAATATTGATCTGCGGTAATACTATGCATTGCCAAATACGCCTTGTCTTATCTCTCCTGACTTCCCCACCTTTCTGATGATAGAAAAAGCAACAGCTTTCCCTGTTCCTGATGAAGATCTAGTTTTCTGAGCCAATGTCAATAGCTCTATTAACATGCTGTTTTCTACAAAAAATGATATTCCAGAGATTTGTTTGGTCTTGGTGAATGCACATAAGAGCAAAAGTAAGATTTCACAGGCATAAAGTGGCCAACAACTAATTTTCTGGTTTTAAACTTCCTATCCAATTATTATAGTAACTACTAAAGCTTAGCAATAAAGAAATGATATCATAACATGAATTGGTATTTGTAATCAATTTTTGAACAGCTATTATTAACATCTATTCATGCAGGGTATAAAAAAAAATTGCAACAGTGACTCATGTTCCCCGAGTCCTGCGCGGTTTGTGTAGGAACGTCCTGCCTTAGACACAGCTCCTGCTGAGAGAATGAGGAACAGGTTGTGACTCAGCACGAAGGAAGATCTGTACGACCTTCTCTGTGCTGAATCAGAGAACCTGATGAGAGGAAAACCTTGCATCACAACAACCGGCATTAGGGCTGGCAACCTGCAGGGATTAAACCGGCTCCAGCTCTGTGCAGTGCTGAGCGGGACTGGTTGAAGATGATGGACCGAAACTTTGTGGTCCTTTATTCGGGCTGTCCTCCTTCCGAGTGACACAGGGATGGAGCTGAAAACCCTGCTTGAGGCTTGTGGTCTGTAAACAAACGGGTTGTGAAGCCGTTGATGGCTTGAGAAGGCAGTCCTGGACTTGCGGCTGGCCAGAGGAGCATGGACACTGATGGTGCATGGCTGTGCAGGGGCTCAGCACCACCTTGAAGAAGGATGGGGAAGTCACTGTCTGCTTTCACACTGAATCTGGGATCTCCAGCAAGGAGAAGCATTTGGGATGAAGGAGTGAGCAGCACAGCAGAGAGGTGCAATGGGCTGAAAGAGCCTGTAGGTTTGATTCTTATTAGTGTTCTCCCCAGACTGCAACAATTTCCCTTCTAGGCTGCCTCCTAATGTAGGTTTTCCTTGGCTTTCCAGCAGAAGAGACACACCAGCACACACACTGAGTTCTTGTGGCTCTGGGAAATGTATGTGGAAAAGACCTAAATGGTTCGATAAAGATGGAAACTGAGAAGCAAATCCAAACCCACTGCGAAACTCCCTTTGTAATGCACGGTTGAGTCAAGCTCATTGGCACGTTTGACAGCAAATGATAAAAAGGATCATGGAGCAATATTTATCTCCATCAATAAAAAGTCTGTAGGGATCTATAGCAGAGATGTAAGTCTCTGTGAAATAATAGCATTCAAAGAGCTGCAAAGCCAAAAAAAAACGCTTAATAGAAAAATCAATGTTTTTCATGCAAAAAAAAAAAAAAGATAAGAGGCCAGGATTTCAGAGGTTAGATCTGTCTTTGTCAGTTAAAAGCTGCTTTGCTCCCACAAAACAACGTAACTAGTGGGAAGAATTATATTGCTCCTTTGCCCTTTCTGACAGTTTTCTTAGAGATGGATCGGCCTGAGAACGCAGTGGAGCAGACAGACCTTGCTCTGCTCTGTTTGATGCTCTTTCTATCAAAACAAACCTCTTGATTCTAAAGCAAGACCACCTCACATTGTCTCCATCATCACCTTACTGTTATTCAAATACTTGGGTTGATTTACGTTTTCGAGTGTCTTCAGATAGTTATTTCAGGCCGTGTTCCTAATTATTTTTTTAATGGCAGTATTATCATGCTATAGATGTATTTGTTTAAATCCTGGCTGACTTTACAGGGGCAGTTTTTTAAAGGAAGAAGAAAATGAAAAGCACAATCAAAATATGTGCTAGCTTTTTTGGGATAGATGCCAATCTGGGTTTAGTTGGCACAAAATGAACAATAGCTGTGGGATCATATGCTCCTTTTTTCACCCAAATAATCATCGTTTTTTACTGTGTGATGTTTCACCTGGCTGCTCTATAGTTCATAACCCTTCCCAGCCCAGCAGGAGAGGGCAGGACTTCTCTTTGTGTTCAAGCTCTGCATTCATCAGTTCTGTTCCTTAGTAGAGACAGAAGGAATCAAGGGAAAAATTTAATCAAAATCTCTAGAAATTTTCACTCATGCTTTACCCTGATGGAAAGCTGTCTCTCCATCTTGTCATCTTTATGTTTTACTCTTGTACCATGGAATGAGGACTGGACTTAGGATAGCAAGTATTTTCATGAATGTTATTAATTTGAATTACTGCCTGTTGGATTTTAGCACTTAAGCAGGTATAACTAACGATGATGCAGATGGTATATCTCCAAGCTGTTTTCCCACAACCTTCTTATTATCGGGCATCCTGAGGCTTCCTCTGAAGAGCATTGAATTAGGCATTTTCACAGGCAACAGGCCACGGATCTGATCCAAAATGGTGATTCCTGAAAATGGAGCCGAGGATTGTTACCCAAGTACAAGAGAGGTTGGGCATGGAAGGTCATGTATGGGTAGGGAAAGTCATGTATCCAAAGGGACAATTTGGAACAAATCACATTTAAATAAGCAGGGAAGACTTCGGGTGTATCTCAACCAAATACAGATCATCAGCCTATTTTGCTCATGTCCCTCTAAACTTTTTATTTCCAGTAGTTTCAACCTACAGCGATCCCCAGAAGCTAGACATGGGAATCAAACCCAGCTCCTGCATCAGACCTACTGCTTGTCCTTCCTTTTGGTGGATTAAAGGTTTGGTCCAGGTATCTCCTTTGATTAAATGAAAGCAGCTGAGAAAATTACCCATAGCTTAGCTCAAAGGCTGAGTGAAGAGTCAGGCTGAAGGGATGGGCCGGTACGGCAGGGGTTAGCACACCCCAGCACCTGCCTCTCCACACCGACTCTGAAAGCACAACCGTGACCTCCAGCCCTGCCAGAGAACATGGGAAAAAAAGAAATCCTACTCTCGGACCTTGACCAAAATCGTCCAAGTTCAAGTTTACATTCTTTAACTTCTAATATTGGCACTGCTGCTAATGCTTTCACTCTGAGCGTGCTGCATGCACAGAAAGAGAAAATAAAGAAAAAAATGACAGACGGAAAAAGCGTGCTTTAGCCACAGCTGTTTCCTCCTTCCTTCAAAAAAAATGATTTAAGCACCTTATAACCTAAGGGAGAAGAAATGATGGTTTTCTAAGTGAAATATGTCCTGTCGAAAAGCCTGCTATAAAATTTCTTATTATTTAGTAAGATAATCTCTCAGAATTATTGCTTAATGATTTAGGATTTGGGTTTTTCTTAACCAATCATTCCCAAAATTTCCATTACAAATAGAAAGAAACTAGCCATTGGTGACAGGCTTTATGAGAAAAATATGAACAAAGCAAGGAAAACAGAAAGAGAGAAAAAATAAAAAAGCTAAGGATTTTGCTTACATATGATGTTCTGCCTAGTGTAGATGGGAAAAATAAAGTATAGTCAACTGGTTTTGCTAGCAATTAAGGAGGAGACGAGAGCACCTTCCCACCCGAAGAGTGGGAAGTTCCTGGCTAAGGTTCATCCTCCCTAGCATCAGATATTTATGTCTGTCTGTTAAGATAGAAAAGCAGAGGGATAAAGTGAGCAATTAATGTTTTAGGCAGACCGAATCACCCTCCAGGTAAGCTCGTGTCTCTCCATGCACCTGAAACCCTAAAATGACCATGTTCTTAGTGCAAGAATCATACCTTAGTCACGAAAATTAGGTGAGACAAAAGCAAGATCAAATCTTTTACAGGCAGGAGAACGGATGTGGAAGCAAAGCTCGTTTTAAGCAGCACCTGGGTTTTGTGTATCCCTCTGCCACAGCCTTGCACTCGCACATACGCTGCTCCCTGCATAGCTCTGAACGGGGCTGGGGAAGCAGATCATTACAGTAGCAGACACTTTCTTGTATATTGGTTATTTCTTCCCATTCTACTTTCAAGCTACCAAGTCACTGCCACTTGAGATGACTGCTGGGAAGGGTTTAGAGCTGCTTTATCTTACCAGGGGGGACAAGAAGTCAATACAGTTAAGAGAATAAACATCACTTTTAAGATCTGGTGAGGCTGGTATTTGGCACTCTGCCTGCAGCTTTTTACCTGACAGCAGCTGCATTAGAGGTAAGAGGATGGATAGGACCCAGCTTGATCCTAACAACGATATAGCAGCATTGGTCATTAGACAAATAAAACTATTTTGGTCTGAAAACTGAGTAAGCTTTGTGTGGAAACTGGTAGGGAAGAATAGATGGAGCCCTAGCTTTACATTTCTTAAGGCCCCAGTTCTACAAATGGTTATATTTTAGCACACGAATGTCTCTCTCTCATTTTGTAAGGTAACTCAAATGCATAAAGCCAAGCATATTTGGAAATGGTTGCCAATAGTGGGTCTAAAACAGAATTTAAAGAAGTGCTTGAAAAAATCTGCAACAGAAAAGTAACTTGGAATTGTAAAATATTGCTGCTTAGAATAGGGGACCTATGTCAAAACAGAAAAGCTGCTTATCAATGTTTAATTGAGCTTTTGCATGAGACATGAGACATCAGGTATTAACAAAAATAGACAGGTTTGAAATAAGAAGCAGATGGTCACCCAAAAGCTCTTGTCTTGGAAAATAAATGAGAGGAAAGAAAAGCAAATTGACTAGCAGTGACGGTTTTATATACAGTAATCTGGTCAGAGATCTGGAAATAGTTGACAATTAATTGAAATAACACATTGCAAATTGTCACCGTATGATGAAAAATCTTCGGGGGGAAAAAAATGCTGTTTGGTCTGGAAATTTGGATTGTACTAAAGTCATTGTAAGGAAAAAATGTAACCCAACTCAACCCAAATTTCCACAGAATTTTCCCACCCAAAACATTTGCAGGGATTTTAAGTACAAGCTGATATTTCATGTTAGACTTTTTAACCATCAAGAGGTGGAGGTGCCCTTTATCTAGTATGAAACATTAACTTCTTTCTTCGAAGAAAAAAAATTAAAATTCAATCTTTTTTCAAAGTTAAATAAAGCTGCCTGAGAACCTTAACCCCATCTCCACCAAGCACCAGTGTTTTACTGTCCAATTCGTATGTACAAAAATAGTTCACTCCAGTTCAAGACTTAACCTCATTTCTCTTTCACATAGGACACTTATCAAAACATGGCATTCGGGCCAAACAAGCTCTCTTGTAGGATATGTTCTCCTTTATCTCCCTCGTAAATAACTCCTTTCTGCACCGGAGAAGAAAAAGGAAAAGGGGGGGGGGAAATGCCACCCACAATGAGGCACGTAAGTGATAGAAATCCAACAAAGCAACATGAAATCTCCTTTTTCCCCGATTTTAGCATGTGTTCAAGGGAGAAGGACAAGTGAGGTTGGTTTCGGGAAAAAATAAGGCCATGTGTACAGAATTCTATTGTTGCTGCCACTCATGCAGTATCAGAAGTTCCAAATCAGGAGGAGAATTAGTCATTGCGTTACAGACTTCCTTTTGCCTTTACGCGTGACGCAGCCTCGAGCAGGCGTTAAGCTGAGATTGCTCCTGAGCCTGCAATGGCCGAAGCAGAGGGCACTTGTGCTTCCCGCTCCCCAGGGAAACGTAGCAGAGAGGGCAAGGGGGAATTGGGAAAAAGAAAATAAATTAAATAAAAAATAAAAAACAACCTGTCTGCAAAACCTGTTTCTTGTAGCCAAGTGGGAATTGGAAATATCTTCCTGTTACATTCTTTCCACATCTGCAAGGGCCATACTTAGATTTCATTAAAAAAATATTTCCTCTTATCTTGAACAGGTTCTGACATAAGCCAGGTATTTGTTAATCCTAACATACTTTCATTTTCAGCTGGTCAGACTTTTCCTGCAAGATCTTGTTATTCCTGCGCTTTCTTATGTCTGCAAAGGGGGCCTTTTGTGATATACGCCTCGGGATTTTTGTGGGAAGGTATATTCCAAAGACATGGTGTAAATCATCCTTTTTTAGGAAAATACCACGTGTGCTCATTAGCAGCAAAGACCAGCTACAGATGCGTAAATAACGAGTGTGTGAATAGGGGTCTGCGCAGCGCTTTGGTATCTGGACCTTGGACAACGTGGGCAGAGGGTGAACTGTCGCTCCTCAGCATGAATTCTCTGTTGAGTTTTCTGGACTATTGACTCCTACTCTTCTTTCTGCAGCTAACGTCTATCTGCATCTTTTGAAAGTCCTTCTGACTTTTTCTGTCTTGGATAAGGATGTTCTGTTAAATTAGGTTATCACTGAAAATCATTTTAGTCCAGCAGGTTTTTTCCATGTTACAAAAACCAGAACCCTAAGCTGCTCTTTGCTACCACATGAAGTCAATGGGCATTTTACCGCTGACTTTCCTTCAAGGAGAAACAGATCGTTCATCTGCCTGGGCAGTATGCTTTGCCCTGAATAGATGTGATGTTGATGAAACAGAGAGAGGCAGTAATAATGACAGTAAAAGGAATTAATTGCTTTACCAAGCTGTGAAGGGGAAGCCGCTCTCTTTACCTACCTGTGTTTTTCTTTATCCGATAAATATGTATACATATTTGCTCATTTTTGAACCTCTAACTGGGTCTTAAAATTGTAGAAGAAAAAGCAATGTCCGCATTTGCTGTTGATAATGACAAAATGGAAGAGCTGCAGAGCTTAAAGTAGTAATATGCTGCAATATGATACACAGCGTTTTCTCATAAGCCTGTGCATGACACAATGGATGTGATTAATTGTTGCATTATTACGCAGTGATTGTTTTGTTACTGGCAGGGGTGAAAGTAAAGAAAGAACCGTTGACCTTTCCTCCGAGTCCTCAGACTGTGATACGATCCTAAAATGTGTTGGATGGGAAACTTGCACAGCAGAAGGGTTGTGGAGGACCTTCATCACCACATCCAAAAAGAGGAGCTCATTGCAGGGAAAGGGTAGGAAGAATCCAGGGAACGGGGACTCTTTCTCCGAGGTTATTAAATGGGATTGACTTGTTTTGCCTAAGGAGAGAAGGCTGAGAGGAGATCTTACAGCTGCCTATGAGTGCATCAAGGAGGCAAGCAGCAGGCAGAGGAAAGTTATTTAAGCGAAGAGACAATGTTGGCACAAGAAGAAATGGGTATAAATAGACAGGCGCTGGAAATCCCTTCCAGTAGGAATAGTGAGGACACATGAAAAAAAAAAAAAATCAAGCCAATTTTTAAAATTAAGATCATGAAAAGAGATTACACGCTTTCTGTGGCAGCTGGGATCTCTCGCACAGGAGGTCCATCCTCTATTTCTGCAGAAGTAATTTTCCTTCTTCTGCGTTTAATATTAAGACTGGCATCAAATACACCAGTGCCTCTGTACCAGCTGAGTTTGGAGAGAGAGTTGGCTATAGGGTGTTGCTACCAAATATCTGTGACTTGAGATGCTCCCTCTTTGTGATGGAGTTGGATTCGGCACGTAGTACTAGAGCCCATCCAAGTGCAGCCCAGTCCAACTTCTGCTGCCTTGCGTTTCGCCAGCAGAAATGAGATACTTTCCTGAGTCTGAAATGTCTTTTGGTGTTGTGTGAGCTCATTAAAAAGTCAAGATTATTTTTGTCTTTCTAAGTAAAAGGGAAGATTTACTGTTTTGATTTGATGACCTGATGTGTTTTCTGGACCCCACAGTACTCCAGTCTTGGAACAAAGGAAGATGACCGCATCCACAGTTTTCACAATAGCAACTCTTCCCTGTGGCACTGGTACAAATGTTGTTTCAGAAGAGGTTTGGAGTATCGAGCAGCTTGCTCCAGACAGGCAGAGGTTTGAATGATCAGGAAAAACAGGATAGGAACAAGTTTCTCGCGCATATCCTCGCTGCTACTGTTGTCAATAAGACTGGAAATGTCTTAAAGGGAGTCCCACTTTGGCATTCCTTCAATTAGACTTCTATCCTTAGTGTTTGGGGGTCGGTTTTTAAAGTGGTTTTTTAGCCCAACTAACAGCTCTTCGAACTGTGCTCATTTGCTTTCCCTTGAAGTGTGCAGTGATTTGCAGTAAGCAGGCATCCTTCTCAAGGGGACAGCCCGACCTTGTCTAGCACAAGTTTTTTCAGATTCTCTGGTCGTAATTTCCAGTTTTTGCTTTTGAAAGCAAATGTCTTTTAAGAAAGTTTTGCATTTGTTGTTGGTTTTTGCTCTCTGAAGTTAACGTGGTATAAGTAGTTAAAGAAAAATCATCGTGAATTATTGCAATCAAAAGGAGATATAAAACATTATCTCATAAATGGTCACTTATATTTTTCTTTTTACACACAAAACATGTGCCTTTTTGCTTTTTTCCCCTGATATTATCCTCTTCTATCAAGAGCTCATATTTACCTTTAGTTTTAAACTTAGGTTTCAAAAACTGTTGAGCAAAACCTTTATTAGGATGTTGCTAAAACAAATCTTAGTACGTAAGATTGTCACTTGGCAACCATTTCTGCACAAAGGTCGTACCCAGTTCAAGAGCATGGATGTTGGCAGTCACGAATGCAGCGGGTCTCGTATTTTCTCCTCCTGAGCAGTTGTGGCAGGAGGAGGAACGGTGACGTTTGTAGCTCAGCAGGAAATATCTGGCTTAACCAGATGTACTGAGAGCGCTGCAGCGAAGACGACTTTTTCCAAAACTGCGAGGCTCCTTGTGCCATGTCTCCTTTTGCACCCCTTTCCGTGACTTCACGCTGCAAACATGAGCTCTTTGGTTTTGTCTTTGAGGCTCATCTTGGCCTGCAGGACCAGACCTCTATGTCTGCCTTAGGCTGACACATTGGCTCGGTCCTTGCCTGCGCTCCCCGTCATTTTCTCTTTGCAAACAATTCCTGTCTCCTCTCTCACACAGAAATGGCGCAGGACAGCAGCCACTTTTTTTTTCCTCCCTCTGAAGCAGCTTCTACCATCAGGTCCAGCTCTCTGCCTCTGTATCCTCACTGCTGCAGCAACACTGTCATTTGTACTAACCAGCCCGTATACTCCTGCATGCCGTGAAAGAGACAGGGAGCAGAGAGGTTTCTGATGTGATGGTAGAGTTTAAAATATTCTTGAATTTTAAGTATGAGCATGAATTCCTATTTTTACCTTTAATACAGAAGAGATGCTCCCTGAATTAGCTTTATCTGGTGTCCTGCTGTCCCTACGAATGTCCCCGGCCTCCACACCTTTTGTCACTCTGAAAGGGCAGAGAGATATTTTTTGCTGTCTCTCTGCAGAGTTTATTCAAATATTTATCTTATTGCTGTTACTTTATTAACACGTTTTTTTCAAGTTTAGGGGAAGTCAGACAGCCAAAAAAGAAAGCCAGTAGATTATTGTTTGCTGAACATTTGTTAGATAAATTAGAAGCTCTATAGAGAGGCTTAACGCTGTTGATTTTTTTTTTCTTAATCTCCACTGCATGCAAAGGCGTTACAGATTGGTGTTTGCTTAGAAAAGGATACTGCTAAGAAAATATTGGACGAGTGGGTGGTGAAAGCAATAGGCTGAGCCTGTTGTAGATCCTAGCAACAATGGCCGGACTTCCAGCCAGAAAGATTAGCGGGAGGTTTGGAGGCACCATGACCTCAACCACCAGTTGAAAAGCAGCTGCCGCCTCAGAGTGGGATAGAACTGGGTTTTATGGAGCACTTTTCTGCTCAGAGATGAACAAAGGATGGGTCTTTATTAAAGCTAGGCAAAGCTGCAAAATTAAGACTTCCCTTTGGGGATTCTGCAGACCGTTGCTGGTGGACTGGACCTTGTTCTGCCTTTCTCCAGGCCACTTTCTAGTGCTGCTGGTTCAAAATGTGAGTTTTGAGGCCCTCTGCACTGTACCTCATAGCACGTCAGAGATATGGCCATGCAGACAGGCACTTTGACTAAACAACTGGTGTTTAATTATCAAAACAAATGACTAAGAAAAGGGATGGGCTCTTCCTACTTTCACTTCTTCAGAACGAGACAGGATTTTATTCATATATTCAAGATCAAGGTAAAATATGATAACAAGATCACGACCAAAAGTTTGGCTTTGACTTAAACTCTAAGAATCTATTTGAAATAGATTAAAATGTCATTATAATAATTTTTTCTTGTGCTTTGGTTTGCAAAGGCCAGTGAATCTCAGTCCATGGTGATGAAGCTCTGACAAACGTTTCAGGAAAATTAATGAAAAGTACATTTTAGACCAGATGCCTTTGCAAGTGATGGCAAAATACTGAGTTTTAGGACAATGCCTTTCCCCTGTCCTCAAGGGAGGGAAGAGCAGAAGATTTTAGGCAGAGAAAGCTGATCCCAAATCAGACCCCGCAGCTGCACATCCAGTTGCCATGGTGAAGCAGCTTCATTATATTTTTTAAGTGAGGCTCTGGGTTGTACCTGACTGAGATTGTGGTGAAGACTGCAGCTTTAACAGTGCCACTCTTTCTAATACCGCCACGTGCAGGTTATCCTTTCAGTTTTAGTAATGCCTGGGTTTAAAAAGCAAGGATTTTTGCAGAGCTAGGTGGACGTACAGCAGGAGGCTGCAAAGGGCTGTTCATCGGCACCTGGGAAGTCCCAGGACCGTCACATGTAACTGAATATTGGCATCATGGCTACCAGGAGAAATGCAGTTTAAAGCAGCATAAATAATACATCTATCCCCTTTTGATTACGGTACATTTATACTAAGCTCAATGTCTTCCTTTTGCCTTTCCCCCACAGGATGACAGATCTCATCATTTAAACAAACTCCATCCACCCACCCACCCACCTTGGGTCATGCCTGCCAAATGGCAGGTGGAGAGAGATGCCTGCCGAGGAATATTGACATCTATGCAAGAAACCAAACAACCGAAAACACGTGAAACATTTCTCCAAAGTACAGCTGCGAAAAGTATTTTTGCTAGGAGCAGTTGTAGCTCTTAATGACTGCTGAGCCCTGTGCACTTTTAACTCACATAATCCTTTTTCCTACAACAGCACCATCTTGGAAGAATCGGCCAGGGACTCTGAACATATTTTCTTAGTACTTGCATTCTTGCCATGTATTAATGATACCAATGGAAATGCATGAGGAGCGGGAATACAAATAGCGCTACCTTACTGTTCAGATACTCCAGAGGAAAGTTTCCATAGGGATCCAAACATTTGGACACTTATCAGGAGCTGAAATTAGCTTAGGATTTTCAAAAGAGCCCCTAGGGGTTAGATGGTTTGGGGGACCTAATTATTTTAGGTCCTTTGTAAATCCCAGCCTTAAAAAGCAAAAGCAAAGCTCCATGCACTCACTCACCAGCGAGCGCTGGATTCATCCCACGCTGGTTTAGCCTGTGGCTGGAGGTGCCAAGGTTAAGAGCACAGTCATTCCTCCAGACAACAAATAAAGGCAGAGAGATATTTCCCCAGAATACTTTTTTTTCCAAGAGGCAAATTGTGGTCTAAAAATGTAGTTTTCAGGACGCAGGTAGCAGCTTCCCAAAGGCCATAGCAGTACATCAGCTTTCAGACTGCTGATGAAGTTTAATAAATTTATTGTGATGGTAGACTGGCCCAAAGTATGTAAATTGCTATTATAATTTACACAAGTACATAAATAGTTATTGTAAGTATTGACCTCACAGATAAAGGGGAAATCATCTAGTTGAGGTAAAAATCAGTGGGACAAGTGATCCCTTAGTTTACCTTTCAGCTCTGGGATTGGCATTTAAAAGCAGACTGCTACTACCCAGAGAAGAACATGAGGTACTTAATATGTAATTCAAAAATTTTAAAACGTTTTCTTTTCTCACATTTTTCTCCTTACTTGTGTTTAGGTTTAAAATTTGGCTTTGCCCAAACAAAACTAATTAGAGAATGAAGTCAAAGCTGTCCATGAGTCTGCATGCAGGGCTAGCAAGAATTCCAGGTTGAGTTTTATGTCAGAAGTGGTGCAAAAACCTTAATGGTGAAACCAGTCCGATTTCATGTCTCTGTCCACACAGCCTCTACTAATATCCCATCTGTAAAGCACAAAGGCACCACAAACACAGTTAAGAACTCCATCGCTTTGTCTGCCAAAGATCCTAATACCTCTCCTAAGTTGATTCATTCACCGCTTGCTTAATGAAAAGTTTTTCAGCTTTCCTTTTTTATTGCCCTTGAGAAATGATGCCAGGTTGTTCTCCAGCCAATTTCATTGGAGGTGACTTGTAGAAAGGGAAGAAATTTCCTAAAGGCATTATATGCAGCCTCAGGTTCGGTTGTGATAAATTTCCCTGGTATAAATTGATCAGAAGAGCCCAGGATGAGAACAAAAGATTTTTGCAATATTTCAGGGAGATGTATTGCTTATATTTGCCCAGTACTTGGTGATAACTTTGCTATTTATGAGTAATAAATAGCCATTAATTTAAATACACATTTAACAAACATCTGTGCAACCCTCAAACAGGTAGGGGGAAGGAGGATTTCATTTCTAGTTGCCGAGGCACAGCAAATCAGCTATTTCATTATTTCATTCTGTTGAATTGCTCTATCCCCACCTGGATAAATAGTGCTCACCTGTTCACAACTCCACCCAGGCAACGAGAGCCCTCCGGCCCCTGCCCATCCCTCCAGCAGCCACTCATCTGACACCTCTTGAGAGTACTTCTGCGTACCTTGGCTGTGTTTAAGCGGGATGAAAAAGTTCTTTCGGGTGTCCCCGTGTTTTGGATGTGACCTTCCCTTTGACGCATCCCTTGGGCAGGAGGGGAAGGTGCAGCACATTGCGATTCCTTGGTGAGAAGAGCTCTGGGAAATGCACCTAGGAGACTGGACTTTGCTCCTGAATTTTACAGGCACAAAAGGGTCTAAATGGGCTTTGTAAAGTGGCAGGAACTTCTCAGCACTCAAAGGCATGTTCCTTAGAGTGCTGGGACATGTATTTTGATT
This sequence comes from Pluvialis apricaria, assembly GCA_017639485.1. Lineage (NCBI taxonomy): Eukaryota > Metazoa > Chordata > Aves > Charadriiformes > Charadriidae > Pluvialis > Pluvialis apricaria. Next base: position 2,686,907 of record CM030023.1, read on the forward strand.
TTAGGACATGCCTCCGCTGTCCTGCTGTCACAGTACTCATCCGGTGCTCACGACTGAACGCTCACAGCAGTTCCCAGGCACGTGCTCGAGCACTGTCGAACCCAGAGCTTGAAACCCACTGCATGGGTGGTTCAATGAAGCAAGCCTGCACCCAACGTCATGCTCACCACTTCTCTTCTGTGTATCTGACACTTACTGGTCAGTTCTTGTTGTTCTTATAAACTTGCTCTTCCAGTCCTAGGCTCTCTGATGGGATGTGGTGTAGCTTCGCTGCTCCCGCCTGCTGCAGGGCTCTGCTGCGTTGTGTTACTCTGTGATGTGTGTGCACAACTCAAGAGTGCTGTTGGCGAGGTCAATGTGCTGGTCTGTAGTGAAGCTAAGCCCCGTAGTGATGCTGTTGTGATTCATGATTGCAAAACACAAACCCAAGCAAACATACCAAAGGCTGTAAGCTCTCATCCCGCATCAAATCCTAACATCCCTTAGAGCTTTCCCCTCTTGGCTTCCTATGCGTTATATCTCCTCCTCAGCCACAGAGGTGTAAAGCGCCTTGCGGGTCCCCAAATCTTACTCACGTTGCACGAGCACGTTGGCCTCCTTGAACTGGAGCAAATGAGTTTTGCAAAAAGCAAACAGGCCATTCAATGAGCTATTGTATGCCTTCAGCTGCAATAAGTGGTCAGGGTAAGACTATTAACAAAGCACTTTATCAAAGCAGCATTGAACCACACATACTCCACAGTCCCAAGGTATAGAAATGTGTGTGTGTGTATATGCATATATATATGCACATGTGTGTGCACACAAACACACAGTAGCTGGCTAGAGGGATGGATGGAAAATGCTTGCAGTTCAAGGGTTAAAGGGCAGCTGATGCTGTATGGAAAACTTCTCAAATATCCTATTTATAACAGTTCTGTCAGAGGTCAGATTTTTCTGTGTTTTACTTCCCTGGGTGTATTTTTATGCATAAAGATATTTTGTCACTTTACACCTGCTAAGAAACTGGCCTCAAAAGAGAAGGGTTTTGGAGTTTTAGGACTGTTTGGGATTCTGATGAACCTTCCTACTTTTTGGGGCACAGGGACAGCCGCTCCTCTATGCTTACCCACTAGAAATGGTTGTGGGCACTTGTACAACAGAGCGCAATAGCTAATATTAACTGGGGACTGCGTAGCTCTGTGACAGTTATCATTATAGCTCTTCTACACAAGGTGTTTGTTTGTGCCTGATGTTAGGTTCTACAACACTACTGTAAGGTCATACCTGTGCTTTTTCACAACTGTCGGTGGCTTCTTGTGGCAGAGGGGAGATTTATCCACCGGGTGCTTCAACTGTGGAAATAGACTGTGGACTCCGACACAAGCTGAGCTTAAATAATTACATGCCTGGAAAAGACCAGCATTTGTCATTAGGGTAGGTATAAGGGAAAGTTCCACAAATAATCACTGCGGAAACTCATAGCACAGAAGCTGGTATTCAAGTGTTGTTATCTTCCTCTCTGAATGTTGGGAGATTCATTAGGTGTGTTCAGTAGAAACATTGCTTTACTAGGACAAACCTGCTGGGATCCCCCTATCTAAGACAAATAATAAGCATGGTGAAACTGCAGATAATCGGCAGATAATCCAAATATTTCAAATGTCACCTTCCCCCAGAGAAATGACTCCCACAGCAGTTTCCTAAAGGTCTAGCTGACTGCCAACACGCTGTCCAAACTCTCTTCTTTCCACCACCTCCCTTTGATGCTGCTCAGTAAGTGATCCTCTGCGGAAGGTCGTCTTGGGACTCCCCGAGCCACTTTTCTCCCAGAACTCATCAGTTGGTGATATTGTCCAGCAGCCGTGACTGCTGCGTGTGTCCAGGGCCAGGTGGAAGAGCAGTGCACCAAGAGCAGCGCCGCATGCCGTGCCAGAGCAGGCAGAGTTTTTGCTTTTGGTTTTTGCTTTGTTTTTGCATTTCAGTCTGTGTAGCTTTGTCGTGGTAGAGATTTTTGATTCTGATCTGAAATCTGATCTGAAGCCTCATCAAAGTGGGATTTGAATGATTGCTGTGAGTTTGACTTTGTTAAATGTTGAAGAATCCAAAATTTTTCCAATAGAATTCTTTTTAAGTTTGTTTTCCTTTTTGTTCTCTCCTTTTTGAGACACAGGAAAAAGTATAAAATGCTACTATCTGTATTTTACTCCAAAATTAGAATTCCTTTGGAATGTGTCAAGCGAAACAGACTATTCCGTTCCACTTTTAATTGAAAGAGCAATTAAGACGTCCAGTTGCACTCAGCTTAAAAGCATCTCTTGAATCAGGCTTAGCCGAGGCCATGATTAATTTAGGAGACTTTGGGGAGCCTTGAATGTGCCCAAGATGAGTTCCCAATTGACACTGCAGACCTTCGCACAGCTCTACTTGCTGGGGCATGCATGCAATTTGTGCGGGGTTTGCATTTTTCCCTTCTCCAAGCTTTCCTTTGAACACACCTTCCTTGTGATCTGTCCTCTGACACATTCTGTCCTTTGGCTTAGCTAATGGTGCTAACCGATAAAGTCTAGTTGTCAGAGAGGTGATGGTTTTTCCCCTCCGTGATGCTTTGCTGACATTTTCATGCATTATTGTTTTATTGAGGTGTCCAGGAACGTTGATTTTGCAAAGATAAGAGTTCAAGTGGCTGAAACTCAGGAGAAAAGCCACAAAAAAACATTGTTCAGGATCAGAGAGGGTGAACAGAAGGGGGAAAGGGAAATTAGGGCAATACCAGAGACTTTCCTGAGAGCATCTGCCATGGAGACGTTATGGCTGACTGGTCACTGGTGCTCCAAGACAACGTAACCCCAATGTGCAGACCAGGGTGAGAGCAGGTCAATGAGGGGCACCATTCAGTCTGCACACAGGGCATATGACAGTGCAGCATGGTGTTTTATCCCACGCAATATTCACCTGCAGACAAAAAATTCAACACCACATACATTTCAGACTAAATTAGATAAATGCCATTAGTGGAACTGCTTGATATTTTCAGAGATGCATCGATAGGTTAGCTGCAGCTAAAGAAAGTACAGGATGATGTGTTAATAGTGATTTATATTTCAGTTTCAGAAATAAGTTTGAAAGAGATTCTGTATCCTGGCTGGCAGTTACACCAGTGATCGAATCCAGTCCTGACCTCTCCGCAAGTTATACAGCCGAGAGACAAACACAAACTGCCAAGTTAATGTTTAAGGGTTGGAAAGCAGTGGTTTTTCTCTGTCGATCTGTTTTGATTCAGGCAGATCGGGAAGGAGAGATTTCCTGCTTTAACATTTCACAGTGAGGGGAGAAAACCCACCATCTCTTAAAAGCACTGCTAAATAATGTTAATGATGTTCAGCTGATCATCAGCTTCTATGAAGAAGACCTAAAGACTGATGTGCCAAGCACCTTGAGCTGCCCCTGAAAAAAGGAGAGTGCAGGTTCTAAGCATCCAGCAGACAGGAAGAGTTTCTTAAGAATTTGAAAAACACTATATCCATGTATATATTTATAGTTGTTGGGGGTTTTTTGCTTGGTTGAGTTTGGTTGTTTTGTTTTTTTTTAAAGCCTCAAAAGGGCTTAGAGTATAAATGTACAGCAATGCCTCAAAAAAGGATGGCTGTCAACAGGGGAACAGTGCCAAGAAATTAATGAAGGAATATATTGGTCAACTCAAAAGACAGTGAGAACTCAAGGTGCCAGTCACCTAACTTTCTCTTCATGGTCAGATTTTCTATCTTATTTTCTGGGCTTCATATATTTAGATTAAAGTGTTCTCTAGTACTGTCTCGTGTTAATGCAAGAGACCAAAAGCCTATGACAATAAAACAGGAACATTTAATGCAATTCCGATCCCTGACAGTTTCTTAATACTGCTTATCCTGCCTTCCCTTTCAAGATTTAGTCATCCTAGATTTCCTTCCAAATGTGAATGAGGTGGCTTAAATCAAACCATAAATTATGCTTCCACTTATTATTTGCTTGCTAATCAGGATGGAAATGAAAAGAAGTTGGTTGTCAACCAGGACTCTTTCCCACAATATCCAGGAAAGTATCAGTATTAGGGAATTTAACAACAAAAGGAAACCGGATTGCACCTTGAGGAAGAAAGAAATAACCTGTTAGCCAGGAAGAATAGAGGAACATAGATTTTGCCAAATAAGCTTTAAAAAAAAAAAAAGAAAAAAAAAAAGATACTAATAATTAAGAGGGCCTGCGAGTGAAGCTGGTGAGGACAGAACTGTGACGCTTCCTGTTAGTAAATACAAAGAATAGGCGCTAATAGGACTCCAGGGGAAAGCGATAGCTTGGGAATAGCCTTGGGAAGAAAGACAAACATACACAGAGGATGCAAAAACAGTGTGAAAAGTGATTCATGGGGACTCGATGCTATTCCTAATTGTTAAGGCTTTATTGTATTAGCGCGTTCCTACAAACCGAACAAAGACTGTTGATTTCAAAGCGGTTTGAATTGCATGCCCGGAGCCAGCCAAGGCTGTGGGGAACACCTGCTGGGGCGTGCAGAGCAGCACCCCACCAGAAGCAAACCAGAAAAAGTTTGGATGAAGGTTAAAGCGCGTGCGGATAGCCGGGAGAGCCCGGTGACTTACTCTGGCTATCTGATACAAGCCCATTTTTAAATATTACGTTAGCATGTGCGAAAGTATGACCGTGCTTAACATGACTTGAAATGAAATGTGTGTTAACTTCCAACTATGGATTAAGGGGCTACAGCGCTTGGAGAACTGTCACTGAAGAGCCAGTCTGGTTTATGGCTTGGCTGGTATTTGTATCCGTCTCCGCAGACTCGAGCTTCTTTAGCCACATTTTATGGGTCTCCTAAATTGAAGGTGCCAGGACCACCACAGGCCAGATTAAAAATCACTGCTGTCTTCCAAAGAGGAAGAGCTCTGTATTTAGAGAAGCAGCTCCTAATCCACCGCAAAACCAGCGTGGAGACTCGCTCGGTCTCAGTGTGCCAGGGTGACCAGCGCTGGGGCTTGGCGGGATCCCTGCCGTTGGATCTGATCTGGATTCTGCATTTTTTGAGTTCTTGGACTCGTGCTCCTCAGCCATGTTTATCCTCATGCTACACTGAATTTTCATTGTCAACACGGTTTGTATAACAAAGACTGCAGAATTACATTTCTGCAAAGACATGGAAGCTCTCAAGGAGATATCAGGAAAATCTGCACAGTTCATTTCAGCCATACTAAAGCACGAAAACTAGAAATCAGAACTCTACTTACTGCTTGCCATGTCATTCAGGCATGAGGTCCTTGGGAAAACGGAAGCTTTATGTGGTCATTAGTTGAGATTTTGAGCATTAACCTCCATGACAACTTTAAACAATTTCTTTTACAGATCAGATCTTTCTTACTTTCCTATCTGTGTTGCCAATTGACTTCTATGAGCTGACTAGCAAGAAAAATCAGAAGAGCACATACTGCTAATAAATTGCAGAGATTAAAGGCACGTGAATAATATTTAGTCCAGTAGTCTTGAACATAAATGAATATTCAGATAGAAGTAGATGCAATATTTTGGAAGCTTTCAGTGATTTGGAAGTTTGTTCATTAGTAATGGTATGTTTAGGAAAGCAAAGGACCTGTCTTGGCAAGTAATCTGTAAGTAAAGACACATGCCAACAGCTGGGGAAAAGTTCTCGGGGTGGGAGGGAAGTGATTCAGGATTGTACCCTAGAGTACAATCTTCTCTGCTTTGTCTAGTCTGATTACAAATGATTCAAGTAATGAAGTTTCTACTGTTACTCCTGGGAAAAATCTGTGGTTTTATGTTACTCGTGACTTGGGCCATTCTTTAAACCAGGGAGTGAGGAATGTTCATCATTCATATTTTATTAGTGTTCTCTGAACTTTCAACATTTACATTCAAAAGCGTGAAAAGAAAAACACTGGGAAATTGTTTTCAGGAATAACACCACTGAGACACACACGCGCGTTTACAACACGCACACAATAACCCCTTACGTACGTTGATGCACTTGTCTGTTAGACCCCGCAGACACAGTCCTTACTCCTACCTGGAGATTTTAAAATCAAAGTGAGGCAATCAAACAAAACTCAAACACAGCATAATTCCCACCTGCCCATTTGTAACTGCTTCTGAAGCTTTCTAGGAAATTCAGCAGGTCAGAAAAGGTGTCTTCTTCCCCGCACACACCACCCCCACACCCCGCACAACATTAGCATCCATTTTCATGCCTTAATTTGAATAACTGATGGAAAAAGCGGTGGTCAGACCAACATCCACCAAATCTACAAGGAGCAGCAGCCTTCTCTGCCTCTGGCCATGGACCAGTTCCCAGAAGGGCACTTTAACCAGAAAATATCCCAACATTGAGAAGTTCAGGGCTCAGTTTAAAAATACTAATGACATCTGTCTGTCTTGGAATTCATGTCTGTTAGGACAGTCTCCCCGTACCTCTCTGAACCTGCCTCTGTTGGGTGTGGAAGGAGCATGTGGAAGCTAGGAAGGTTAGAAGGAACCATGAGCAGGAATGCCCCATCCCAGAATGATTCGTCAGCCTCAGCTGTGGGGTGCAACAATTGAAATAAACACTCTGGACACCTTTATTTGAAGGATGATACCTTCCCAGCATTAATTGCCCTGCCTTCTGGCTCTTGGCACTGGAACCAGAAAGAGCAGAGCACTTTGGAACCACTTGCTTCCACAAAGCCCTCCCCTTTTTTCTCTCTTCCCTGCCCCTGTTTAGGTGAGCTGGTTGGAGTTTGGACAAGAATATCTGCATGCTCCAGCTGCAGACTGGGGGAAGCTGGGGGGGCAGGTTGTCAGAGCGTGGCTGTTAGCTTGATTTTCTCTCACAGTTTTTCTTCAAAAACAGGGTGACGGCCCAGATGGACCTCAGAGCCACCCTGTATGTCCATCCAAATGCATAGTGGTAAATACAAACAGTTCCAGTACGTGTGGCTCCTTCCCCGTAGGCTTGAGTAACTGGTTTGGCTGATTTGCTTCGTTGTAACTTCTCCCTTGTAGGGACGGCTCAATGAAAGCAAATATATTAAATATCATGCTGCTTGCCACATAACAGAGCGTGTGGCATACATTCGTGCTTTTGGGGAACAGCAAAGGATACACACGAGTGAGTGAGAAATGCTCTGTTAGCAGGTTTGATGAGCTGCTATCTTCCTGTTTGGCACGGGAATAGCGGAGTCCTGGAGGCACTCAGCCTGCTGGAATGAACTGCTGCGTTAGCTTTTTGTTATGGCTGATCAGCTTGTTTCCAGCTTGGACATTGAGAAACAACTTTGTTGCTTGTTTTTAAAATAGGCAATCTTGCCAGAGCTTTTATTTCTCTTCTACAGAGTCTCTTTTGACCCCTCTGATTTCTTTCTGTGCTCCTACTATTCTGAGCGGCATGCTATTATCTTCCCGTGCCTTACACTGAATTGCCCACAGGCTAGCAGCCCTTCACGTAGCTCAGAGGTGGCAGAGATGACCTCTGCACAATTAACTCCACAGGTCCAAGCTCCGTAAGGCATCTCTGCTTTAGAGGGCATAGGAAAGATAAACACTCTGAAAAATAAAATCAGTGGTAGGAATTGGAGAAGAGTCACCGTGCAGGAAAAGCAGGGCTGCTCGGCTCCCTCATTTATGGAAAAGGATTGCTGACGTGTCAACCTGAATTGATAATCACAATTTCAAGTTGAAATGAAATGTGACTGCATTTCATTTTATTAAAAAAAATTAATAATAATCAAAACTGAATTGCTTGCTTGCCCAAAGTTTATTGGGAGAAAAAGCAGTCTGCTTTGGCACAAATATACTTGGTTACACATTTCTACAGAGACCCCCAAAAGAACAAAGTGTTTATGACCTTCAGCCGGACATACACCAGCATTTATGGCCATGAAAAACTCGAGCCAAAACAATGCATCGGGTCCCCCAAAAGCACGCTGCAGAGATAGTGACATGGCCAGATAAGCATAATGCCTTTGGCCTCATGGATTTGCTTGAGTCAAGATAAAAATACATTTAAATGTCCTGCTGGGTCAGGGCTTGGGTGAGGACATGCAATTTGTTCTGCGGTCTGATGACACACCATCAAAACCAGGACCATCCCAGGCGGTGGTCAGCTGACACTGAGCCAGCTGATGATGTCAAGTTTAAATATGAGCGCTATTGTGCAAAATCCAGTGAATGTGAGAGCTGATGAGTCAAATCAGATCTGACAGCTGAAAGTGTGAAATGCTCCCTTGTGCTTTTGCAACTGTCAATCTCTTATTTATACAGTGTAAACTACTGGAGCAGGAACTGTGCATTTGGTTCTTTATTAATACAGGACTTAGCACAGGGGTGGCCATGGCTCGGACAGCCTGGGCTCGCTGTAATGCAGGTATCTAATATTAGGGTTCACTCTGTGTGTGTGACCCCCAAGGTTTTGTCAGATAAGGCAGAATTCTTGAAACAATTTTTTCCATAGCAACGTACTGGTTTGGGGAAAACACCATTTGATAAAAATTTCCAGGATGGAACTTCTCCTTAAAACCAGAGAGGGGGCAAGCCCACAGTCTGTTGTGGTCATGGCCCCTATGTGGAATGCAAAAGTATGGTAGAGGAAGGCCTTACAGATCACCTCATATTGGAAGTGATTATCTCAACTGCCAGGCTGTTCCTCGCTCCCTGCTTCGCTCTCTGCCTCTCCCTTCACAGGCACCCACCTCTTCCGAAGTCTTAACTTCATTTTATCACTGACAAGGTGCTTTGTCAAAGTCTGACAGAAGTTCCACGGCAGAGGAAAAATGTTTCCTAGGCGAACCTGACAATATAAGAAAAGCAAAACCAGTTTGCTCTTTGGTGCAGGCGTCATCTGTACTCGTGTACCAGATGATGCAGGATTAGGTGCAGTTGAGGTGAAGGGAAGTGTTTGTCTTCATCGTTGCATCTTCATTTTTGTACGTTCCTTCTGTAGTGGTTGCAAAGGTTGAAAGCAGAGATTCCTTCCTTCATGTCAGATGCTAAATCAGTGGGGAAAATACTCAAGCTCAGAGACAGAAGGGTCAAGCCCAGCAGGTTGGACAGGGCTTTGAGCAACCTGGTCTAGTGGGAGGTGTCCCTGCCCACAGCAGGGGGTTGGAACTCGAGGATCTTTAAGGTCCCTTCCAACTCTAACTGTTCTATGATTTCACAACAGGTTCTGGCTGAAGCAAAACCAAGACCTCCTTACCTTGGCCATGACCATCTTCCCACTCAGACCTGGGCTTTTTTTAGCTACAGTGTGAACTCTCTCGGGGCGGAATGGTGGGGTATTTTGAATGGTAGCTGTTGCTGTGCTGCCTAAAATGAGCGGTACAAGAATAGCCTGCTCCCCAAAATATAAGTGGTCTTTGAGTTCCAAGTCTTATAAAAGCTCTTTTGCCTGTGGAGCACGTGCCAGATGGAAAGTGCCCCTCTGATTTCCTCCAAACACGCGTGCAGCTGTTACTGCTTCCCCCTTTTTTTTTCCTAATGAAATTTTTAGACCTCACCTGTTGACACATGCATTATAGGGTTGGAGGGGGTTTTTGTGTGTGTGGGGGGGTTTCTCCCTTGTTCTCCTAAAGGAAAATGACTTGAGATGTTTTGGAGAAATGACACAGGGCAGAAACTGTGAAAATACTTTTGACATACTTTTAAGGGTGGGAAATTTCAGATACCGGCAAGCCTTTGTGCCCACAATACAGTGCCTGGCTGGAATGACTCTTTGTTTATAGCTTATTTTATTTTGTGAGACAGAAGTTGGAAACTGCCCAGGTCTTAGGGGGAATACCGAGCATTTAGCTTGGACAGAAATAGAGCCGCAGCTTAGGACACACTGAAACAAATGGAAGACAAAGTGATGACCCAGATCCAAGTTATTAAGGGTAAATACATATTGACAAGATTGAGGATTAGGTAGAAGGTACTTACACAATGAAGGAACTGTCTACACATTGTGCACCAAATAAAGTTTACGCTGCAATCTGGGGCTTTCTCGGAATAGTCGATTTTTCATTAAAAAGAAGCTAACCAGCTCAAAAGGAAAAAAACTACTTCTCTCTTCCAGCACCTACTGTATCGTGAATGCAACGTGACCAGTGCACTGAAAAAACATCATAATAAATCTGGCAGGAAGGTGTCTGTGTTGCTCCAGCACGACAGCCGGGCTTGTACCACGTAAGGATCTGGCTCGTGGCGATGTCATAGCTTACATATGTCTCCTTCTTTGCAGGAGTCTTCATTACTCAGTTCACCTTGAAGTGCCCCTTTCACTGTGACTCGCAGCCCTGTCTGCTCATAGGCTTAACAGATCCTTCTGCGTCTGGTGATGCTATTAAGAATGACCCAGGAAAGAGGAAAAATAGAGGTTCCTAAAATAGGGGTTGAAGGAGGACGAAAGACTTTCATTAACCATTTTAAGAACACGAGCCCTGTGTTAACATGGTAATAGAAAAAATCCAGGGGGTTAGGAAGCAGGTGGAAAAATATTCTCAGAGGAAAAGATAGTTGTGGCTGAGCTAATATTTCACATCTCCTAGCTGGCTGATATCTGTAGCTGAATGCAAATACTGAACATGTAGCAAATAATATTACTCAGTTTAGCTGCTGATTGATGCTCATCGTTTTCTTTTAATGGGTGGTACCAACCCACTAGTAAAATCAGACCTGTGATACAGCAGGCACTGAGCACGTGCTCTGCTTCCCTGCTGCACCTGGGTGGTTAGGTGTACTTTTATTAGGATATCAGCACAGCTTGCTATCATGGCACATGACAGTCATGACTCATAAAACAGATGTCGACAAAACCCTGATTCCTGCAACTGTCAAATGAACTGTCATTTACCTGTAGAAAGCCATGTTGGGGAGTATTTTTGAGGGGGGTCTAAACGTACATTATTTGCTTAGGCAAAGCCTAGTCTTTTGGAAATGGTGTCAGATAAGAGCGAGGAAACCTCAATTCTTTCTCAGCTGGATTAGCTGACAATATCCTGGGTCAAGAAGCACGTTGGTTTAGAGAAAGCCTCGTGGCATTGTTAGGGCTATATTTAAGACTGTTTAAACGCTTAAGGATGCAGAGAGATCCTTAGGTGCTCCTGAAAATCCCAACAGGCATCCTTAGAGGAGGTGTACAAATATCTCAGTGTTTTGTTTGCCTGGTGGGTCTGGGAAAAAGGAAAGAACAAGGAAAAACTCTTCGCTTTGTGTCATGCAAACCTAATTTTGTTTCCATTTCCAGTAACACAGAAAGACCAAACATTATTCGTTCTGGAGCAGAAACAGACGATTTGACGCAAAGTGAAAAACCTTCTTTCAGACTGAGGTGATGATTTATTTGTGCATTAGTGTTTTTTTAATGGAAAGAATTAGTTTTAGTAATATTGAAACAAAACTTGAAACTTTTCTGAAGTGAAAAATTGCCTAGAGTAGAGATGAATTTGAAACAAGTTTTGTTGTGGTACTCTGCTATTTTTCCTGACAATTTTTAGCATCAACATTTAAACTTTGTTTATGAAATCTGAGGTCTTATTCCACCAGCTTTTCTCACATACTCCAGAGTGTATTCGATCTTAGCTCTTACTATTGTTTGTTTTCACGCTACTGAATTGATAAAAATCCTCATCCTGAAGACCCACAAACCTCTAGAGGAAGGGGACTGAGATCCTGAAGATGAATTTCCAAAAATAAATTTGTAGCAGAATGAGCCCACCTGACTCGCTCTACTGAGATTAATTCACAAATAACGCTGCTTCTCCAAACTGTTTTTCCTTGTGTTTTTCTCTTTATTTGTCAAATATCCTTCAGAATTTGGCCCATGACTTTTAAGCTCTCCATGCTTTAAATTGCTGGATAGATATAGCTTGGGGGCATCTGGCATTTGAAAGCTGATTTATTAGCTGTCCCCCAAAGCTTCGCCTCCGTTTGCAAGTAGCTCCGTGCCCAGGGATGAAGTGTTCTGGAGGCTGCAGCACCATGGGACACGGAGCTATTTTCATACCCACAAACATGGTATTTTCACAGGAGAGGGAGCAGGAAGTTATTGTTGCGGTTTACCTTGAATAGACAAAGGGGAAATCACCAGCAACCCCAGCACAAGCTCCTGCTCCTCCAACATCCAACCATCGCAGGAGCTTCTGCAGCTTAAAACAAACACGTAGGTCTGCTCTATTGTTCCTTAGTTTTCTATAGCCCTTGCTTTTTTAAAAATGATGTAGAAAGCCTGCTAGTACAGAGCCAGGCTTTGTGTTCTTCTTTGTGTGAGTTATTTCAAACTTGACTCCCTTCAAGTTGTGAGGATTTAAAAAAAAAAAATAAAAAAATCCATCATTATTTTCTTACTTGGGGGGAGGGGTTGTTGTTGTCATTTCAGTTTTTAGCCAACTTCCTGTATTTACTTTTCAGCCTGCTCTGGTGGTGCGCTGACTTCTGGTGTTTACTGGTTTTAACAGCTGCAAATCTCCAGGAAGGTCTCACCAGCCCTTCCTGCGCGTGTCTGAGGGGTGCCCGTGCCCCCTGCCTCCCCCGAGCTGCCGGGTGGGTTAGAAACCGCCCGCTCCCCCTTTCCCTGCTGGGTCTGGATGAAACCCATAAAAGCGTATTGCAGAGAGTGGGTTCACCAGCTTCCTGGGAAGAGATTCAAAGTCCTTTCAGGCCGCCACCCGACACAGACGTCCAAAACTAGGGATATCCTTACTGAGCGCGGCAACCCGGGTTTGTTGTACCCAACATCAGCTTGGTAACTGCCTGATGGTTTCAAGACTGAAGTGTATTCTGCTGAAGTGAGTTGTAAAGGGCTATCCCAAGCACTGACACAGCCCAAACATCCTTTTGGTACAGCCTGCAGAGAGCAGAATCTGCCTAATGTGAGCTCGTTCACTGGAAGGATCTTTTAGATGCACTTTTCTTTCTGCAAAAATGAACCTGTTCTTATAGTGTCTTTCACGGGCAAATTGGCATAGACACGGGTGCGTGACCTTGCTCTGGTACACACAAAAGGCAAGACAAGCTTTCCCCGCAAACAGCATTCCCAAGAGCTGGCGGGAGCCCCACGTGGAGGCAGTTACCGGGTACGCGCAGCCCAACACCCTTCTCACCTGCAATTTATTCCTCCGTCAGGACTGCGAGGTGGGTGCTGATGTTACCACAGATTTAAAGCTGGACCCAAAAGGTGTTTCTTTCCCATGCTGCTCTGGCTGAGCAGGGGTTTTGCTAGTCTGGGTTATTGAAAGGACGTAAAGCAACTCTGAGTCCTATTATAAAAGCAGAAAAAAAAAAAACCCATGAGGCGTTTGCATTGTCTCTGCTTGGATGCCTCTTCTGCTGGGGAAGCAGCACCACCTACCACCTCCTCCCACCCCCCAGCTGACAGCCAGGGGGGGTATTAACTTGGCAAGGCTGGGGGCTGATGTTACCATACTTGGCTCACATCCTCCTGGTAGCACTTTCTTTCTCATTAAAATTATTCTTTCTGAAAAGTAAGGAAACTCCTTTAGCATTTCTGAAAGAGGTAAGCAAACATATGGGATAGGATTTTCAAAAAAACCCAACCCTAAAACCTAGACTAGATTTATATTTCCATCATTTTAAATGATGTCAATATAGCGAAAGGGATAACCTTCTCCCCTTCACTTGAACCAGTGTAAGAGTGTTTTTACCAGTATAGCTTATTCCAGTTTGCAAAAGCAAAATAAGAGCTATTGCTGTAACTGTAAAGCATTTTCATCGGCTTTTCTGTGGCTGGGGAAAAAGCCATACTCATACCCTGTACAGTTACGCTTGCAAAGCACTGAAGATTAAGAGGTTTGAGGCAATAGGGCACCAGGTGTTACCTGAATGTCCTTAGGTGCTATCAAAAGTTTTATTTTCCTAATTCCTTCTGTTTACTGAAGGGTGTGGACAACCAGCAGAAGCAGTGTTAAAGTGCCGCGTCTCTGGAAGACATGAGAGATGAGTGTCATCAAACAAAACCAGGAAAGAGGGAGAGGAAGGGCAGTGTTGTGAAGGACAGGAAGGTGGATGTTAAAAACAAGGAAAGCATCAGAAGGATGGACACATCAGACTGAAATAGCACACGTGAGAAAACTCTCCCAGCAGCAGCTCCGTACCGCCTCAAAATGAAAGCTGGGGGCAGGAGGAAGGGGGATGGAAAACTGGCATGAGACCCTTCGTCTAGTCCCCGTGCAGGACCAGCTAAAAAGGAAGAAAATGGAAACCTCTCACTATAAAAACCTGAAAGTCAAAGTTCTTTTGCAGCAGAACTGAGGCAGAAAAGAGGCAGAGAGAAAGTTAATGTAAGACATCATGGCTTGTTACCTCCTACGCCTGCAGGTATTCTGGGGTCTGGAGTTTCTGTGCCTCAGAGGCTTTTCTTCTTTTATTGCTGACAGCAAGGAATTTAGAAAACACACAAGATGCCACATTAGTTAAGATTTTGTTTTATCTTTTTGGCTGTGTTTTTGTTTCTTTTTTAACTGTTTCACCCAAAGGGTCAAGGTGGGGAGCGGGGGGATCAGGTGACATAAAGAACAAGTCAAATGCTTGCCGTTGGTTTCTTATCAGAATCGCATAATTAAATCTTATTACTAAAACATTTCAGGGCTGGACCCTACGTGTTCTGAGCACTTATGATTTGCAAAGAATTGAATAAACTGCTGATTTTGCAGGATGACATTAAAATGCTAAGTGCAGCCCAAGCATGTAGAAGTGAGAGAGAGACTTGGCTTTTTCTGAGCAGAAGACAAAATGTAAATAGCTCTATGGAAATTCTCTGAAGTGTATAAATTTACCTACTGAAAGATTTCTCTTTACCTTTGAGATCTAGATTTGGATTAATTTTATTGTTTGTCAGAGCAATGACATTCAGATTCTTTCTCCTTTTTAATAGCTTTGATTACTATTTTTTTTAATCATTCACTCATAAATCCACCAATCTAGGACCATTATACATTGTACTTTGGCTCAGGACCATAGAAAACAATGGCTTAAATCCCATACATGCTTTGGCATCCACTCAATATCTAGTACATTCATTTATGCTAAATTTACTTCTGTTTTCAATATTTCCAGTGTGCCCTAACCCTTTTGACCTACAATCTGCTGTAAATCCCTTTTACTACTCACTGACACGTGACTTTATAAATCATGCACAGGGCACTAAGATGATCCTATAACTGAACCCGGTATTTAGACTACAATTGAAAGGTCATAATTCTGGGCATGTTTAAAAAGGCAGAGCTTGCAACAGCAGTTAGCACATGATTCAATCTTTGACCTTAAAAGCAAAAGGAAACCAAGGTTCCTGCCCTCCCCCCCCCCCGCCATTACTACACACACATCATTTTATTTAAAATAGTGCATTCAGCAGATAGATGAAGCCATTTGAATTATTCATTCCTCAGAACCCACATCTTGGAAATATCTGGCACCAGCAAATGCTGCAGTGCTCTGAACCTCAGAGGAGCCCACGGGTGTGTAGGTTCAGCTCCTCCCGGAATCCTTTCCCAGAGGAGAGAGAGGCTCCACACATTTTTCTACCATATTTTGCTCACTGGAAACCTCAGGTATTTTGCTACAACTGGAGCAGAACTGCAAATCTGAGGCACTGTATCCACGAGTCAAGATCTCCCTGCGATTGCAACTGTTTTGTATGAAACTGCTTGTCGAAGTGTCTTAGAGATTTGGGGTGCAACAGGCAAGTTCAACTTCCCATTGGACTCAATGGAAAGGTCCTCGTTAGCTGCCTCATATCCATTCATACATCAAAGCCTATCTTAAAGATTATCCCTATTATATTATTGGGTAGGACTCGTTTTGTTGTCTGTCCCTAAGGCAGCTAATGCAGGTCAGGTCAGGAGTCAATTGGAAACGCCTGCTTATCTCTGGGGACTCTAAAAGGAGACCAGGAGAAGACTCAAGTGGAGACATTTCCAGCGTTGATGCCCACAGTTAGGGAAGATGAAGCCACCTTTTATGCCTGAGGCGCATCCAGTAACATCAGCTGAATACCACTATTGATCGGTGCTCAGGGACCTTTGTATGGGCTTTCCCTCTTGCTGTGTGGACACGGTCCCAGTGACTTCAGCTGGTGCTGGATGTGACCACAGCAAGCCAGCTGCTTGATTTTTGCAGGTCTGAACTTGCAATTTCATCCAGGCTGTGTTCTCTCTGCTCATCTGGGGGCTTACCCCATCATTCCCAAACAGCTGATCATTTGCAGAAACTGGTTTGTTATCAGTGCAGGAATATGAAGTTTTGTATGTGTGTGTGAAAACCTATTCTAGAGCAAACTCATCCGTGAGCAGAAAGAGAGTCTGATTCGATGAGTAAAAAATATTGGCGCTGCTCTTCCCATCAACCACTTAACAAGGCTTTATTTACCACTTGCCTTGCCTAGTACCCAATAAAAATTTGACTTGCTTTTCATGCTTGCAGTTTCAGAAGCACTTACATCCACTCTTCAGAGGAAGTAGACTACAATGTTGTAGGTAAATAAAAAGGGAGCCCGATCCGGTTGCAAAAATAATGACTATAAAAACAAAACGAAAATACAAACCTCTAAAAATTCAGAGCTTTTCTCTTGGCAACCTCTGAAATAACAGACTACTGCTCATAACATTGCATAACATGAGAGAACATTACTCACTACAAAGTGATGTAATGTGACATCTGGTATTTGGAAACTTCGGCTATACACTAACTATATGTTGCCTTGACTTGTTACGGTACTTGCGAGATACTCTGTGCGTGGAAAGCACATGTGTCAACACAGCCACTGCACGGCTCTCATGAGGACTACATACCTTCTGCTGGCACAGGCTTTTGTCTTCTTTTCTTGCCCGATTTCATCCAATTTCCAATTACAGTACTCATGCAGATGTATCTTTGCCAAAAGCCACAGCGGTTAGAGTTAGAGGCGGCGAACGGCAGCACAGCAGAAGATCTGTGCAGAGCATGGCCCTTGGGTGGAGGCCTCTTACACACACTCCTATCAGCAGGCTTGCCATGTATGGGAATAGCAGCGTGTAGAAACAACTAATATAGTCTTCATCTACACTATCAGTTTTACAGATTCGCTATTCTAAGGCATATCTTAAAGTTTTCACAACTGCTTTACTTGATGTCCACCACTGGGCAGAGCCTGGCCATACCATTTTCCCTTATTGCTTACCCTAAAAGGCACAAGGACTGTGTTTACACTGTGCCATACAATGTAATTTCTTTCTCATTTAATTATAATTTAAGAGCTACCTTCAGTTCCAGGTGCACCTGCTCTCCTTTCTGCAAACCTGCAAATTTAGCATCCAGTCCACAGGCTGCTGATGAGACAGACTGGTGTACAGAACCTGGGGTCAAAGAAAAGACACAATGGAAATATGGCTGGGACTTTCCAAAGTGTTCACACCAGGCTAAGCACTCCCGCTGAAAGCACCAGGACAGCAATGAAACTGGAGCTGCCTTTGCAGAAATGAGAGATTTGTGTTCTTGTAGCGCTCGCTCCCTGCCCCGCTGCCTCTGTCTGCGCCGTCCCTCCTGCTCCTCCATCGCTTGGATCGATTTCCCCTATGAAACGTGAGCCGAGGATCTCCCATCTTCTATTTTTATTCCAGGTTTGGATCACTCTGAGTTTCCAGAAAGCTTTGCCTCCCAGGCTGTATTACAAATACCTTTCACGCTCTCTTCTCACCTTCTCCCTTCCCACCCAAACCATTTTTATCACCTCACTCTTGCTCAGAGAGAGGGATCCTGTTTCTGTCTTGACTCCAGGGGAGTGTGACTGGCCCGGCTCCTCCAGGTCCTGCGACAGCCCTGTGAATTGTTGAGGGTCCAGCTGACCACTGCAGACCTTTTACCTCTGCCCGTGTTTGTTGGTTTGTCTCTCGGGCACCCCTGGTAAGACAACACCCGGCTAACAACTGCACGGCGTGAACTTCAGAAAAACACTGCCTTTAACGTTTTGCCTCTCCTTCACCTTAAAGACTGGGAGAAAGGGGAAAAGAAAAGGCAGGGGAAAAAAAATCCCAGTTAAAACTTACATATACCCTTCTGCTTGTTTGACAAAGTGCACCCTGAAAGGCATAAACACACCCACAATCTGCTCCCGTTCAGCCCAGAGCAGGTACCGCGGGACAAAGGCTCAGCACAATAAGGCTGGAATTCGTGCAGGTGTGCAAGGCTCCTTCTCACATGCCCAAATATCACCTGTTGTTAGTGTGATAGCTTTAGTGGTATATCTGAAGGGAACGTGGCTCAAATGTAGGATGACAGAGTTGTCCGAGTTGTCCCTGCCCACACAGCCTGTTACCAACAGCTGCTAGCAAAAATCCAAAAATCGTGGCATTTCACAGAACCATAGAATGGTTTAGGCTGGAAGGGATCTTGAAGACCATCCAGTGCCACCCCCCTGCCCTGGGCAGGGACACCTCCCCCCAGCCCAGGTTGCTCCAAGCCCCGTCCAACCCGGCCTGGAACACCTCCAGGGATGGGGCAACCACAGCTTCTCGGGGCAGCCTGCGCCAGGGGCTCACCACCCTCAGAGGGAAACATTTCTTCCTAATATTTCATCTAAATCTCCCCTCTTCCAGTTTGAAGCCATTCCCCCTTGTCCCATCACTCCATGCCCCTGTAAAAAGTCCCTCCCCAGCTCTCCTGGAGCCTCTTTAGGCACTGGAAGGGGCTCTAAGGTCTCCCTGGAGCCTTCTCTTCTCCAGGCTGAACAATCCCAACTCTCTCAGCCTGTCATTTCATGGCCCACCACCGCGTATAGAGGCCATCAGCCCTTAACCCTCACCAGTTTCTTAAAGAATTCAAGGCTTGTGTGGTTTTATTTTTTTCTAGTATTTCCGTATTCATTCCTTCTCATTTCTGGATAGTGCCTGGCAGTTCTAGAAAGATAATTTATAAATATGACAAAAAGCCATGTATGTTCACACATGCTTTAATATAAAACCAATAATAAATCACTTCAGGTTATGAGAGACTTTCCTTTTCTTCTCAGAAATTAATTACCTGAAAATAAGAAGCATCTTATTAGTACCTGTGCTAAGTAACATGTCAACGAACCAGCTCCTTTCTCTCATCAGCAGATTATGGCACCGTTTAACATGCTCTTCAACAGACATTAATTAATATGGACGCCTTGTGTTTTCATTAGTTATAAATAGCTTAAGTGGGTGGTAGGCAATTGGTTCTTCCTTGCCACATAACTTTTATGTGTAAACTGCTGCACAGTAAGTATTTAGCGTATGATTCATAGGAAGCACCGCAGTGAAGACTTGTAACAGGATGGATAAAAAACAAACAAGCAAACTACTCAGAGCTGTAAAACGCCCAGCAGGTCCCCTGCTTTGTTTCCCCCCTCTGACAGTGCTGGATTGTTCCCTGTGATACTGCCTTCTGGAAATTACTGCCTAATAAACTTCATTAAAAGGCAATATTTCCAGGGATCAATCCAAGTGTTTATCTTAACATTTGCTGCAGAAGTGAAAGAAAAAAAAAGTCAAGTGGAAACTTCATAGTACTGCGCGTTAGGAGACTGCAAAGAACTGTGAGGTCCGAGATGCACCAGTTTGCCACGTCTTTCATCTCTTGGTTTTTTTTTTTCCTTTTGTATTTGAAATTGTTCTTATCGGTTATGAGCTTTCTCTGAACTTGTATCTTGACATACTCCAACATATTGGGACTTTAGGATCAGTTTACAATTGGTGACAACAATGACATCCAATTCAGGGTATTTCCTAGGGTTTAAATCCGTGAGGATTTAAATTGGAATGTATTTCATGCTTATAGGGTGGTTTTTTTCTGTCTCTTCCATCCAGATCAAAGTCGATATATAATTCATTCTTGATCTCTGACTCACCTGTAAAGGTAAAGAGAATGAGATCAGCACTCTTGCAGAAAAACGGTACTGGATTTTCTTTACTTAATTTGTATGAATGAATACACAGAAGATTCAGATTATTTACTATCCCTCTATTATTTCCAATGAAAGTCTCATAACAGGTGAGAAAGTAGAGATTACTTCAGAGGCAGAGTAGAAATTGATAGAAAAAAACCCCAGACATAATTATTGCAAATACCCCATGGTGTCCTTTAGATATGGCCACCGTAATGAATGGAAAGTATTTAGTTAATGAAGGCATTTTGAAAAAAAACCCAATGATTTAAGTCTCCATTCTAGAACATTTTCCCAGTTCTAACATGAGTGAACTGTCCAGCACACTGCACTTGACGAACATCCCCTTCACTGCGTGCGCGCACACACACGAGCGCTCTTGTGCACCGGCGTGCAGAGGGGTTTTGCTGCCATTGTGGGTGACTTCCTCACGGCTCCCAACGGTGCTGCGCAGCGGTTAACCACAGGGGAGGCAGACCCACAGTGTCCACTGCCTCCAGGCAGCTCCCAAATAGCTGAAACTATGCCAGCAAACATGCTGGGGTTGGAGTTGTGAGAAAAATGTCTTAATGCAGTCAAAATGAGTTGGGGGGGGGGGAAGGGATGGCAGGTGAGAGTGAAAGAAAACTTTCATTGGCAGCCTTTGAACCCAAAATTATTCTTAAGGTCACTGTCTGGGGGCAAAGGAGGGTGAGCTTTAGCACTTTGCCTAAAGATATCCAAGAAAAAATGTTCTCTGGATGCCCCTTTGAATTGTCAAATCGGCTCTCCAGATGTGTTTATGTGCTCTGTGGAGCTCCATGAAAGCAGGACACCTTGAGCCTCCTCATCATGGTGAAGCATAGAGGTCAGCAGAGGAGAGGGGTGCCGTCTATGGAGCATGGGGTGGGAGTTACAAGAAAGGAGTTTGGAAACAAAGGGGGGAAGCAGAAATCCAGAGCTCTGACAGTCACTTGGACTGAGGCTGGGAAGTCATACATAATCCTTTCGAAGACTAGCCTTCCAAAGAAGCCATTGTTTGAGTCCTGGCATGATTCGTGCCTGTACTTGCTATGGAAGGGTTTCTCTAATCATTTGAGGTCATGGGACTGTGATTTAATTATTGTGAATTCCACTGCTAAATAGTATTGAAGTACTGAAGGGGAGAAGATAGCACAGCTGACAACACGCAGTCTTAAACCTCTCCATGTCTATATGTAACTGCATTCTTATGAAGAGTTTGAGAAGATTTTTCAGCTTAAAACACAGGGTCATATTGAGACAGTCACTGAAAGTGGAAACCAAACCAGGTCTTTGGGAAAACATTTTTAAGGAATGCTGCCAACTAGTATCTACCGGCCCTTGCTTAGTAGGTGATTTTTTGACAGGCACTGAGAGGGTGTTTTAATTAACGCTTAAAAAAAAAACCAGAGGAAAGAACGATTTTTCATCTTTCAGAAGGTCAAAAGGTGTTCAGATATCATAGAGATGGATACAGTGTGAGAGCCTAAAGAGACAGAGAGACATGTCAAAACACTTAGATACCACATCCCCTTAGAGTAGCTATTTTCTTTCTGCTATCATGTTAAATAGAGGTATCATAGAAATTAATCTCCTGTTCAGACATGCTCAAAAGATAAGGCAGAAGTGGTGGTAGGTACTTCTTGTTCAGAGTGCTACATTTGGCCGAAGTAATGGGAGAGCTTTAAATAAATAGTTGTATGATTATTTTGTAATGTGTTACCCCGTTGCAATCAGCGCTCCAAATGGATGTCATCACTTGTTATGAAGATGTGGCATTCTCAGGTGTGAAAGGTTAATGAGACTGTTCTTTAGGCAGGCACAGTGCAGGGCATCTCACATCTTCTGTCTTGGAAGCGATAAAAGGAGAAAGCTTGCAATGGGAAAACCTTTTAAATTCCAATTCTTGTACTTCTCCGGAGCAGAGACCATCAGTCACGCTGAACTTTACTAAGAGCTCCCTAATGCACTTCACTTGAACTTTTAAACTGCTCAAGTCAGCTTTTGTTCAAGCTGGGACCCCCAGATCAAACTGGTTTTATATGAAAGAGGTTGGTTTACCACAGGGAATGTCATCCAGTTTACTGAACTTGCTTCAGAGCCAGCCTGCACATAAAGAAATAACCAGTTTTACTGTGCACAAAAGCTGCCTTATACCAAACCCTGAGTGTGCCTGTGCACATGTGACCCCCAACGTGTGCTCCCATGTGGGGGCTGGACGGGCACTGCCTGACCAAAGAGCTTCTCAATGCAAAAAACAGCAAAAATATGCAAAAGGTAAAAATTCGTCTCATCCTGCTCCAGTGATCAAAAAGGCATAGTAAAGCTCTCTCAAATATGAAAATTAAAATGAATGTATTATATTCAAGCTTGCATTGGATGCAAAATGGTAATAATAATAACGCAATGCTATCAAGTGTGAATTTTTCTTCTAGGCAGTTGTGGGAGATGCTCTAAGCCGAACGATGAGCCTACTGTAAGTAAAGATTGAGCCCAGCTCCCAAACTCTTACAAAGAATGTGCACACCTACAGGAAAGAATTTTTATAAAGCTGAATACATGACGAGACTTTCGACAGCTCAAATGCTCTTATAAGTGCTGAAAATAGATAATTTTCCAAATATATTTCCCCATCCAAGGCAGTATATCTGTTTAAACAGCTGAGAGTATAAAGGGCTTGCAAATAAAATGTAGTTTGCAGGTGTCTATGGCTGAAGGTGATTCAAAGGTTAGAAGCCAAGAATAGAAACAAGAATAGCTGGGCTCTGATCCTACAGGTGCCATGGTCGTTTCACCTACGGAGCTACCACCATGTCTTCAGGAGAGCGTTTTAAACATGTCCTTCCTGTCCTAGTTGATCCTTTCCTACCTCCTTTTCCACCTCGTATCAGCACCAGTAGCCATTTCAGTTGTGCCGATTAAGTTGCCCAAAAGAGATCTGAGAAATGATGCAGGAGGAGGAGGAGGAGAGCAAGTCTCAGGTTGTGAGTGCGGATCTCACGGCTGAATCAGATCCAGGTGAATCCGAACAACTGGATGGGGACTAATACTGAACAGGTGGCAACAAATGGGGCTGGAAACATCTCAAAATGCCAGCAGAATCGTGATGTGCCCTGGTTGGCCCATCAGAACATAAATTATTCTCACCTCTGGAGCACCTTGTTGGCTTAGTACTTAATACATTCAGGTTTCCCAAGCAGTCGGAGCCCAGGGAAGGAACGGAGCTGTAGAAGTACAAAATATCAGCATTACAGTAAATTGCAGAGGGGAAGCACACTGTCATTTCCATGTGAAAACAAATTGGAGCTGTATGCTGACTGCCTGGTGGGTGGTGAGAGCAGCACTGATGCTGTGATCTACAGCCTCCTGGAAAAATAAAAATCTGCATGATTAAACTTCACGTTTCTCCACAGCGCTAAACAATTAGGCAGGGTGGAGGCTGGTTTCAAACAGGCATAAATCTTTCTTCCCTCTGCTTGAATCTCACGCTGATAGGAATAAGTTTTCTTATCGGCCTCTGATGGTAAGAAACAAGGATCTAGATAAAGTTGTTTATTCCAGTCAGGTATTGGCATGATGTGAGAAAACACGCTGGGAGACCAGATGTTCAGAAGTTGGCCACTGCCGGCGTTTGCTCAGGAGCAGGAAAAATGATTTTTCCTCCTTTTCCCTGGCCCCGCTTTGCCTGTTGTTATTTCCTACAAGCACCTCGACTTTTTCCTTCGTCGGTCGGCGAACTCCTCAGAGCAAAGCACGGTTTCTCCTCTTCGGCACCGTCTGTTTTCAGATCAGGTTTTGAACACTATCAACACACAAATGATAAATACTCCTCAGGATTCAGGAAAGTGTTCAGCTGAATATAATGGATAGAATTTGAGCACAGCCTTAGTAATCCATTTGGCCACACCAGTAACCACCAATCTCATGTAGGACAGTGTTGACAGCTCAGCTATTAGGTAACTCGTATCTCCTATATATCAGAGAAATCGCCTAGCACTTGCAATCCCCTGGACACCAGTTTAGCAGGAATGGGCAATTAAGTTTCTTGAAGTCCCTATGGGTGGTTTGAGCACAGTTGGCAGCATGGATCAGTGGAAACTTGCTTGCAGCTAGCTAGTCTCTCCCCAGATGCACCAAATTCATCTCTTTCATCGTGGGGAGATTCACTCGCAAAATAGGAGGAGAGCTTTTGTGGACGACTTTGTTCTTTTGGGGTTTGTTTGGAGGGGCTTTTTTTTCCAATTAATAATATTTCAGTAGAAGCTAGACAGGGGAGAAAAACACAATATGAAAATGTTCTTTCATCCTGATCAAATGTTTACTCTATTAAATAACTAATTAAAAAAAAAAAAAAAAAAAGAGCAGAGCTGTGCCATCTCATCTGTCTGCAAAGTGTTTGTAGTCTACAAACACAATAGGAGATAATCAAATGTCTACAAAATCTTCCCTTTTAACCTTTCGATAAGGAAGTTTTTCCAGCCCGGCTGTACCTGAAGCAATTAATAACCACGCATCTCAGCAGATAGGATTCCTTCTGAGGGCAGCCCATTGTACGCGGCATAAGAAATATTAGAAAGCACTTCATTAACCAATCTGAAATGAAAGCATTCAATCTTAATCCTGTCATCAGGGTTGCCTAATTAAAGGAATGGGCAGATTTATGAAGCTGCTATTTTTAACGAAGCCCCGGCACATTCAGTGCCTTGGCCTCTCGGCGCGGCGGAAGTGATGTCAGTGGTTGCCTGAGCGAACATGAATTATGTTTACAATATCCCAGGAGAACTTTTGTATTTTTCAACTCCCACAGAAAACTATCATATTTAGTTTCAAATAGAAAAACCTCAGGCAGGGCTCCAAGTGATTTACACAAGCTGAAGCTGCAGCTTTATTATTCTTTCATATTTCATCTTACAATATTTTTTCCTGACTCCTTTTATTGCTGTAAAATCCTTATCTTTTTGCAAGTCCGGTTTAAGGCAGTGGGATACCTTTTCTTCCCGATAAGATTGGAACAAGTTTTCGGGGTTCCTATAAAGTCGACAGACGTAACCCTCATTTGCAGTGGGGTCAGTGGTGACAGCATTTGGAGCTTGAGAATGTGTGTGCTGGGACATCTGTAAACATGTAAAAAGTGAATTTAGATCACAACAAATGGGGAATTTCTAGGAGCAAGTGGTCCCCTCTTGGCCCCTTGGCACTGCTGGCACCATCTCTGCCTCTCCCACCTCCGAGAGCCGCGGCACTTTTTGGAGAAACTTCCTTGTAAACAACTCGTGCGTACAATGAGGGATCTCCAGGAGCATCCGTGAAGCAGCCTCAGCCCCTTCCTTCCACCCTCTGTTTGAAATTGCCGTCCTTAGTGATGCTGCCGGGGGAGAAGTGGAGAGGGGAAAGGTCCAAGTTTCAAAATGCAGCTGTCCCCCAAGGAGTGATAGGAACAGTCTGGATTTCAAAAGGCAAAGAAACCTGCCCCCAAAAAATCAGACAAAAACCCCCACAAAACCAAAACTAAAGGAAAGACACCATTAATACAATTTACAGAGAAAAAAACAATCAAGCTCAAAGCACTTTCAGTATTTTGTTCTTAACAGGTATTGATGAAAACCTTTTAGAATTATCCCTATATTTAGCATCGCAATAAATGTTCCGCATCCCCACACTGCCATCACTGCTCATTTAAAAGCCTAATAGCTTAATTTATGACAGGTTTTCTGTCTAATGCCGCTGTTTTCGTTCTCATGAATTATAGATCCAGCTCTATATACAGTGTTGGTATCAGAGAAAAACTAATAACTTTTCTTTATGACAAGAAAAAATAAGATAGAAAACTGTCCTGCGACAAAGGACAAATTTATTGATTAAGGGGGAAAAAAAAAAAGGTTCTTTCTGGATCTTGGCTTGCAACAAGTCCTCAAACTCTCTGTCAGATTCTGCCTTATTCATACTGGGGGAAAGGAACCATTGACCTCAGCAGGAGTTTGATTTCTTTCTTGCAGCAGACCAAAGAGCAGCATAAATGCATAACTATCACAGTACTTAGTGGGCCAAATCCCTATTCTCTTCTCTAGCAGGGATGACCCTTCACTTCACTGTAATTTATCATGACCTCTCCCAAATGAAATATTCCTTTGCGAATTTTGATCTGGACACTATCCACACCCGTAGTTCAACATGTTTTACTACTATTGACCAGCATTTCACTGCTGTATCTGCACTCCTCCTTTCAGGGGACTGTATTAGCAAAAAATAACATTCCTTTTCTTGAATTCCTTCCCTCCTACGATAGCTTATGTTGGTAGAAGTGGGCAGATTTTTACACATTGTAAACCAAGGCAACATGAGTCTCGCACCCAAAACATAGCAAAAGAATAAACTATTCAAGTAATTTTTGCTCTTAAGTTTGGGGTACAAAAATGCTGTCGGTTATCTAAATGTCTTCACTTGTCTTACATCTCTGCAGTTCCATGAGACGGTTGACTCTCTTCAAAATGAAATTTGTGAATGGCACAGGGTTTTTCTTTTGCTATATATATTTGTTCCTCCTCATTTTCTACTCTCACACAAGGAACCTTGCCAAATGGTGCTTTTTCTCCTCTTTATCTCCTACCTCCATATCCTCCTTTTCACATTAGCTGACAGTCTGTTATGTCCATATTCTGGCAAATTCTTCTGCAAACTTCATTCCAGGAGGAAGGAATGCAAAGGCCAGATAGTCAGACATATCTTTGCAAATACTTTAAGCTTCTTTTCCTCTTGTCAAACCATGCTACAATAAACATATTCTACACCTATAGACTGAAAAACTTTTATGAGGCAATGGTTTCATAAAAAAGTATAAATCACAGTGGAGATAAGAATGCAAATGAATAAAGTTGTATACACAATTGAACTGCAGAGGTATGAAGGTCTGGCAGATGTGACCAAGATACTATTTTCTAATTGTTTCCTCACACAGAAACCATCTTCTTCGTCGAAGCCTGAGCAACTTACAGGAATATAGTTTATCCCAGTGCCTACTTCTGACATGAGTAACTTTGCCATACCAACCTCCTGCCTAAATCCACACAACGTGGGCCAAAAAGTTTTACATTTTTTCTTGCTATTTAATTCTATCAGTTCTGCCACTATTAGGGCAGCAGAATTGTCCCCACTGAATGACCCAAAAAACGCAGTGAAGAGAGGGAAAAAAGCAGGCAGCTTTGAAAACCAAAATATTTTTTTTTTAAAAAAAAAGCTAACTAATGCTGAGGAGCAAAGTTTTGTGTTGAAACTCATAAAATCCAGGAGGCCAGTGGCAGACTTCTGTCCAGGAGCTACTGCAGTATATGGACACAGGCACACAGCCTTAGAGTGAGGTGCGGTGTCAGGGAGGGTGGGTTGAAGAAGCCACCTGGACTAAATATGCAGGTTCCTACAAGTGGAGGGAGCTCAGGGAACACAGCAAAACCACCGCTGCTCCCAAGCCCTGGTTTGTTCTGGAGGGCAGCAGTAACATTCCCAGAACAAAGAAATCTTACCGAGAGTTTTCCATGAGACTCCTTCATCCAACATTGCTGAATATTAGTTCACACCAGCCCATACTGTGCCTGTGGAAATCGTAAATTAACGAGGAATGGAGTGAATTTCATACTGAATATCCCTTTTTTGTTAGTGCTCTATAGAGCTGCATAGCATCCAAGCAGCAACACCGCATCTCCGAGCAAGATTCCTCAAATTACTTTACATGGATCAGTGTGGTTAGTTATTTCTTTCTCAGCAGCAAGTATGGTGAGGTTGTTCCTGTTTCGATGGTAAATTGCATTTGTCAAGTACGCATTATCTTCTGAAGAGCGGTGGTGATTTATCTTTACAAGAAACATGTTGCGACTTGCGCAGACATTTCAGTGTTAGTGGGGACGCCAGGTGAGCTACCTGCCAGGAGCTGACGGAGCGGTCTGAAGCTGCTGCAGTTCATTTCTTTCCAACACATGCTGACGATACTGATACGCTGCTATCAGTTTTGTGGGACACTGGACAGTGGCAAATATTAACCAATTCCTGATGCTCCAAGTGGGATTTTTCAGAGGTGGGAGGGCTCACAGGGTTTCACCAGTTCCTTCTAAGGGAAGAAGAAAGCCTAAAAACTGTATTTCTGGAAGAGGCAGAAGCATTTGGTCTATCAAAGCCTTGCAGAACTCTTGCACGGCAGACCGAAGCTGTGCTCGAAGGCAGCCCCTGCGGCTCGGTGGAAGGAGCTGTCGGAACGACAGCCCTTTCCCCAGCTGGCTGGGAAAGCCACCTCCACAAGCACAGCGCTCGCCCCTCCGCTGCCTCCCCGGGGAGCTCAGCTGGGCCCATGGCACCTTCTCAGCTTGGACCCAGCCGCGTCCACCCGCCGGCTCTGTCCGAGGAGCTGCTTGTCATTAGTTTGGCAGCATGTGCCTACAGGAGACAATGAATGGCTAGAGAACAAATAAACTGACAATGTCAGAGATATTGTTGGATGAGAAAACTGATATTTGAGATGAGCTAAATTTAATTATGATTGTTTAAAATTCTTTCTAAGCCTTTTCTATATTTTCTCCTCTGGTTCTCCACCACCACCCGTGTTCCTAGGGCTTTCAAATTGCCGCACTGGGATGAGCTTGGCAGCAGAGGCTGCCTGGGAATCGCCAGTGCTGGAAGCCCTCAGATCCCCAGAAGCCCATCATGAATCCAGGCATGGTTCCATTGGAAACCAGCCTTTGATTCACCAAAAGCTTGACATAGCTAAGATACATCAGATGAAACAATTTTGGGTTCTGCGGAAAAAGAATGACTTCCAAAAAATATTCAAACCAGCTCTAACCACTACATCTTCAACAGTGATGAGCTGCTACCTCTTAATCAACCCCAAGAATAGCTAGATTAGATATTTTGCTCCATTTTGAACAAATTATGGTATCCTGAAACAAATACTTGTGGGTGGCTAAATTAGTCTTTACAAATGTATAAACTAATTTGGGTTAATTGTCAGTTAATCAGCTCAGAAAATGAGGCTCAGGCATTTCTCAAGAAATGCATGCAACAAAACCAGAAAGACAAGACACTTCTGATATTTTTGAGGTAAAAGAATAACAAAACTAACTTTTAGACTACTTTTGCACATCATCAAGAGAATGGCAAGAGGAAAGAGATACCCAGTCCCCAACCTCTCCCGGAAAGCAAAATCTTAATGATTACTTACTGTCCTTAGAGCTGGATCTCTCAGTAATATCAGCTGTAGTAAGCACTGATATACCTGTGACTGAATAATTTGGGAGATTAAAAAAAGATGGAGTGAAGGATATTTTCGGGATTATTTTCAAAAAAGAAAATTGATATCCAGCTTCCAGTTTGATAGGCAATTCCATGGGTTTGGAGATGATTGTCTTGAAACCCATCCTTTCTTAAGGAAGGAATAATGTGTTACGTTACTCTCTTGGTTCAGCTTCCTCTACCCCTTTTCATATGGGGCATGTTCATTCAGAAGGTAACACCAAAGTGCCACAGAGCAAGTTATGTTCCTCCACCACTGGCACATCTCTACATCATCAAAATGAGGCATCTAGTCCTGCACCTGCTGCTCTTGGGAAACACATCATCTGGGAGACCATGGGCTTCATTCACCCAAACAAGCGGCATTAAAATCCAGCTGTTGCAGGGAATGGTGGTGGTGATTCAGCAGGTGGCACTACTCCCTTTGAGTCAGGACCAATACTCGTGTGAAGTTAGGGAGCTTGGTGCTGTAGCATCTGGCATCCTTCAGCTGTCACATTAAAAAGGTTCTCCTTACTCATGAAATAGCACATCATTAAAGATCCCATGGCATGTTTCGCAAGACTATACTCAGCAATATTGGTGTACTGAGCAAAACTCATTACCTTCTGCCTCCTGAAATTTCTGTTTCCATTAGAGAAGGTGATTTCCTTCTTGTGAGATGTGACTGGTAGTTGCACTTAAGAGATTCAACCTTCCGCACTAGAAGCTGTCTGCATTTCAGTGGGAGGGTGTAGCTGAAATGGTATGTTTTTGTAGAATAATTGGATGCTTTTCAGGAGGGCAGTGTATCAATGTCAATCAGTTTTACTGTTTCTCAAGCTGCTTTGTACACAGTACATGAACCAAGCATTTGTGTTGGATGGAAATTCATGGGTGGTGATATGAGCAGAGACCTCATTAGCAGGAACTGAGCCCAAAGATCTGAGTTAGTTGCAGTGTGATTATCTTGTAACTGTGTGAATTATCCATGAAAGACTCCAGTCAGTCCTAGAGTGTGTTTGGAGACATCTCCCCAGGAGACAGAAGTGGCAATGTTGGTGTAAGTGGTGAGATTAGGAGAGAGAGTCTACTCCCTGTTATCCATACACAGGGAGAATAAACTCAAACTGGAACAGAGAAGACATACTATTAACCATAGGATTACTCTTATAAGATGAAATTAATAACATCCACATATTTATCCTTGAAATGATGGCTCTGAAGTAAGAACTGCATAAATACATCTGGAGGTAAGGAAACTAAGCTAAAGGAAGAGTTAGGAGAAGGACAAATGGCACTACAATTGTAATGGGTATAATTAGGCTGGATTTCGGATAACTTCGAGTAACCTGAGCAGGAAGAGTCTGGAACCACCTTCCACTGGAGGCACTGGAAGCACTGGGAGCACAGAGACTAATAGTTTTTAAGATAGAACTTAATCAGCTTATGAAATGGTTTATATGATGTAGCAGCTGAACACAAAACCTATTTCAATCTGTTTTTGTGGTCGTACTCAAACAAATAACTAAGATTATCTTCCTAAGTACATTACCGCACCACTCATGCCCTCTTGCTATGTCTCCATCTGCTTATTGCTTGAACCTGTGATTTTGTCTGGCGCGTGTGGTATGCTTTGTACTGTGTGGTACCTCTAATCCCATTTCTTTTTGAATCACACTTGATGCTGGTTTGTGTAATGCACTGCTGATGTGGAAAAGAATGAATGTGCATCTTACACAAAAGCAAAGGAAGACTCCTGTTTCAGGAATGCACTGGCAGTGATCCACCAGACGAAGATTTAACTTACAACCACAAGAATGGACATAAATGGTGAATGGTTGTCCTCCTGAAAGAGCCCAGGAATGCCACTGGGCCTCCAGTCGGTGCTCACCCCAGAGGATACCCATGGCACATCTCCCCTGTTACATGTGTGAATCTACACAAAGCATGAGTCTTTGCTCTAGGCAAGTAATTTGTATTTGACCTTTCCACCCCCACAAAAGCCTCTCAAGCCCCATACCTTTTACTGCTATGTATTACTGCCTCGGGTGACATGGCTGGTGAGAACTGGCGTATCAGTGGGCAGGTGTTTGCTTCTCTGAATATTAATACAAGAGGCTGAAGAGTGAATGGACATGGCAATATCTCTGCACTGGCCTTTTCCCCCACTTCTGAGTATGTCTCAAGAGTACCACACAGGGCTGACATCCCCAGCTAAATTCTGTTGTTCAGAACAGTGACGTTCCCAATGTTTTATGAAACCTATTGTGAAAAAAAACACTAAGGTTGCCTATTGTCAAGTGTACAGACATAGTGAAGGTAGAGTTAATGCTAGGTTCAGTCTGAGAGAAGAGGTAACAACAAGTCAGAAAATAAAGCTAAGTGTCTATGTCCTCTGTATTGCACAGCCTGAAGAGTCCAACTTTCAGCAATTTTTCCTGCTGTTTTTCCAGAAGCCACTGGAGATTTTTTTAATTTGTTTTCTTAAAATATTCCTAATAATTCATCCCTCTTCAGATGCAGGAAGGATGGTGTTTCAACTCCTGCTAAAATCCAGCCAGCAGAGCAGTGGTGAGAGCATTTATCCTCTATATTCCTGTCT
This sequence comes from Pluvialis apricaria, assembly GCA_017639485.1. NCBI lineage: Eukaryota > Metazoa > Chordata > Aves > Charadriiformes > Charadriidae > Pluvialis > Pluvialis apricaria. Next base: position 2,718,661 of record CM030023.1, read on the forward strand.
ACTGGTAGGCTCTTTTTTTTGGATCCGCAGAGACTAAACTCGATGTTGCTTTGTGTTTTTACTGTGGGAACACATAGGCCATGAATCAATGGAACTACAGTCTAACTTTATGATCTCCTGGGGAGCCTGAAATGCTTTTGTCTCTGGGATCAACCCCCTTTTCTTTGTCAGCAAAGCAGCCTAATTGATGGAGACTGTATCGTGGTGAAACAGTGCTGTGCAGGAAGCAAATGGGAAGTGTAGTAGCGTTGGGAATATAACCCCACCTGCAAACAGATCTCATTGCAGACTACATGTAAATTGAATTGTCCAAAAAATAAGTGTCTATACAAGGAATAAGATCCAAACATTAAGCGGTTAAAAAGAAAACATGATCGTGTTTGTTTGGATTTGGGTTAGTATAGATTTTATAGCTCAAATTGAATGATGTTGACCATCTGGCAAATTATTGTTGTTTCTAGGGTGCTCAAACAGTGTAATCAGTTCAAGGAAACTTTGCGGCACAGCTCACTGAGCAATTACCAGTGCTGGTGCAGCTGGAGCAAAAAGACGTGGCAAAGCAAGACCAGGAACTTGGGAAATGAGTTCCTGGCTGTATCCATCATTATGAAGTGTTTTGTCAAGTGTCACTGAAGTTGTCTGTGCCTTTATTTTCTCGGCTTTAAAAGCAGGCTTGTAACATTGACCTCACACCATATGAACTAATTAAATCCTATTGATAAAGTACTCTGCAATAGTCTGTTGGTGGGCACTGAAGGAGTGTCCAGTGATGATGTTGTTGTTATGGCTCCTCTGGTGTGCCATTTCTTTTCACTGTAGCCTAATGGAGCCCAAGAGTCAGAGATGAAAAGGAATATTAACTCAGAAGCTTTGAGTCATTATTATTGCCAGCTATGATCTTGATGATTATTTCAAAATACAGTTGTGTTCATTCAAATCATCAGAGATTAAAGACTACAAATGGCATTTTGGACACAGCCAGGCAGGCATCCATAGCTTTTTCCCCCCCAAATATCTCTCTAGTAGTAACAGGCTTCGGGGGCAATTCTGGAGAACAGACCAGTGGGCAGTGTATCTCCTAACCTGAGAGCCCTTGTTAGTTTTCATGTCTGAAGGACCAGTCTGTTCTGTTGCCCATGTCAATGGAGTATCTTGGCAGTACTAAGCTTTTGTACAGTTTTCTTCATTTCTAAATCTCTTTGATCTGACACTGCCCTTGTAAGCTTGCTTGGAGGCAGATGATTAGCTTGGTGCCAACCATGCATTTGGCACTGAGTGGTATATAAAATACCACCTCTGCCCTTTAAGATCCCAATTAAAGCTCCAGCCCTGCAGGATGCTGAGTGCCCTGGGAAATTTCTTTCTATTGCTTCAGCTTAAATGTTGGGAAAAACGTAACATTTCTTAAGCTGAGGCCCCCCCTAAAAGTTTATCTAAAAGCACACAAAAAATTTAATTTTATTAAGCATGAAGATTACAAATGATGAAAACATGAGAAAATGTAACAAGCTTGCCTTACACTTCCAAGATAAATTGGTATCAGAGCTGATGGAAAGTTTTAAAATATTCCCCAGGTCTTACATTGTTCTCAGTATCCTGAATGAAATCTCCAACATCCATGCAATTAAGATTAAGCATATGAGTTTAACTTTCATTAAGAAAAATAGAAATCCTAGCTCAGAGTGGGTGCAAAGCACAGAAGTTGTGAGCATTATATGATTCTTTCTAGCTTTTTATACTGTGCTTTCTGTCTGCTTTCTGTGAGGGAATCCATTCAATCGTCTTAAATCTGACCAGGGTCAATTTTAACCCCTTCCACAACCATGAGAAATTTCCACTTGGAGATGCTGCTGGCTCCAGGCAATGAAAATCCATGGCCGGTATAGAAGATGTGCCAACGGTCAGCTTCCGTTTGTACCGCTCCCAACCTCTGCTCTGGCTGGGCACGAGGACCAGATCTTTGTTTTTATCTTTCGATTCTTACACAGCTGTTGGAGGGAAACTCACCCAAGCGCCGTAAGTGACTCAGGAAATACATTTCAAATCTGTTCCATTCTGGCCCTGCTCCAGAGCGAAACACGGCTGTACTGGCCAGCAGCAACGGGTGGAAATCCACACGGGGACATTCCTCACATTCCGGGGCACGTGCTGCTTACCAAAAAAAAAAAAGACCAAAAACTTTCCACTGCAAACAGGCACAGTACTGAGAGACTTTCCCTCTGACTGTCCCAGTGCCACCAGAACCGGTACTGGGAATACTGTGGTAACCCCCCGTGACCAGCGGAAGGGCAAGCCCGCATTCAGAAAGAAGATGGTTTTCTCTCGCCTGGCTTGAATGTATTGTTGGAGCAGCCTTGCAAACACTTACAGGAAGGCAGACAGGTTGCTTTCATATCCCTAAACTGTTCGCAGTGAGGTCAGAGCTGGGCTCACACACCCGGCGTCTCGTCCCAGAGGGAGCCCGTAGCCGGTCTGGGTGCCAGAGTGCGGGACAGGGCGACACGCTCACTGCGATCCTTTCTCTGCACCATCTCCAGCCCCTGGCAATTAACGGATCGGGTGCTTGCCAGAGCCATGGGTAATATCATTTCATTTTAAAATATTAATAAATGCAGAGCTGCTTATCCACAGCTAGTGAACAGGAGCGCGTGAGCAGCGCAAGGCGATTGTAATAGGTGACTTGATAGCAGAGAAAAATATGGCTGAAAGACTGCTAAGGAAGAGCTTTGTGTTTTAATTGCTGAAGATGGCTTTAATTGCTGTCTTCAGCCACTCACTGGAGGGTTGCAGAGAAGGCAGAGCCAGGCTTTGGTCACAGGTGCACCGTGAAGGATGAGCAGCAGCAGACAGGGTACAGCAGGGGAAATTCTAGTTTGATACAAAGGAAAAAAATTCGCCGTGACAGGGAACAGGAGTCCAGCGAAGATGTGAAATCCTCACCCATAAAGATATTCAAAACTCAATTATATGTGGCCCTGAGCAACATGTTCTAGCTTTGAAGTTCACTCTGCTTTGAGCAGGGGGTTCCTTCCAACCAGAATTGTGCTTTGACCTTACGAATCTATACCCACAATCTTTGACTTTACAAAGCTAGAATCTTACTATATTCAAAACTATTTTCCCTAGCTCTAGAAACAGCCTTGCTACGTGCTCCCTGTATCCTCAAAAAAAGCATTTTCTTTTGCATCGGTTTGTGCATTCTGAATGAATGTATTGCCCACCTTATTCTTACCCGTTATTGATCTCCTCTGGAATTTTAATCCCTACTACCCTGATTTAATTTAATAATAGTAATTTTGTTGTTACCTGTCACCAGAACACGTCACCAATACCTCCCTCGAATTCTCACTGCATTTCTATAATTTGTGGTTGTATAGTCCCATTGTTGTACTTCCCTCACCTGTGTGTTAACTATATGACATGTATTACATGCCACATTTCTTTCATCCTCTGTGTGTACCTACAGATGTGGAAAGTGTTGTCAAAACACTTTTTTTTTATATTTCAATCAATGAAAACAGAGAGACAAGGTCAAATTCCCTTGTGTGAGTACAAATTCATTCACAGTTTTTTAGGGGATGGAAAGAGATTGTCACAATAAAAACATTTCTCATCAGCAATTTTTGGTAACCTGTTATACAAAGTTCCATAGAGTAATCTTTTCTGTTCTTTCTTGTCCCAAATAACTGAACAAATACTCGAATGTCTGACTTTCATCAGCTTCTCTGTGTCCCCACTATCACACTACAACAAATTGGTGCCAAATTGCGAATGTACACTGAAGAACTCTTGATGTCGCAGCCGAAAATTCTGGCTCCCTGGTCAACTACGGAACTGGGGAAGCAATGGGGACAAGACCCCGAACAGTGCATGTTGGTTCAGCAGCCAGAAGTGGTGGCAGGCACAGCAGCCGTATTGCGAAATACGGCACGAAACGGTGCTGAGCCATGAGTGCAAACCTTGCCCAACCCCACGCGGGTCCTGAGGGTGCGTGGGGCTCCTTCCGAGCTCCTGACATCGCCCGCAATTGTCCTTTGGTTCAAACCAGGGGCAGAATGAGTCAACACTTTGAATGATTGGTTTAAATACTGGGCTGCTGGAGGGAGCAATAAACAAACGCACATGACTCCCAAAACTCATGCCACCAGTCTGCTGAGTTCAAACCCAGATCATGCGTTCCCACCAGAATGACTGTCCCCCCCCCCACCTCCTCTTTTTGGTTGCTTGCAGCAAGAGGCTAACCAGTTTGGCAAGAAGCAATGACATTTCTCATATTTTCACCCACTGCTGGCATAAAAGCCAGAGCAAAATCATTTTAACTTCTTCCCAACCTTATGCCCTGTTCACAGCTTCGCTAGCGCTTCCAGAATCCCTGTGTGCTAGAGGAGCGCTATGATTTCTGCTCCACAGATGAAGAATAGAGACACGAAGGGACAGATTTTCAGAAATTCTCAGCATGCACTGAAGGGACCAAAAGAGGACAACTCTGAGACTGGCAGCCAGCTTTCTTCTTCTGCTTCTTCTTCTTTATTTTTTTTTTTCTTCTTCTTCTTTTTAATGCTGAGCACTCAGCAGTTCTCGGCAGCTGCATCTTTTAGATGCTTAAATGGGCCTTGGACTTTTATTTTAAGAAAAAAAAGCTGGCTGTTAAATGACTTGCCCAAGCTCACACAGGGTGTCTGTGGCAGAGCCAGCAATCGAACCCAGATCTCCTAAGTCTCAGGCCAGCCTTAACCACAAGACCATTCTTCCTCTCACAAAGATGATCCCCATCCCATAGGAAAAATATTCTAACAGGATTAAAAAAAAATCCTATAAAAATACTTAAACCTGAACAAATATGTAATAATTGCTATTCAGAATCCATGCAGGGTCTAATTAAATCCATATTCCGTAACCTTAATTTAAAACAATCCCAATATTATTTTTAGGTTTTGGATGTGGATTTATTGCTTCTATCAGCAGCATGTTTGGCAGCCGATGCCATACAAAACTCTGTGTGTTTCATCAAAGTGCTGGCAAGAACCTTGATTTTCTGGACAGCTGCTGTAGGCTTGCAGCAAAGGAGAACTAGCAGCTTCATTTCCCTTACATGGTGGCTCAGATTAAAAAAACATCCTTATTGCTTATGCTTATGTTACTGTCCCATCAGAAAACAGGGCGGTTGTGTTACTGATAATGTAAGCAAGTCCTTGTTGATTTGTACTCCAAGCCACAGTTTGGGATTAAGCTTTAAATCCGGAGATAGGAGTTATACAATAAAGCAGAATATGACTCCCCAAGCGAAACACTCGCTGACCTTCCCGCTGAGCGAGCTGCGGGAAAACCAACCCCAGCCAATCCTTTCATCTCCTTGGGCATAATTTCATTTTGCCTCTTGATTTCTAATGCGAGGTGTGCATGATGTGCAAGAGTGTGTGGATACCCCAGAAGTTGAGCCAAGCCATAGGTGTTGTTTCCACACATGAAAGAGATGGTAAATGATGTTCTCTTCACAGTAATTGAAAATAAAGGCACGTGGCGACACGTATCTTCCGATTTTTTTCCTTTTATTCATTGTTTCATGCTTCTGTAATTCCAGGATCAGTCAGAAGAACTAACCACAATAATACGGTTTTTTACAAGATTTCTAACTTAATTTTGGTTAGGGACAAGAAACTCAAATATTTCTGGTAAAGTAGAACAATGACGCCTCTGTGAACTCAGTTTGAAGGCTGTGCCCTGAAGAGTTGCAAAGCATCTATTTGTCCTTGTTTCTTAAAACCTTTCATCTTCATTTATACAAAAGGGTTAAAAACAACAGCAGAAAAAAGTGAAGACATCAAAATAACTCAGGCCAACTGCAAAGCCAGGACATTTCTCACGTTCTTATCCTGCATCTTGGTACCTGCCAGACTAGACTTTTTCATTATCCTACAAATAATAAACACTCCACTTTATCCCTTGATCACTGCTTTGGCCCTGAGCCTTCAGAGCAGATGTGGTGGACGACATTATAAAAATAGTAAGTAATCAGCAATGGCAAAGACCAGGCTGGACCGGAGGAGAACCGGAACCCAGAGTTTATGGTCCAACTCTCAAACAACCCTGACCACCAGCGATTCCTCTTTCGGGGTCACTCTGTGTCCTTCAGATGATGGAACAGTGCGTGGGAATCATCTGAACCTGCTTTTTTTTTGTTGTCGCTGTTAAATGACAACGGTCAGTGCTTAACTTGCCATACCCTCTTTTATAAAACTGCAGAGTTTGCCTCTGAGCATTGCAACTTCATATAATCTGCAGGCTCAAGAATCCAGTCTCAGACAGAAAACCTTTCCGCTGCTGTATTAATGCAATGTACAAAAGACCTGTTCTGCCTCTTCTGAAGCTTTTCCCTGCTGGGACACTGGTGAGCTGTGACCCTGAAGAGAGAATGTGCCTGGGAGAGCAGCAATGGGGAAAAAAATCTCTGATTCGGTAACACTTGTGTTCAGGTCAGCGGCAGCCCCCACACTGTCAGTGCTGAAGGCGATTAGACCCCGACTCCAAACTGACACTTAGGCAGATGGCCAGAGTTAAACACGTGCTTTCAGGGTGCTCCAAAAATGAATTGACACCAGTACGTGCTCCTGAAATTGGGCACTAAGTGAGGTTTGTGCTTTGCCACTGAGATGTAGTCATATGGAGGGGAAAAAAAACACAACCCAACAGTATAAAAACAGAAGCCATTGTCTGTCATTACCTCTTTATCTTGCTATGATATATACATCCAGCCTTGCTTCACTTTGCAAACCACTGTGGCTGGAAGCATCCATCATCCTATCAGTTCAGTTGGATTAATTATGCTCAATCAGAATGTTTCAAAAGAGGACAGAAATGTCTGCAGCAGTTAATCCTGTCCATTCAGGTTGTCAGGACATTGGCATTTTACACTTCAGTTCAATTACAAGACAAATCTGCTAATGGGACGTAATCTTTCAGAGTAAACAAGGAAGCAAAGCACTAATATTCTGGCAATTGATTTATGCAGGGTAAATGGTGCAGAGTAAAAGCTTCAGGAAGCCACACAAGTGCGAACAGCGGTGAGCTTGTCTGGTGCTGCTTTCCCTGCCCTTCCCCAGAAAAAAAAATTTTAAAAAATCATTACGTGAAGTCTCTTTTTAATTGATCCGCCTTCGGGAGTCAGCTCCTGGCCAAAAGGACATGTTATACCTCCTGGGGTCCCCTCCGCTCCCCTCTCTCCCCATTCCCCTCTTCGCTTCCGAGGGGAAGCGGGATAAGAAAGGGAACAAGTGAATCATCAAAGCCTTTGCTGTAGAGGAAGGGATTCCAGGGCTGTCCGTGCCCACCCTGCAGACGGGGCGATGGTGAGCTGTGGGGCGGCTGGCTGGCGGCTGGCAACGAGGGAGCCCGGGGCTGGGGGTGCTACCAAGAGCCCCCACCTCTCCCCGCACCATCCTCCCCCCCGGCGCAGCTCTCTGCAGAAGGCACCAGTGGAGACACCCACAGCGAGTCCTCTGCCGAGGAATGAGTGGTGAGCTCGGAGCATTTCTTTGACTAAACAAACCTTGAAAGGTCTAATTAAAAGCGATTTCAAGTGATGTAATTGCCTTCCCACGCAAACTGAAATTTCCCAGGCGAGCGGATCGAACTACTGCTATGTAATTCCATGCACACGCACGTATCCATGCATGCACGCACATCGCACACCCTGTTATCCCTGGCGCATTTTTAGAACAGATGCAAGAGAAATAAATGTGAATCCTTTGTAGCTTCTGCCCATTGCCAGGTTACTTACAGCACTGCAGCTTTGTAACTCTGCCTAGTCACTAATACCCTCCAACAGCCATTTGGACATCATGTTTTCATTAAGCATTTATAGCAAACCAACTGCAATTAAAGATTTATAAATCCTATCGCGTTACGGCACAACCCAGAGCAAGAATTGCCCCTGAGGTCAACTTTCTTTTTTGTTTTTTTTTTTAAGGACAATAACATATTGGGATCAGTTATCAGCGGAAAGTGCATGCGCTGCTTCTTCAGGGGTTTGTCCAAGTGATTTTGGTTTGGATGGAAGCATTTTGCTTGGAACATAGTATTTATCAAAGGAGGAAGGGTTGGAAAATTAGAATACACCAAAAACTGCAAGTCAGTTCGGAGAGACTTCCCAAACTCGTTTTCACTCCTGACTCAGTTCTTGCAGCACGAGCAGGGATTCAGCACATTATTTGCCACGTGGTAGATACAAACGTACTCCAGGCGACTCACCTGAGCTCTCAGAGGAAGACTGGTGCAACGAGCCGAACCCTGGTTTCCCAAGACCTGACCTCCTCCAAGAAATACTGCGCCCATCCAGAACGCTGCATGGCGCAGCTGGATGCCAGAGAGACGTGCTGCTGCATTATTGGTTTTTTGTTCTGGAAGAGCCTTATACCTCGGCCCAGCCATTGCTGTTGAATTTGTTCATCCACCTCCATCTCCAATTAGCAAATTTCACTGCAAAGGATGTTGAAAGCAAAGAAAGAGTTATGGAAATCTGAAATTACACTGTGAAATGATGACATTGTTAGGATCAAAAAGGACATTGTTATAATTGGGTACAACCAGACTTTTACAGCACATTTGGAACTGAAGTCATGTATAAATAATTTTTCTCAGAGTACCCATGGGATTGTTTTTTTCCCAAGGACTTCAAGACTTTACAAGCTACTTTAAGGAAAACAGTGTTTGCCCTTTCGGTTAAAAGTTGGACCATACCATCCAGACTCAGTCCAGCTTGAGCTCTGCTCTTTTGGACTGGGTAGGGGGGTTTGCCAATTTGTTTACTAAGACTTAACTGACCTTTATACACTGAATGCATAAAATTACACCTCGAAATTCCTATTCAGTCATCAAAGTAGTGAACAGACTTCGAAACAGTTCAGCACTTCACTGCCCTCAGTAAAGTCAATGTTTCAGCGTGACCACATTTGGCTCGGAGAGATGTCGCGATCAATTCGTGGACATATTATTTTTTTTCTGAATTTTTAAGACTTGGAGCATTTTTTCACCTTTCGGGAAGACATGCGCGCACACAAGCTGTGCAGCACACCCGCAAGTGCTCTTCCTTTGAGAAGGTGGTTAATTATTTCCGGAACGGTTACAGAAATGTGTGGGTCGCAGCCTGATGTTTTCTGCTCGTTTCTCCCCGTAGCAGATGAACTCCCGCCCAGTTGGCACAAAGCTCTGGCTGTCCCTCCGCTGGGCTGGAGGGGGTTGCAGAGGGTGGGCTTTGCTGGAGCAGAGCTTTGCCGGAGCAGGAGGGACGGCAGGAGCCGGCACGGGGCGGCTGGTGTGGGACATGGCTCTTAGCTTCGTGAGAACGCGCTCCTGTGGATCTCATGCAAAGCAGCTGCCCCTTCGCCATGAATATTAAATTCTCTGTGCACGAAAAGGACTCCTCCTTCTCCTCCAGACTTGGATTTTCAAGGGTTTCCTATGCCAGCCCAGCGTTGAGCGGGGGGTGTGTGTGAACTGCTCAGACCCAGCTTAATAACGCACCCTCTCCACACTGCAAACTCCACGCTTCGCCTGTCAAAACTCAGCACCGAGTATTTCGCTTCTGTTTGTACCTAGGCTGGATCTCCCCAGGGACCTGTGATAACATTTTGACTTGTGACAGATGCTTCCTTCATAAGGATATTTTCCAGGCTGACTTTTCCCCAGCCACCTCATAAAAATAGTCACTTTTGATTTGAAATGAGTTATTTTAGCTGTTGGGGGGGGATGGAGGGATGGTGGTGGTGGTGGTGGCGGCATCCTTTAAAATTTTTCTTTTGATTAAAAATGAAAAATATAATTCTAAAGTAATTAACATGTGTGTTATTGGATGTACAGTGATGATTACATTATAGGACTGGTTATCAAAGGATTACAGTTAAGAGGTTTAATATTCTCCAGCTGATCCTGTAGCAAATTAATCTGGTCTGACCTTTACTGTTCTTTGTTATGTCACCATAGTATCATTTCAGCTGTATCATCCCTTACCCCCTTTCAGTAAAGCTAAAAAAAGTAGGGAATTTCAGAAATGTATCTTTTAGGGGAAAGACTAACAAAGCAAAGCTTAGCTTGCTCATCGTAACTGATCAGTTGAGAAAAGTAGATCTGAATTGCAAACCCTTGCACCTCAGCAAACATTATATTCTTATTATAGCAGCAACAAGCTGTGAAGAAGTCCATTGCCTCTGCAAGGGGGAGGTTCAGTACCAGATAAAACGGGAGCTGCTTGGCGCCACAAGCATATTGTATTGTGTCCTGTCCCTAGAAGCAAAGCAAAATATGAGGCCAATAGCCTGCCTCTAGCTATCTCACGTTTGAATCCATCGTGTTTAATCCCCCAGCATCCAGATGAAGACCACACAATTAAGTGTTTGTCTACGACAATGCAATCTCGCAGCCGTGAGGTCATACCCCAGCAGAGTGGATTAAAAACATGCTACCTCAGTGTAATAGATTCAGACTTCATAGATAAGAAAAGCAGCATAATGACAGATTTCTGAGCTTTTTGTCTGACTCAGCACAGAACAAAAGACTAAGCCAATTAAATCACTGACATCTGCTTTTAGACATTTTTGCTCATCTCCATGTAAAGCAATCTTAATAGGTATTTTTTACTACTGTCAGAAGAACAGGTTTGTCGCTGATCAGGTCTGAACACATGAATTTTCCTGTTGGAAGCGTTAAAACACACCGGTGCTAGCAGTCAAACATACGATCAAACACATGATTACAGGAACGCATACTCCAGGGCTCTGTCAAACCGGGAGAGCATCCAGCAAGCTCTCATGGAAACAGAGCCCGAGCCAGCTTTGCAACATGCAAATGCCTTGCTGATAAGCCACAGGTGCACAAAACCCAACCGTCTCAAAGGACATGCACAAGGAGTGAATTTTCTGCCCCTGCTCCTCTCCCTCCATGGGACAGTTTATTTCTCTCTGCTCTTTTCTTGGCAGCCCATCTCCTTAGGAGTCTGGGCGTAGAATGGCTGATTTTTACTTGAGGTTTTTTGCACTCTTTGTCACTTAATGCCAGACTGATACTGTCCTACCCACTCCCTGGAGAACAGTCTTTATTCATCTAACGCCATTTTTCGCATTCCTATCTAGCTGTTCTACCGGACCAGCTCCTGCATCTCTCTGTACGTAATACCAGTGCCCCTCTGCTTCAATTTCCCTTCTTGGTCTGAAATGGGATTACCCATTTGGTAGAAAGGGCACAACTCTACCAGCTCAGAAAAAATTGCTAGCCTAAATTTATTCCTCCTAAGGAAGAAAATATTCATGTTTCCTAGGAAACTTAAAGCATTGTTCAGTATAAACATAATCTTGGCATATTTGAGGAATTAAGGCTCTTCTTCCATCACAGAAAAAAACCTAGTGATGTTCATCAAACGTTTTCCCTGTAGCCTCTTCCTGGAAAGGGAATTAGACCTTCATTGTTCCCTCCAATCTGCTAAGACCCTGATTTGAAATTTGCCTACTGCAAAACTCACCTTCCTCATGACCCTGAGGAGGTGTGGCACCACCCAAGCCTCATGATGAATGATCACTAAGAGGAAGGTAGCCAAAATAACGAGGTGATCTAGTAGCCTGCTGACTATTTTTCTTATGAAAGCATCATACTCCGGTCTACCTTAAGACAAGCCTGGGGGGTGCTGTAGAACACAGGGCAACATTCTTCTCCCTTTGCCTTATCATCTAGAAGTTGGGTGTCAGGTCTAAGCTAATCATCCAAGCAGCCTCTTTGGTCACTTGAGAGTTAAAAGGCATCTGCAGAGAGTGATTTATACCACCAACTTGAATGAATCATCCCTTTCTCTCCTAGCTTGCTCCAGATGGAGCCTGGGAGACCACTTTAGACCACAATGTCCAACTCGTAGATGTTTAATATTATGTCACAGAGATGTCTACATAGAAGTCTTTGAAAGGAACCTGCGTTTAGGGCCTCAACTCTCACAGACAAATTTTTATAGCCCAGAAGTTATATTAATTTCCTTTTTTCTCTTTTGCTTCCCTTTCTCCTGTCTCTGTTCTGTTCACATAGGAGTTGTACCTGGACATTATATCAAAGTATTTGTGTTGCAAAATGGAGCAAGTGTTGAATTCCCGGCATCCATTTCAACATGGCATGAAAACATGAAATCTGGCGTGTAATTCTCCGAAGGGTATGTCTGTATTTTGTGTGAATCACAAGAGTTGGAAAGACACACCCAGTGTAAGATCCTCCACTTATGTTATGCAACAGTGTTTAAGAAATCAGGCATTTCTTCAGAATCTACTCTTAATTTGCCAAAAGGAGCTGATTGCCCAAGTCCACCAGTTGCCAGGAAATGTATGATGTTCAGTTCTGCTTTGATATAGCAACCTGAAAACACTAATAAATAGGATTTATTCTGACTGATGCCATTTCAAGAAGTATTTCTACACAAGTGTAGGCACCTATAAATTAAGTTGTGCACCTATAAATTAATCAAAAATTTCCCAGTCTGTCAACATTCCATTTGGTTAATAGTAAGGATAATAAATTCACTTTATAAATGCCCTGATAGTGCTATTGTTAGCATTGTCCTCACTTCCCATTTATAAATTACTGGTTTGGGTTACGCAGAACACTGAAAGATTTTAATTGTTTGAACTGAAATTGTATGTGGCAGAATGTAGGTTTCAGAAAAATTTTCACTATTTTTTCCCCCCTCATGCTAAAAAAAAAAAATTCACCTATTTTCCCTTAAAAAAAAAAAGGAAGAAAAAAACTCAATCAGTTTTAATATTGTAAGACTTTTGGGTGAGGGCTTGAGATCTGTCTGCAGGAGGACATCTGTGCTTTTTGCCATTTGTGTGGCAGCGTGTTTTCACATGCACGTGATGCACATATGTATAGAAAAGCTGCATTTGAAAAAATGGTAGTGCCATTTTTTTGAAATGGAAATTTCAAAAACTGTTCTCTCTCATCCCTTTTCTACACCCTCCTGAAGTAAGAGACCTTTGGGTTGTATTTCGCAAAGCTGGACACATATCAAACATTTTTACCTTGTTGTTGGTTTACTGAGAGCTGGGGGAACTCTCCGAGTCCCCAAACACAGCGCTGCAAGTGACATTTACTGACATGTCAAACTCCAGCTTGGGGAACCGAGGGGAAAGTCAGCTCTTGGGCTTGTCAATAAGAATGATGCATTAAAACTCAGTATACAAATATTAGCTTTAGTAATGCTTTAGCACTACTTTATTAAAGAAAAAGAGTATTTTATGTTAATATTTTCTAGTACAAGACCTTTTCCAGCATAAACTATGATACTAGCAAACACTATCATTTATTTACAGTCTACTCTTAGCAGTCTATTAGATTTTCCCAGATGTATGTTTCATTTAATTGAACAAACAGTTAATGAAGTCCTAATAAATACCTTTATATCTAAGCAATAGAGAGAGACAGCTCTCTGTGCTTACAGAGCTGTGATAACAGTGCAGTCCAGAACTTTCATATTGTCTAAGACAAAACAATGATGTCAATATGAAAAGTAGCAACTTTACGTCAGGCTTCAAGAAGCCATTGCAAATTTGTTTCCCCTCTCTGTCATGGGTTTTTGGAAGCAAATCATCCAAATCCTTCTATTCTACCTTCCCAGAAAAATGTCATTTTCCCATTCCTCAACAGAAATTCGCGCTGGCTGTTTCATATGAATTTTCATTTATTTTTTTAATTATATTCAGGAGGACTAAATATATGAGCTGTATTTTGCATACAATAACATAACTCATAGTCCGTGTTCTTTGTCTTTTCTATGAGCAAATGGGCAGGCAAAGGAAAGCATGGACACTATGCAAATTCACATCCTAGTTAAAGCTTCGCTGCAGCTTCAGCAAATAAATGTTTGTGAGTCCTGGTGACACTATCTTGGCTACCTAGAGCAGAGACCTCTGCTTTTCTCATTGAATCTGTGTTGATTTAGGTATGACCCTATCAGGGAAAAAAGCAAGGAAAATTATTTCAAGTAGAGCTCCATTAAAATACATGTTATTAATATAAACCTTGGTTATTCCCAGTGTTTAGCAATATTAGCAGCAGGCAGCAGCGTCAATTGCTTTGCAGCAATGACAGAAACTTTGCATTATAAACACAGTCTTCCCCCCCCCCCCCGCCTTCTCCCCAGGTAAAAAAATACATTGAAGAGATTAAGCCTCAAATTCCAGAATATTTTGGTCCTTCAAGCCATCTGCAGATTCTTTATGTGCATGGTGCCCCTCTCCACAATAACGCACACAGGAGGGCTTGCTGCCTACAGGCGTAACTGCTGGAGGGTAGAATTAGGTAGCATGATTTCTTGTCTTAATTTTGTTCTGTAATAAATCCAGATCGTAGCTAGGATCTCTGAATATTCAGCAGAACATTGTATATCCCCCCTAAGCCTATACTTTAGGTAGAAAAAGGTAGGTAAAGGATGTTACCCCGTTTACAGATGATGGATAGATTAAAAAAAAAAAGTCATGACATTTCAGCAACGGTAGAATTCAAGTTCAGATCCAGAAAACAAAACCGTAGATTTCTCCTAAATGACCTGACACAAATTAGCCTCTTTTCTATGCTCTTACATATTCCTCCATGTGGGTAATGCTTTTATGCACTGAGGATTCAGGAAGAGTCACTGTGCAGAATTCAAACAGGGTCTTTGCAGAAGCAGCTTTAGCAGCGCTCTGGGTAACCAAATCTTGGGAACTGTTTAGCTACAAAACAGGAGCCACGACAGAGTCTTCTGCAAAGCAAAAACGTTTTCTGAACCAACTTCTGATTTAGTTCGTTAGTCAACAGGTCCTTTCTCCAAAGTATCGCGGTTTCTGGAGGTGTTGCTCCATAACACACACCTCACCCCTCGTGGAGTGCAGTCAAGCTCAGTGATGCTCAGGTCCCAGAAGAACCAGGAGCACATAAAAATTGTAGTGGGAAAGAAAGGTCTATTTTAATATCTTTTCTCAAAAAAAAAAAAAAAAAAAAGTAACGAAAACTTTGCCTTTTCTGGGATTATTCTGCTAATTGCTGAAAACCAGACCCAGGCTGTCAACCATCAGAAGGAGTACTGCCTCTCACCTTCACCAGGGCTGTGCTTGTTCACACCAGCCGATGATTTAGTCCTTGCTCATTTGAGTGCTACCTACATTCAGAAAAGTTAATTAAGAATAACAGAGTCTCTCCTGCAAACAATGCTGGCTCTGTTTCTTTAGATCTTTTAGTAAATACTTTATTTCTGAAACCAGAGCTCCTAAACTGATTTGTGTTACAAGAGTAACTTTCCCTTATAATTAATTGATTGATTACTTAGTTAATTACTTAGTGATGTGATCTCTCAGGTGTATTATGGCATCTGGTAGGGTTGATAATGATCTCTGACTAAGTGTATGGTTTGTACCTGCTGGTGTCTCTGCTCAAAGCACAGGGGTGTGCGTTTGTTTGGATGCGATGGAGACCGGGGGCAGAGGGAGGAGTTTCCCACACCTCAGTCTGATCCTTCTTCTCCTTGTAAATTTTGCATTTTGAAACCATTTGCTAAGTTTTACTTATGATTCAAAAAAGAAACCAGAGTGTAAAATAGGAAAGATTTAACGTATAACCCTTTGCTGTGGCTTTTGAGTGCAGGTTTTGCAGCGTTTCCCTCCCTCCCCTCTGGCCCCATTGACTGCAGCTCATCCTCCGGTTTCAGGGCAGGACAGTCACCGTCTCCACATTGTCTGTGAGCCATCGGTACAGCAAAGGGCTACACAGGTGATGAGGGGACTGGAGCATCTCTCTGATGAGGAAAGGCAGAGGGAATTGGGGCTTTTTAGTCTGGAGAAGACTGAGGGGGGATCTTATCAACGCTTATCAATACTCAAAGGGAGGGTGCCAGGGGGATGGGAACAGTCTTTTTCCAGTGGTGCCCAGGGACAGGACAAGAGGGAACGGGCACAAACTTGACCATAGGAAGCTCCATCTTAACATGAGGAGGGACTTCTTCCCTGTGCGCGTGGCAGAGCAGTGGCACAGCTGCCCAGAGAGGTGGGGGAGTCTCCCACTCTGGAGCCATCCCAAACCCGCCTGGACGCCGTCCTGTGCCACTGCTGGAGGTGACCCTGCTGTGGCAGGGGGTTGGGCTGGGGGAGCTCCAGAGGGCCCTTCCAACCCTCACCACTCTGGGATTCATTCTGTGATTCTATATCAGGAAACTTCTTCAGAAAACAATTACCATTGACCCACATAGCCTGTGTGTCTTCTCCTTCTCCCCACACCCCTGAATTTTCATAATTTTAATTTCCTAAACAAAACCCTCTACTTTCACATTTATTGTGCTTCTGTGGCTAGAATTCCCATGGGTAGGATGCCTGCTTGCAGGCTCTGACCTTGCTTGGTGCTGACACTGCTGGAGATGCTGCTCAGTTACCGTGATTCATTTTCTCTCGCTTTTGTACAACCTAGGAGCAGTCTCACCATCACGCGGCGAGCTGCTCGTCACCCTCTGAGATCACACAGTCCCATTGCATCATCTGTGCCACACTCAGAAAACTCGATGGTTTTCTTATCCTACCATCCAATGTTTGAAAAAATAAAAAGTTTAGTAGTCTGTGAATGGTGTTTTTACCAGTTGTCTGAAAATTCTGCAAATGCATGGACTGATGCTTGAAACAATTCATGAATAACTGTGTTCCAGCTAGGAGACATTTGTTTGTACCATCTATATAAAAAATTTAATACATAATAGCATCTAATTAATTTAAGTTTTAGTGCAACATTTTTAGAAAAATTATAGGTATTAAAGTTATTTTCTCCTAAAATTATTTGGGTTTATTTTGCTTTTAGCTAGCATTTCTATAAGAAAATATAATTATAACGGACACTTAGTTCATTAAACTTTCAGTATGGATGTTAGAATAGGATTAATTCTTTCTGGCCAGCTCAGTTCTTGATGATTCATTGCAGATTATCATCAGAACATGCCCATCTTTAAGCAAGAATTTGCAAAAATAGTGTTTTGAGTCGAACATTTAATCTTCTTAACAAAATAAAAGTTTTTTTGTAGTGAACATCAACTTCAGCATTTCTAAAAATTGATTAATATACCCAAATTGAAACATCCACCCTTAAAAAAAAGATATTTTTTAATTTCCATTAAAACCTGGAATGCACTCAGCTCCATTTCATTTCATAAAAGCCATCCTAATGGATTTTTCTTCAGAGTTCTATCTTTTGCCCTGTGCAATGAGTTTCAATTAAGCATCGTCTGGGTTTTTTCCATGTTTGGCTCATGATTTCAGAAGGGAAAAAAAAAAAAATCCTACTGAAACATATCCCATTTTCCAAAGACTTATTTTCCAGCTAATTTTTAATGAATTATAACAAATCCCTGACCCTTCAGGAGTTTGAAGCCAGTGTCATGTTTTTCAGGGCAGACTTTCCTCTAGTTTTTAATACAACATTTTCCATTCACCTTTAACTAATCTCAACCCAGGATTATAAAACAGAAGTACATGGAAAAAGTACCTGGTAAAAAAGCAGGGAAGTCGTGCTTGAGTACCAAGCAGGTTTGTTTCATGGTTGACCAGCTCTCGTTTTCATATATAAAATGTAATACAAACTACTTGTATCTCCTTTCTTTCTAGCTGTAACTGACCTGCATTAACCTGGCTACTCAATACCATTGGTTTTATCTTTCCAACACAATAGACACAGAAGTCCTTTTTTTCCCCCTTTTCTCTTCCTTCTCCTCCTATTCAACTCCAGCACCATTTGGGAGAATGGAAAAATTAATTGATTTTCCCTAATGATGTCTCAGTGAGCAGATCAGGTTAACTGTGGACAGCAGCTGCAGTTTAATTTGTGAGTGTGCAATTGAAAATTATACACTCGTTGGATTACTGCACCTGACCGTGAGGCTGGCACGCTGCCTGCTGCATCTTAAAAAAATAAGACTCACAAAAAGTCTAAAGAAACTCTAGTATCTGTGCAGAGGTATAGTAGGAACGGAGAATGGAGATCCATCCTTATTTGTTCAGAAAGAATTACGGAAGTTTGTACTTTTCTTAAGGCAGTCCAGAAAGCTGCAGTTGAAAGCTACTTTAAATGTCATTATTGCATTTGGTGGTGTTAAACCCAACCTAACTGTTCTGGAATTGTATCAAGAACCAGAAAGTGAAACAGAAACACTGAGGAAAAAGTTAACACAAATTTTAAGCTACTGCATACTGGTTAATAATCTAAAGTGCATGGAAAGTATCAAAGTATTATGATTTTAAGCACTTTAGAAACAGATTCTTAATTTAAAAAAGACAGTTTCAACCTGATGAGAATCTCGATCTGTATTTTTATCTTAAAACTGACAGTGTGAGTATCACTGAGGTTTGGGTTTGCTTTGGGTTTTTTTTTTCTAATACTTCACTTTAAACTTGTGCCATTTCACTTCCAGAATATGCTTAGTTTCTCTTAGAAAACAACAAAAAGTATATTTTAGGTGTCCCTAAAATAGAAAAGAGAAGATAATGTTTGGCCTATTAGATTTTTCCATTTGAAATCATTAATATTTTGCAATCTGGATGAAGCTGTGGATATTTGTACTCTGAAATGTCAGCCAGCATCTTACAATTTCACATACTTGTCATCATTTTACAGACTTCAGGTTCATATTACAAATTGGCAGTAATACTTTTCAGGTCGTCTAAGTATTCCCTTTTTCTCTCTCCGTTACCCAAACTCTTACATTTCAAAGAAAACCAAGAGGCAACTCATAGTTCCAGGCACATATATCACCTAGATATGCCAAGGGCAGCTGTCCTGCAAACCCTGGGGCAGGCTGGGCTCTTCCACATCAGATATGGCTAGATAACACCAAGGGCAGTGGAATACTTGAGTTACAAAAAAAAGCACCTACAAACCACAAAGACGATGCCTAGATGAAGTGATACAGGGGGTGAGTCTAAATTCTGGAGCAAAGAGTAGCTAATAAGTTAGTTCAGAAAAGGTGAGAGAAAAACCTATACATAGTTGTTACGATATGATCTATCCAAAGAAAAAATTCCATCTCAAATCCAAGAGCTGGAAGTTGCCCCAAACTCCATGTTTTCCCTGTATTTTGGAAACCCTTTGCTTTCAATAAAAATGCATTTTCTTGCATGTCAGCTGGAATTCCTGCGCTACGTCGGGGCAGCACTCTAACAGCACCAGCAACTTGCAGAGCGCGTGAGCTCCCCTGACAAATGTGTGAAGCACAAATGTACCAAGCACAGCTGCACTCATACCCTCGAAACGTTTCAAAAGGTTTTCTCTCCTAGAAAATGGGACCATTTGTCGAGATCCTACACTGAAAGCATGTTAAATCGAACAGCACTACAAAGAGCAGCTCTACAAAACACTACTTCCATTTATGCTTTTCTTCCTGCAGTCCATCTGGGAGGACTGGAGGTAGAAAACTCACCATCTTCTAAGGCATCGCAACAGGAGAGCGGGGAAGGCTAACGCAGTTCACCTATTCTGCTCTTCTGGCAGAGTAAGTTTGTTTTCCTTTGCATATATATTGCCCGAGCCAATGTAAAAGCTTTCTCTGTCCAAAATACCGATCCTTTTGCTGCTTTGAGCTCCGAAAGTGAGAGGATTTATCACTTGTAATTTTGTATTGTCCTGGATTAGAAGGGAATAGATGCACACTCGAGCCACTGTTGATATTCCTGGCATGTATGGATAGCACAGGCAGTTTACATTTACAAGCCAAAAACATAAAGAACAACCTTTTGTAAGCATTTGCTTTTATTGTGACATCTCAGCTGTGCAGCTGTGCAGTAATCTCCGTGCCAAGGAGATGAAATCATCAACTTGTTTGAATTCTTGCTTTTATCAGAGCAGAGCTGCTATCATAATGGAGGGACTAACTTCTTGCTAGGTTAATTGGTTTTAATTTGTCCTCTGTAGGAATCTTTTGACTCGGCTGTCAGATGGCATTTATATAATTCCGAGCCTCTTCAAAGCACTTCACTGAGATCAATTATCTTGGAAAGCACTCTTGCAAACTCTGCATTGCGGTTCTTCCCTTTGTAGTGTACAAAGAGGTTGGTGGCCGGATTTTTCAGGTCTAGGAGTCACACCTGAAAAGTCAGCCAAATGTGCCTCATCCCAGGTTAACACAGAAAGAAAATATCACAGAAGGGGTTAGAAAAAGTAGGAGTTACGAGATCTCCATCTGTACTCAGGTCTGGAAGCAAATTCCCTGGCACGATACAGTTCAGCCCCTCCTCTGCCTGCCCAGTCCACTGGGGAATAGTGTGTCTTTAAACGCAGGAAAACACTTCACAGAATGAATACTTTGAAAGGGATCCTCAGATTCAGGTATTCAGGACTAAACACAGCATTTTTCTGCATTTACCAAAGAGTTTATCCAGTGCCAGACAAAACACCAAGAAAGATAAGAACATAAAGATGGATTTTCCCTGGAGAGGGACAAACAGATCAATGGTAGGGTTACACTAAGACCAGCTAGATTAAGATGACGTTTTCCTTACAAGCATTTAGGGTCCTGAGTATCAAAGTAATTTCTGAACTTGGGACTTGGGTAGATTTGGTAATTTGGAAAAAACTTTTCGGAAATGCTGTCTGCCTCCCCTCTTCATGTCCTGTTCATCTCAAGTAACTCAGCAGTGGAGACATAGCCTCAAGGACCACGAGTCTCAAGCAAGGTGGAAAAAGGTTGACCACAAAAACGAACGAAAAGCATTCAGCATCTTAACATCAGTGCAGTGAAGCAGGCTACTTTTACTAAAAGATCTCAGAAATTATCTTCCTGCCCCAGTTGATTTGCATACGCCAAAGAAGGAGAAGTAGATACCTTCGTGCTGGTAAAACAGAGAGCAGGAAGATCCAGACTTATACTAAGATGTCTACAGTCAGATTTTGTCTCTACACCTTAAACTATTTCTAGGTTTGAAGAGGACCAGTTGCCATCCCCCATTCACGCTGTATTATTGTAGGAAGGTTAGCTTAGATATTTGTATCAATATGAAATAAGGTATAAAACAGGATGTATTTTATACTGGACTCTTTTTGTGGCACCAGGAGTCTGATGTACGAGGAACTGTAATTCTAAAGTAAACTGTGTCACCAAGGCAGTCAATGTGATCCCTGAGGGGTTAATACGTGTTTATATCTCTCCTCTAAGGCTGCAGATCTTCCCTGTTACAAGTAAAAGACAAATATTCCCAGAGAGGGAGAGGTGTGTGGCTTAGTGTGGCTGAAAAAACACCCAGCTGAGAGCCGGAGGGCACTAAGGAAAGGAGTGTATGAAGGGAGACAACTCGGAGAAGATGTTAGGGGAAAACCATTCACAAAACTTATGGAAATCTCATGAAAACATGGACCTTTGCCTCTGGGAATTTGGAGCAAAATTTATTCTTGTTTGCACTACAAATATTCCTCTCTTTCTAAAAATTAATGAATGAAGGTAATTGCACTGGGACAGATAAACTTTGCAAAATGTGTTTAGTAATGGTAAGGTAACTGTCCAACTATTGCAAGAAAATTAGTGACTGAACCAGGAATGGATGTCCCGGACAGAGCCCATCCCTCTGCTCCCACTTTTACCCCAGTGGAAATGGTGTCCACATGCTTTCCTCCACTGTCATCGCGGCTTAGAAAGGGCCCCTTTGCACCAGCTGTCTTAGTTTTTGAGACCTTCTGTCATACTGTTCCAAACCATAACTTTCTGCATTATATTTCCTGCAAACTATTCCTAGGCATTCCTAGCTCAATTGTATTGAACTTGAGCAGACTGGTACGCGATTTCAGAAGAGTGTGCAGGCAACAAATAGCAGCATTTGCTGAATACATGACTGCCAGATTCTACGTGGAAGAGTAATAAAATGCAAAGTACATAACTCAACTCCACATAGCATGGTCTGGCTGCTTGCCCTTTTGCCTCTGAATTGCTTTTTGAATCCCTGCCCTGCCCAATACAAGTGAAATTATTCTAATTATACAGTTTGAAAGAGTCCCTAGTGACATGCTGGATACTGATCATTTCCTAGTTCAGTGCAAAACAATTTCACATATAATACAGATTACACAAAGGGTCATGAGCTCATAGAAACTCTGAAACTGTCTTGAAAGCTTTGTATTCTCTCCGAGTCTAGGTCACTTTTGGGTACGGATTAAAGAAAGATGATGAACCTTCTGTTATTTTAAAAGTAAGCGTCTAGATATTTTATTCTTCTTAATCTCAGACTTGCATCCTCTGAAGAAATAGAAATAGATCTGCTCTTTTCCTTATTCCATTTTCAGATGCATGATGGATTAACCAGGTTGTGCTTGTCAGCTCTGTTTATTAAGATGGACCAAAACCAAGCCCCAGAACCCAAACAACACGCTAACCAAAGGAAGTTCAGGGTTGGATCCAGAATTTTTACCTGGTTTACCTTTTGAATGAGCCAAGCCCAAATTTTAAGGACATTTTCATCAGGATTTGATCTATTTCTAATTACTAAGAAGAGGACCTGCAGAAGAGTCACAGTCTCTAGCTCAAAAGGAGATAAAATACAGATAGAAAGATCTGGCTGTTCTTCAAGAATCTTTTTTTCCAGAGTTGTGCAACAAAGACTGTTTTTATCACCACTGTGGTAGAAATTAGCTATCTAAACAGGCACAGGAAGATGGATATAGTACCTTCAGTCATCATTTGCTGTCTCTGCAGGTCACCTATCCCAGTAGACTCAGGCAATGACACTCTTCTACAGTAACACTGTCCTAATCTGCAAGAGCAGAAATAGTGGGAATATGTTTTTTTTCTCGTTGACTGTCTTATGCTCTGAGATTTGCTGCATCCCTGAACATGGGCTTATAACCACAATTCGGCATAATTGAGGTCATAAAATTATACAGTCAATTCTATAAAATTACCATTGTTAGTCATAATGATATCTCATAGGATAAAATGGGGACAAAAGCATGCACTTTGCAAACCTTCTGTCAAATATTTTTCCAGGGCTGTTTACGATTTGCTGTCTTGAAGGTTGAATTTTCATCAAAATCTCGAAAATGGAAAATTGTCAGCAAGGCCTGCCACCAGCACTGGGCTTCCCATCACAAAATCCCCCCGACGCTGGATCGCTAACCCAGTGACTTGGTCTGTAATGCTGAGCTTACGGGATTTGACTTAACAATGGTCATCAGTGGTATCAAAAATATGAAGTGAGAAAGAACTACATTCAAAAGAAGTAAAGGTCTCCCTCTCTCCCCTTTCCCTATTCCAAGCTTGACGTATTTCCAAGAATCAAAAACAAAAGATGTGCTCTGCTGTTGTAATGACCTCACCTGCAAAACACTACGCACAGTCATGCCAGCACAGATTTTTCATGCACATGCAATATGCAGTTATCCAGCACTGGTTTTCATATTACTTTTTTTCCCCCCAGTAGTTTAATCAACAGAAAAATAGCCATGCACCTTGCAACAACATGATGGTAGTAGGGAAACAAGAAAAAACTGCCTTTGGTGCCAGGGGTAGTGATCTTGATTAGCCAATAAACCAACCTAAATTATTAGAGAGTACTACACCTGGACACAAATTCTGTGTTTGTGTTTTTAATTGTCTTGTTCCAGCTTCTTTATTCCCTTCTTTTTGTTTCCTGTTTTGTTATTTGGGTGGCTTTTTTCAGTTCTGATGTAGCAAAGAAACTAGAAAGAGAAATACAGAATCCTAGCACGGGGTAACTCTTTTTGCTATCTACAGGATACACTGGCTCCCACATTTTAAGCAGAACTTCATGCTTTGAAAGCCAGAAGTCAGGTTGTATAAAATCTAATTTTTTGTTGTTAATTAAAAAAAAAAAAAAAGCATAGTTGAATAGATCAAAGGAAATGATTCCCCATTAAAATCAGAGACAAAACTCAATCATTTCTGATAGGGCCAAGGGGTTCACCTGTGATATTTTAAAACCCAACAGAACAAGGTGGACATACTTTAAACCATCTTCATGGTGTGGATGAATCGATGGAGCGAGATCCCCAGATTAGGGGACCCGTTTGCCCTGTATCCAGTCCCCACTGACTGTATGTACCAGTCGTGGGTATTTCCCCGCTGACCCCACAGCACTGTGAGAGCAGTGGGGAGGGCAGAGCCTTTAGCACCATGGCTGTGCCTGAAGCAGCCCAGGAAGGCAGCTCCTCTCCGTGCCCTCATGCCTCGTGCAGGGCATCTGCAACCACTTCCAGAACCTATTCTTTTTTGACCCCCCCCAAAAAATCTCCTCTCTCACATTTTACGTTTCAAAAGATAACTGGAGGGAGTACATCCATCAGGGCTGGGTGGTCCTTCCTCCTCCAGTCAGACTTTTAAAATAAAGTGCATGAAATACTTGGTGGACCTGCTGTGAGAGAACCTGAAAGAGGTCCTCCAAAGAGGAGTTGAATTCATGCCAGAGCTCCACTGCAGACCTATTGCTTTATCTCAGACCAAGACGGTCCAATCTTTCCTACACAGAGTGCCCAGCTGCCCATTTTGGGAAGTTTCTGTTGGCCCTTTCTGGTTTTAGGAAAATATCTCCGCTTCTCACTGTCTTTCCAATTGCAATTACAAATAGTTTGGAGAGAAGGATGTCTTGCCATCTATTGCACAGCTCTCTGAAAAAAAAAAAAAAAAGTGGTCCCATGCTCAAACTTAGCCTTTTGGATCTTCTGGAGAAGAATAAAAAACAAAAATATCTCTGGATAACAAAATCGGTAATCGCAGAGCTTACACAGAGAGCCTAAATCTTTCCCAAGCCCTTGAACCCATCGCGCTCCAGCTTACAACTGCTAGCAAAGCTGAGCAGGGGACTGAGAATTTTTTTTCTAAATTAAACTTGGACTGGATGTTTTGGTGAACTTGTCTCTTTTATAATAAATATTTTCCCCCTAAAATTATGGAATTGTCTGTTTCATTTCAAACTGTTTCTTCACCTCAGGATTCAGAAAGACCAATGTTTTTTTAATGTGGAAATTTCTTGCACAGGTCCTTTTGTCCTTTGAGCCAAATCCCATTTTATGTTTCTTAAAGATTTATTTATTGATACTTTTTTGGCCCACCTGATTAGTTACACAACTACATATCACAGACGGGATGTAACCACCAGTTTAAAAACTTTTCTGAAATGTGACTCAAAGCAGCCAAAGAAGGTTTATCAGTATCATGCTGATTTATTTAGCACATACAATGATTTACTACAGCATTTGGTTTATGCTTGAAGAACTTTTTTCTTTTTTTTCATCATTTTTGGTCTCTTCTGAAAAGTTGACACATGTAACCACTATTGTTTTCTATTCTAATCTTTTCAAATTTTTAGGGTTTAAATCATCTCTAATAAATAAAAACTTTCAGTTGAAACATGAGAAGGAAACTTTTTTTCTTTCCAACTACTCCTGACCATATGGCACTTTAAAGGTTGGGGTTTTTTTCTGTTTTCTGCTTCTGTTTGTTTTGTAATTAAGAAACTACTTGAATGAGAGAAAAAATACATATATCTTGCCAATCTTGGATCCTTTATTACTTATAGAGCCAAACTTCTTTGAAGTTTCTGACAAATCCCATTATTTTTTTTTTCCTATTACATGCTAAGGTTCCAATTCTTAGCTCAAGCTGGAAGTGCTGAAATGGCAGAAGCAGTTGGTATTGTAACTCTCATGAGATTTCCAGTAAAATTTTGGCAGTCTGGAAGGCGAAGCTCTGGGTATTTTGGAAAGGTATCTAAATTAATCTTTTTGTACCTATGTCTTTCATCAGTGTGGATGGACTAGCTATGCAGCTTTATGATTCAACAAGGCATTGCCCAGAGCAACGTTTTGTGTTGTAGCAGTCCTTCGTTATTGCTGGGGAGCCAGCCCCACCGGACGCTGCAGAGATGTCGAAGGAGGAGATGCTGCTTTGCCTGGAAGAACTTACATTTTAGTGGCATTCTTTGTTATAGGTCCTCTTATTTTCACAAACCCTGCTGTAAGCGAGGGGAGTGGGGTCAGTCCTGATTTGAAGATGGAAAATCGAAGCTCACAAATGTAAATGATTTGTCAAAAACAATGGCAAAATCAAAATGAAAACACAGAGCTCTCGATGTCTCCTCTAGTGCCAAAACCACCAGAGCATCATCCTCTTCCCTTTGCAAGGAAAAAGCTGCTGGTTCACGTCTCCTGGGGCAGATTTTCAAAGGCAGTGACTATTGGGATTTTTAAAACTACGCAGTTGTGGGGGAGTTTGGTACCTGGGCGTGAAGCATGCACACGCTTTTCCAAATGAGCCCTTCTGCATCTTGAAAACCTGACCTTTCTCCTAGGCATAGAGCATTCCATGGTCCATACTGTGAGGATTTTAGAGCCTGCTCAGAGATCCAATTGTCATTTTTACCCTCTTGCTAAAATGCTTTCGGTGCCAGGCACGGATTCAGCAGTTTGTAGGGAAAGACTGTTCCAAGCTCTTCAAGTGCAGTTCTAGTCATTTTTCCAATTGATAAATACACCACGGATGACTCCCCTCCCTTCCATTTCCAAAGACATAAACAAGCTACAGACCATTCTGGGTTTGAATCCCAACCAGAGTAGCAAAGTCCTGAAATCCAACACATTATCTCATGTTAAATACACTCCTGTTCTATATGATTAATATGCTTTCTACTTAATTGAAGTGTGACACACAAAGCAAAAAATGTTAATTGAATTTTATAGCTCATGAAAGTTGCCAGGTTCTTTGGAGATAATTTTTCTGAGGGGATAACTTATCTTTTCAAGCTTTATTTCTTCTTGGTTTTGGAAGCATTGAAGGAGGAATAGCTTGGAGAGACAACACATTTATTTATTGGCTTTGGTTTCTTGCAGCTAATGGCTATTTTATTTTTCAGAAAACATGCCTAACTTGGCTCTTGTGTAAAACTTGGTTTGTGTAAAAATCTCATAAAAGAAAAAAAACCTGTTCACCAAACGTCTGAACTTGAGCTTTATCTCAGATCGAATCTCCATTTGAAGTGAGGTCTGACTCCTGAACTGTTTCAGTTGAACATCCCATCACCTGCCAGACTTCTTTTCTGAAATACAACTTTTATGTTTCCTCGTAACATAGACTGCATCTAATATTACAGTGGTCCCTTCTGGGAAAGACTGCTCTAAACTTGTGCTTTGCTACACGTGACCAATTAAGACAGGAAAAGAGTTGATTAGAGTGATTATGATAGTAGTGACTATTATAAACCATTATGTATTGATTTTAATTGTTTAGAAGGGGTGGTTTTTTTACACACAGAGTATCGATCATCATACACAAATGAAGACATTTGTAAGGTAGTTGCTTCTTCTGCAAGTCCATGCAATATATTTAAAATTCAGTAGCGCTAAAACTGTGATCCTCAGTCAACACGTTATGCTGATGGAGAGATGGAAATTCTGCTCCAAAAATATGTGCGCTCTCCAGCATATTAAAGACACTTATTTGGCAAAACCTTTGCCAATGATGCCTGGAAGATCACATCTCACACATCTCTGCCTAATTTTGTCTGTGTCACCATCCTGAACCTCAGCTGTCAGAAAAAGCTTTGTAAGTATTAAAAAAAAAGGGAATCTGATGGTTTGAAAACAGGCAACTCTGCTGATTTCCTCCATGCCACTGGGGTGGGTAGTCCATGCCCCAGCCTGTTCTGTGCATTGGGGAGGTAAGTCTGAAATATATATGTGTATGTCCTCTACAACAATGTCAGTAATTGCTCGCAAGCTCTTGAGAAGTAGCACTTCTTGATTTCTAGTAGATTGGTTAAGTTTGGGTTCACCACTAAGAAAAAAAACCCCAAACATGGCACTGATAATAAAGTTCATCACTTCTCATCTCGTGAGTACCTGTTTCCATGTGCAGGAAAAGACAAAAGGCCAAGCGAAACCCACATACTGTCTCGTTGGCAGGTTTATTAGAGGAGTTATTAGCGTTCTTATTAATGGACCTGCTAGATTTTCTTATTAGTGGAGTTGCCAGGCCTGCAGCAACCTGAGGTCTGTTTTGCTTCTTGTTATGCTTTTAGCCTTAGTGCTCATCAGAGGCGCAAGTCAAGGTCAATTTAATTAAATAAAGCCAGTAGTCAATTTGGAACAGGTCTTCTAATACAGACTATGGGAACAAAAAAGAGAGAACTAAAAAGGAGATAAAAGGATAATAAAATATTTCCAGCTGTTCTGTGGAATTTCTCCAGTTTCTCCACACTCCACTGCACTCACCAGTTTCTGTCGTGGGGGTAAATCCTGGACCATTTTGCATAATGCACAAACCAATGCCTGAAATCATGGTTGTCAGCTCAATAGAAATTAAGTGGAAATCCCATGTCCTAGGATCACCGCTACCAGAAAACGTGCATTACCAACCCATGAGACCTCCAATACAGAACCAACCGCTTCTTGTGTTTGCCTTCTTAAGCTTCCTTCGTGATAAAGCAACCAGCTGGAAGATGACTGCATATCAAAGCATAGCGAAGTACAGCCTGTGGTTTTAAACTACATTATCCTCATCCCCATTACGAAGAAATATAGCTCCTTATAATCCCCATTACACTCCTGCATAATTGTGAACAATCTGCCGTAGTCTCTAGAGAGAAACCCTTGAATCTGAGACTGCTTCTAACTAGAATTTTAAAAGCATTGCATGAAAGCCCACATATGTTCCTTGTATTTTATGCAGAAATCACACTAATATGCTTAAACAAGAAATCCACTCATTTTCAACACAGAACATTTGTTTATCGATTTTTTGCTGCACTTTTGTTGATGCTACAAATTATGTCTTCCACAGGAGAAAGAGGAACAAGCAAAGGAACAAGAGCACAAACAGTCTGAGTGGAGAATTGCTAATTCTGATTGGGAACGGAGACTGAGCAAGTAGTAAATAAAACCTTATGTAGAAGTACAACCTAAAGCACAGATCCATATTTTTCCAAATTTTTAATCAGCAAAACTCTGCGTATGATTTCGTAACAGGATTTGATAAGAAATCCTGTGCTATTGGATACGAGTTTCAGAGCACTAATGCATGGTCCTCCTATACGACTCCTATTTTTGAATTAATGAATAATGTTGTCTATGTGCTTGATAACCTGCCTCCACTGAACAATTTTCTGGTGTACCATGCAAGTACAGAATGTACAATACCAATTAGCTTCTTTGCCCATCTACTTAAAACGTTTTGCACATGCCGGCAAATGTAAATACACAATTAGGGCACATTTAGTTAAAAGGCAAAGCAAGACAAAGTACAACTATTATTAGCCAGAACAAAAATCTTCACGATCTTCATCCATATTGAGGTCTAATTAAGTTTGCAAAGTATGTAAATTGGCTCTGCTGATTATTTAAGGTTTGGAAAACTCTCCTAGGTTAGAAAGTACGCCGCTAAGTATTTTGATGGTGTGGGTGACTGTGGTTTTATGACTATTGTTACTATTAGCTGTTTGTTGTCTACACACATACTATAAAAAACTCATAAGCCAAGTGTGAAAGTAATTAGAGTTAGGAAGTTATGTTAACAGGAATTAGAAGAGTAGTCACAGGAGATCTTCATTACAGATGAACAGTATTAAATGTCAATTGTATCAGATGTTTTGTGTTGTTGTATGTCTTTCTACTTAAATGTAGGAAGTAAATAAAATTCAGCTCATTGTCAGCTCAGTTTAATGACAAAAACAAGTTTGAGGGAAAAAAAGGAAAGAGCGGTTTCTCTCTCGCTGAGCATTTGCCGATTCCATGTCTAGAAATATTGTGCTTTTCAGTGCTTGAGATTGTCTGAGATTATAAAATGCTTAAAGTGTTAGTGCCAGAGAAGACAAAAATAAACTTTCTTCCAGGGAATTTGAAGCATTCTTCACTGCAGTAAATGTTTTATTATCAGGTTAAAGGTAATCCCCCTCAATCTGAAACACAGGTCTTTTATAAGACCGTTGCCACCGACACGAAGTATTATTTTGCAACAGCCTTACAACTTTTTTTCATTCAAACTTACATAGGGAACTAATTGAAATAGAGTTGCTGAATTTCCATTGCAGAGGGTTTCAGCTCATGTCTAAAGGCTGACAGAAGCATCGTGTTACGATAATTATCGCTCCAGTCCCCAATTACTCCAATTGCTCCCAAGACTGCAATGTACATCCCAAAATTTGTCTGCCTGGATTCCTCGACTAAGGATGCACCGTGCACACCTGGGAGGGTTTGCCGGAGTGGAAGCGATGCCCAGGCCACAGCGCTGCCAGGATTTCGGTGCAAGACCTTGCCGGGCTCCCTCTGATGCTCCATGCAGCAGCTTCGTGTAGCTCGATGCCCGTTTGGGGTCTGCCGTCCCTGCGAGTGGCATCAGCGGCTGGGCTTCCTCGCGGAATAGGTCTGTTGATATGTAAATAAATGTTGGGCAGGTGGAGGTAAAAGAGAGGCTACCTCTCAGTAAGAGTATTGCTGATTACCCTCAAAGCAAGTTCATACTCACAATAGTAAGATCATTAAAACAATATTTGTTGTTGAAATAAAGTTTAGCTTTAATAATATTTCATCTCTTCCCCCTTTTTCACTTTTTCCCAAGTTTGATTCCTACCTATTTTGTACATAGCAAAGTGGTTTCTTTTCCACACCCCTCCAAATCTGAGTAGGTTTCAGCAAAGCAAGACAGAGAGAAGCAATTGAGAGCAAATGACTAGTGCAGTCTGATACAGACCCCAGACAGGCAGGGTTTATGCTTGTTAAATGTGTCTGCAAGTTCTAGAAAGCTAATTAAAGCTAAGCATATTCTTCTCATCTTACAGATACTCCATGTCTGTGGGATATAAGATATCGAAAAAGACTTCTGTTTCCCTGACCCTTTAACTGTGTGTCAAAGCAATAAGCCCTAAATGAAGTTTCTTCTTTCTCGAGGTGTTGCTAGGTGCTAATTAGCCTCGGGGCTTTATAAAAAGGGGAGAAAGTGCAGCAAAGAATTTCTGTGGAGATGATTGGTTTCTTGCCCACTCTTTAGAAATAAGCCCTAAAGCAGTCTGTCATTAGAGGTTGCCGTGACATTTATCCCCGTGTTGTGGTTGTTCCAGGGACGGACTCTGCACTTATTAGTGTAAATACATATTGCTGCTTCGGTGGATATTTTAGCAAACCGATTTTCCTCACTCTATAGCCAGGCTGTCTATAATAAGTGTTCAAGGCCAGGCTGGATGGGGCTTTGAGCAACCAGGTCCAGCGGGAGGCGTCCCTGCCCAGGGCAGAGGGGTGGAACGAGATGATCTTTGAGGTCCGTTCCAACCCAAACCATTCTGTGATTCTGTGACTATTTCCAAATCAGAGGGGAAGACAGAGCAGTATTTCTACTTCCCAGGTCTTTGTTAGTGTGGTTCAACTAACAAAAACTTCCATCCTGGACCAGTGTCTTACTGATAACTTGTTTATTGCGTCACTATAAAACAACAATAAAGCAGAGCAAATACCGCAGTGTCAGGTGACAGTGGGCAGAGCTGAATCAAGCCACAGGTCCTAATGTCCCAGCCTTGATTAAATTCCCAATGTCCTAATGGGTGGGGGAGTGGGAAATGTCCTCGAGTCCCTGATAGCCTCAGCTCTACGTGCTTAAACACTCAGTCGCTTTCTAATAAAGGGCTTTGGGAAACTGGATGCGGATTTGGCCTACCCAGATACCCACTTTTTGTTTAATTTTTTTACTGTTCCATTTACTGTGAAGGAAGGAAGTGGTGAGAAAGTCGAGTTACGTGCCCAGCCATGGAGTCCCAGCAGTTTACACTATTCCTGTGCTCCCAAGGATGGTCTCATTCTTGGCAGGCTGATGCTAGCGGCAGGCTCACCTAAAAGTGCTTATGGCTGCTGTCAAACCCTTCATAACATGGCAGAGTACATCTCGTGTGTGGATATCCTAGCCCTCTTTTATTCAATTTCCGCCTGTTAAATCATGCCCTGTGCTCTTGTAACTATGTAATCACAGTCAATTCCTTCATTGTTTGGGGTGATTGAATCCAAAGCTTTTGGGCTTTTTCGGGTCATGTGTGCCAGACCTCAAAGTGACCTTAACTAACAATCCCTTGTTTCTCTTCCTCTTTCATGTACTTACTTCCCAAGATCGATCTCTTTCCAAAAATAATATTAATTTTGGCCCCATACCCTACTCTATTTCACTCTGGCATATGTCTGGAGAAGTAAGGATAAGAACAAAGCTCTCTGTCTTTAAAACACTTCTCTTTCAACCACAGTTGGGTCCTTTTCTTTACATCCGTTGTATTTCTAAGGGGGAAGATGGAGTGTTTCGCAGTGAGGGAACTCTGTGCCCAGTGCCAGCGACTCGTGCAGCATCCATGAGGAGTTTACTGGACTTGTTCTCATCACATCTTCATATTCTTTGAACATGAAAAGGAATTGATAACCTAGGGGAACTAACGCACGATCACTTTGTTCCGACTTAGAACATTTGTCCAATGCATTCTGCCTTAAAAAAAAATAATATAATCACGGAACAAGTCAAGTGCAGAATAATGCACAGATATTGGAGTATACAGGGACAGAAATGGCAGGAGAGGCTGATGCTGGAATACTGTGCTCCGTTTTGATGGCTGCAGTGAGAGTCAGTAGGGGGAAGCTACTGATTATAAAGTTATAACAAGAGATTAGATGAACACGTTTAACAACAGAGTGATATAATCCTGGGAAAGAAATTACTGCAGGAGTCAATGGACCTTTTTATCACTTCACAACAAGGCTGGATGCCTTTCTAGAAGATATACCAGGCTAAAAGCCTGGACTTCAGTGGGCTGTGAACCGGGGGAAGGAGACTAGCGGAGGCTAAGTGACACTTCACCTCTCACCTTAAACTTTCATGATTCAGTGAAAAATAGACTTACTGCTTTTGAATGAACAAGCTTCAAGCCATGACAGCGTTTTATAGACCTGTGGAGACTGCAGGGTAGGCATAACGCGATCACAATATTTGCTCCCAGTGAAAGGAAACTGAGAACTCACTGAGCAATGTGTGCGCTCAGGGAAACATCTCTGTGAAAATCCCAGCAAAGGAGAAGGTGCTGCGTTGTATTTCATTCAGCAGCTCATAGAAAGTCGTGCCATCTTCCCTGTCCCCGTGCAATCAAATGGGAAAGGATGTGGGCTATAAACCCCGCTGGGTAAGTGGGGGAAGCCAGAGCAATCAGCCCCTTTGCCCCATCACCATACCCTTCAAAACTTCCAGAGCTCTGGACACAGCCCCTGCTCCCCAGGGAGGACGGATCACCATCACACCATCAGCAGTCCAGGATGGAGAAAGCTGCTGTCATTTGTCAACGTCACCATTTTTGTTGATTTAATAACAGGAACTGATACGTGTGCTGTGCTGTGATCCCAGCAGATAAATGTGGGATAGGATGGGCTTTGCAGGAGCAAAGGGATGCAGAGGCGTCTGTTCCATTTGCAAACTGCAGGGCAGGGCAGGAAGGGTGAAACAGAGAAGTGTTAATGCTCCATTAGCTTATCTGATGGGTGGAATTAGGAGGGTTGGGTTTGAGGGTTGGAGGTGTTTTTTTCCGTGTTTCCTATTGACAAACATTGCTTTTCTTGCTCTTCCTCTCATGGGGAAGGGTTAATTGCCTTCCCTCCTTCTCTTCCTCTCCACCCAAGCACTGGACGGCGCAGGCGGTCCAGCTGCTGATGCTTTCCAGGAGCTGGTGTGGGCACCTGCCCCAGTGCTTCCCGGGCTTCTCGAGCACACATCGTTCCAGCTTTGCATCCTGAGTTTTGGGGAGAAATCGCACTGTTTTCCCATTTGCAGGCTGGGAGCGAGGGTAATTATCCCCATTACCTCAGCAGGCCTGACCTATTTTCACTGCCTGTGGTTCTCTGCTTTCTGGGAGCAATGACACTGGTATACAGTAAAGAAAGGGCCCTATCTGAGCCAAGTACTATTTATTTAGAGAAAGAGTTTTATTTAGTAAAAAGACTTTTAAGAGAAAACAGATTTTAAGGGCAGTAAATAACTCTCTATCTCTCTACCTAGAGCTTAGTTATTCCCTGATGTTAGATAGATGCATCTGAGGTTGTTTAGACTTTTCTAGAGACTGTCTTTTTCTGGACAGCCCTGGACTGCCGACTGCCCTTCTGATCCGAGGGGGACCAGTCCTGTGATGCCTTACACCCAACTGTGGCTCAGCAGCTGTTTCAGTTTGGCTGGGACCTTGAAATTAGGCCATACCCTTGTAATTGAGTCATCAGCATTTGCTGAGAGATCGTTTATTGTGTTGTCCTGCTCATTCCCTTCCCATTCAGACAGGAAAGTCTTATACAATAACTTCACCTCGTGGAAAAGGTCATGTGCAGAGTTCACAAAACACTGTCTCTGTATTCCTTTGTTTATTGCTTAGTATCCCTATGCCCATCCCATAAGCCACAAAACAGGGGAAGATATTTAAAAATACTCTCCATGTTGGCACATTCCCCATAATTTGGCAGTATTTGGGTTGAGGCTTTTGGTTTACATTTATCCGCGTTTCAGAAAAATCAGGACAAAGCTCAGCTGGAGTTTCACAGTTTTGCTGAGTTTCACAGAGAACCCCCATGCAGAATTGCCGCAGGTTTTCTAGGTCTCCATCCAGCCCATAAATCAGTTGAGGTCGACTTGAAACGCAGCCCAGGTATGCCATGACACCCCGGCAGCCCCGGGACGGATCCAGACAGCTGCTCAGAGGCTTGAGTGGAGCTCGCCTGCGCTCGGCTCCTGCTCTGCCGCCGACTTTCCACATGTCCCATCACTTTTGCCTTCAATGGTCCATTGCCACCACACTCGCCTACTTTCCTAGCATGCCGTTACACAGCTCACGTGCGTTAACACTGACATCCTCACGTCAGCGCTGTCCCGTGGTAGCAACAGGCAGAGCTGTTATCACTCACTGCAAACTGTTCTTTCCTCTCCCCATTTGTTTTTGGGTTTTTTTTTTTGAGTGTCAGATGTGGAAAACCGAACAGGATGATCACTCAGCATGTACCTCGTCTCTGCTGCCTGCTGGAAAGTCACAGCAAAAATGAAAAATGAGAGAGAGAAGAATTCAGAATACACTGAATTGCTCAAAAGGCAATGGGGCAAATGAAGTCCAACTCCGCTGTGGTTTTGCTGGTCTTGATAGAGTCGCACCAAGAGACAACTACTCAGATGTTCCACTGATTTGTCAGCAGGCAATTGGTAAAAATCTTTTAGCACTTTTACTTAATGAGTGATCATTTTTTCTTCCCACAGAACTCCTGTGGGTATGACGAGGCGTTCCCCCAAGAGCACTAATGATCTCATCCTAGCTGACCCTACAAAGAAACCTTTAGCCCAAGCATGAACACTGATCAGCGAGTGCTCACTTATCACAGCACAATTGCTAGTTGATGCTCTGTTTGGTCTTGCATCAGTTTACCCACAAGGGTTTCCATGGAAATTAATATACAGTATCATACCTGTTATATCATGCCTGTTCTGCTGTTTTTCCACGGGGTGTACCACATGCCAGTCCTATAAATCCTCGAAAAGCCTTGGATCTATAGGGTAGTAATTACCCAGTGTCTGTGGAGCAAATCCAAAACATACTCTGGGTCTGTGGAGCTATAATTACACTATAGTCTGCATGACTAACCAACTGCTGCCGGAGGTTTTCCCAGTCACAAGGTGTAATGTAACCCTTGCAGCCACTGGGTGTTTTCCTACATCTAAGAGCCTTTGCAAGGATCTTAGGGGTTGAATGCAATTCAGCTGCTGTAAACCTAGATTCAGGTTTTAGGCCCAATTTATTGCCAGCATGCCTCTCAATATGCAACTTTCCCACCACATGCGACCTCCGTCCCTTTGGTGACACGATGAGGAGCCGTCCCCAGAGCACTGCCGCACGTGGGGGTCAGTCAGCGTCCACGTGCCTGTGTCTGGGTCATGTAACGGGAGATGCTGTGCTCCATGGCCTGAGCCTCCTTCTCCTGCTACGTGACCCTGTCCATGACAGACAGGCTCGTCCATGGAGTAGGGACGCGGAAACCATCTATGTCCGGCGTGAGGCTTCACGGGAGGGAGAAGGGAACATCAGCAGCCCAACTCCTGGAGAAGACAGTGAGGTCTTTGCTCAGCTCTTTCCCCCTGCTCTGCTCAAAGCCACTTTTCAGTCCTAACATGCAGCAATATCTAAAAGCCACCAGTATCTGTCAAAGGGCATCCACCATGAGAAGTGACGTGAGGTACCAGAACTATACGCATCTTGTATGAGCACATGTGCACAGAGTCCTTAGCAAAGCCACGAGATCCCTATGATAACTTCCTTTATTGTAAATTCAGCCATGATAACAATTTTCCAAATTTGGAGGGGCCACAGAAATTATAAAGGGCAAGATCTAGACTTCAAAATGACCAGGAGAAAACAGATCAGTAGGGTACAGAGATGTGAGAGAAAACGAGTAACATTAAGAGGAGAATTCGGGGTTCAAGGGTGGGATACTGATGGTCCAGCAGCTGTAACCACATGGTCACACCCAAGGCATTACTTTAATTTTCACCTTGTCTCCTTAGAACTGCCTCTGGTTTCAGCCACCATCCATCAGAAATACTATTGAATTAGCTATATTATGTTGAGGGCAGGGCATATTCAGCAGTAGAAACACTTTCCCCTGAAATTAAGTCCTCTAAGAGCTGCTTTGAAGAGCGAGTCTGATCCCATTCAGAGGAAGACACTTGATGTGTTCCTTTGTCCACTCCTGTCAGTCGGATCTGCAGGTCCCACCATTATGCCAATTAATTATTTCTTCCAGTGTTTACCCACACTTATGCCGTGGGGACTTGAAGGTTATACAATGCATGCTTGGGGCAATATCATTTCATGTCCTTCTGAAACCTCAGAAGGTACAGCAAGATCCCTGGAGCACCAAGAGCTCCATGAAGTACTTGTGAGAATAATGATAATTCATTTGCTTTGCCCAGTAGCTTTAGTTTGCATTCCAAGCACGATTTTATGTGGGACTCTGGAATTTCTCGTTAACTGTGGTACAATCATTTCTAAGAGTTACTGAGGCATTTTACAAATGTTTACAACTGGGGCATGCGGCAAAAAGGGGTGGAAGGTAGATATAATTGAAATCAAGTTTGCTTAATACCCCTAATGCATCAAAAGATAATTGTGCTAGTTAATACTTTACCCATAAGACATGCCCATACCACAAATGGAGGCAGCGAGCAGTGACTGGTGACCTGACAGCTGTTTAAAAAAATTGCAGTCACAGTGCAGATCTTTCGAAGAAACCTCAAGCAGGCAGATGGAGTCACACGCATCTGGACACTGCCATGCGGCAATCTACCTGCGCATCCATTTATGGTGGGCGGTTGATTTGTAGGGCGTATAACCAAGACAAGGTAAGGAGATGGGAAGCAACACCAGCGAGATGATTACATTGCATGATATACCTGTTAATATATCACCTCCTGCAAACTGTCCACGTTCTCACTCTCTTGCCCTCTCTTAATGTGGTGGACTGAGAGACAACCCAAATCTACAAGGGGTCCACATGGTTTTGCATGTCATTTTGTGGAAGGTTGTGTCCAGATTATGACTCTGTATATAAATATATATATAGTGTGTATACACACACACACACACACACTTATTTTTCAAACGGTTATTCTTCACCTTCTGCTCTTCGGCTTCTGAGCTGGAGCAAACTTTACAGAAAACCCATTTCCATCCTTTGACTTTTAAGGACGAGTGTTGTAGCTTCCACAAGGACTTTAATGGCAAGCAAAGATGCTGTCTCCTTGAGAGACTGATAAAGTGAAACATATCTTGCAGCTGCCTTAGTCACGCTCACCTTGCTCCTCCAGCAGTGGAAGAGACCCGTCGCTCTCCTCCTGGCACTGCTCCTGCCTGCACTTGAACTGAGCTCAGCGGGTATGAGACTGCACTGGGCTCCTCTTGTAAAGGGGATCAATGCCTTAGCTGCAAAGCAAAGAAACTGAATCACAATAGAGGCTGCTGGAGAGAGGACTTTTGAAAACATTTTCTGTTTCTAATTTTGGTAAGGAAATAGGCAATTACTGTCTTAAAAAATTAAATGTCATGAAATTTCAAACTCCATTTGTTTCTGATAAATATCTTGCAACTTGTGACAGAGGTTGCTGGAAATCTCCCCTAATAGCAGTGCCATGTTGGCCAAGAAATGTTTGATCTGTGCTCTAGCCTTTTCTTCATGTGGGTTGGAATGGCCTATAGTCAGATAAAAAAATCAACTGGTTAGTTTAGTTTTTAAAAATAAATTTGAGCCAGTCAGGCTTCACTTTATAGCGGCTATACCCAATGAGAAAGCAGTTAAAACCAGGAATCGGCCAGCACTAAAACACCGTTTGCCAAATTACTCGAACTTTATAGAGGGAGTCTGAAATCTTGATCTATGTGTCTTCAAGCTTTGGCTGGGGTCCAGCTCTACCTACTACCCAAGAAGGCTCGGTCGGCCGGCGCGTACTCTGCGGGATGCGCATCCACGCGGCAGACCAGCAGTGTTTACACACGTTGGCATCTGAGTCACCTCCGCGCTCCACTAGGTTGTAATTTCTGATGTAAAACATGTACAGTAGGTTGGGTTTAAATGGCCATGTAGATATTTGGGCATCAGCCTGCCTTGGAGTGTTTGTCTTAGAAGGTTTATTTGGCTCTAATCCAGTTTTATATGAATTTTCTGCCTTATAATGTGATCTGCACTTGCAGTACTTGGTTGAGTTAGGGGAATACCCTGGCACCCATCGAACAGACCAGCATCAAACCCTGGAACCCATATTTTTAGTTAAACAGCTTATCAATGCCACTACTCCTTTTCAAAAGGACTTTTAGGTCTAAAACCCAATCGTTTGAATAAACTCACTGGCTTCAAAGCCAAGCAGAAATTCCTCCAGTTTTACCTGCACCAGTGGCCCAAATGCTTGTAAACAATCTCTTCCTTAGAAGTTAAAGTCTCATGAAATGAATTCTTCAGTGATCGCCCTGAAAGTCTGGAAATAGTCTTTTATGCTATAGTGTTCAATTTTGGAGAATGACATGAGATGCTTTGTTCCTAGAAACCCGCAAGGCTTGAAGAAAGGGCACGAAAAGGCAAAGAGGTCTCTCCTGACATGCCACACTACTGTGCACTGGAGTTTCCTTAGTCGTTAATATTCATTGGGAAACGTATCGCCATGTGTTGCCTTTACATTGCCATGGCTGTATCAGAGGCAGCAGAGGCAGAGTCACCAACCGTGGTGGGACAGGACGCCCAATTGAAGACAGCGGCTTGGGCTTTAGCTTGCGCTTGTGATGGAGCACAGCTCGTCTGTCACCGCTACTACAGTCCGCCTGAGGCAGTGGGAGTTAATTACAAAGCTTGAGAAGAAAAGTCAATAACAGAATTGAAATATTCCCATGGGTTTCTCTTGAATTAGATCTCCCAGATAACGTCTGCTGATCGTAAAATATGATGCCAGGTGAGATAATATTGCTCATTAGAGGGACACTGCACCCAGTCTGCAGCCAACCCTTATGAAGCTCCATGAGGTCATGCATGAATAGGCTCCAAGGAAAAAGGCAAAGTGTCAATAAAGATGACTTTCTTCAATAGATGCACCTGCGATAAGCACATTCCAGTGACTCAGTGCAGGATGAGTAGGTGCTGGAATTTTCACAGCCATGTAAAAATAATGTAGTAGAGAAAAATCCAGTAAATGTCTATTTTTCCCCCCCCAGATTCTATTTAAAATTAGAGATAAGCAATAGAGAATGTCAGGCAGAAAACAAATACCCAGTATGGATATTTACTGTCATCCCAGAATGCTCTGCTCATGAGGTAATACTTTGTAGTATGGTGGGAAAAAAAAACATGCACAAAATTATCTCCAGTCGGTTCTGAGGTAGGTCCTGAGTGACCAAAATCCCTGTCCTTTGAAACAAAACCCAGTCATCTTAGTTGTGCAGGCTGTGTTCTGATTCAGCGTGGAATTTGTTTTTCCCATCATGTGAGAGAGAAAACGTCCAGTCCAAAAAGGGAGATGTCAGCTCGTAGGCAAATTCGCTCATCAGAGAGCAATGATGCCGCAAACATGCAAAGCAGAGAAGCGGGCTTAGCAACATGATAACTTTCTGTATTGCCTTGTGGACAAAACCATCTTTGAAGGATTAATAACAAACTGAAAGCTCACTGGAAATATCTTGCTTGTTTGTTTTGGCTTCCAGAGCATTTCTAAGTGTAATTACTCGCAGTTGAGAAAGGGAGAGGGCAAATAAAATCTTGTGGTTAGTGCACAGGGCGGTGGCTGAGGAGACCTAGGTTGATTTCTAACCTCTGTCGCGGTCCAGTGTCACGCAAGAAAAAGAGCCTTTAATTCATCTGCAGCTCGGATCCTTTCCTACAGCAGGGATGAAGCTGCCCTTTGCCTGCCCAGTGCCCGGGCTGCCCGCGGCGCAGGCAGCGGCTGCTTACACTGCAATGCCTTACACAGCCGGCCCCTCGTGCCCTGCTGATGCTGATGTAATTCAGACAGCAATAACGACGTATCCTGCTTTAAGGACCCCTGGCGCTTATATATAAGCCTCTCTTAACAGCAACGTACTGCTTCAGATGGGGAAAATCCAAAGTTCCTGGGCGCAGATGCGCATCCTTTTAAGCCAGTAGATACGAATGGATTTGTGCTCCACAAGAACGAAAGTCTTTATTAAGATACATGTTTGCTGGGCAGTGACAAATCTTTCCTTTGGAACACAGTGATTAAGGTTTAATTTTATTCCGGATTATAGGCAGCTCCATTTGCAAACCAGCCCTCATCCAAGTTTGCGCACGTATTGCCTGGAAATGAACGTTACTCTCCAACTGCTTAAGCAGCTTTGGATAAGAAATGATGGTTTCAGGAAGATTAGGAGCGTAAGAAAGATCTCCAGGCTAAGAGGAAGTTAAGAGAAAGTGCCATCACGAGTTCAGAAAGAAATCGTGCCACCTGTGAGGGTTTGAGTCTTCCAAATCACTCGGGACAGTTGGAGAAAGCTGATGGGACAAGGATGGATTAGTGAAGGTGATGAACTTACAGACGGTAAGCATGAAGACAGCCTATATATATGTGTGTGTACATATACATATATATAAATCATCACCAGGAAAATTTATAGGCTTCAGTCTGCTGAGAGAAACAAATTGTGGTTCTGGAGGTTTTATTACATGGCAGCAACCAGGAGCATCCCATGAGATGAAGTTATAGGTGTCATTTTAAACACAGAGGGGAATAAAGTCTGTCTTGCCCAGTTCAAGAGCGAAGGACGAGGGACAGAGGGCTGGAGGAGAAGCAGGGCAGAGGGAAAGGAAGCGATGCTTGCAGGGCTGGGACGCAAAGGTTTGCCTTGTTATCTAGTACCCTGTTCACGCCAGTCGTATCTCCTCTGGCTTCTTCTTCATAGGCACATGCCTATTCTGCCAGATAAAGGTATTTAAATACAACGTATTATTGTTTGTTCTTAAACAAATACATCCATCCCCCTCTGAGAGCAGTGGGAGGACGACAGTGTGGATATCCCATGAATATTTCATCCTCGCTGTAGTGACAGCTTTGATTTGTGAAACAGCTTGGAATAAAATGCTGGTAATTTTTCATGGAAAAAATAGTGGACATAATTTCTGTGTGTTGCAAAGAGAACAGCAGAGGACTGAAATGCCTGGACATGCCATTATCTCAGTGCCGAAATCCCAGATGGATCTAAAAGTTAGGGTTTTTAACCCAGAGAAGTAATGTTAAAATCATTCCTAATTAAGTGGATTCTACATGTTTATTGTTTTCAAGTATTTGCAGCTCTGCTCATCAATTTTTCACATTATTCCTTGGCTGTTTTCACACGTTCAGTCTCTTTGCTGGTTCAATGTTTTGTTCTCTGGAGATAT
The DNA here is from genome assembly GCA_017639485.1 of Pluvialis apricaria. Classification (NCBI taxonomy): domain Eukaryota; kingdom Metazoa; phylum Chordata; class Aves; order Charadriiformes; family Charadriidae; genus Pluvialis; species Pluvialis apricaria. The sequence goes on from CM030023.1 coordinate 2,760,586, forward strand.
CTTTCATAAATTTTTACTATTTCCTCGGAGAGATCTTTTTTTTTCTTCCCCCCCCCCAAATGAATGTTGTCACCGCACTGCGGTGCAGCCAGAGAAGCAAGCCAGGCAGTGGAAACTCCCTTAACCAAATGACATGGAAAAACCCCTCTGGCTCCCTGTCAGCCAAAAAAGGTCGAATGCAGTCAGAGGTACAACTTTGTCAATGGATCCTAAATCCAGTATTTAATATTGATCTCCAGCTTCACAAATACCATATTGACACCAGTGACATCGGTCCTGACATCAGCGTGATGAAATACAACCAGGACATAAAAAAATGACTTCATACTGCCAGATTTGCTCACAGCTACCACTGGAACAAAACCAGAAGGGACCTTTTGTAAGTTTAATTCGTTATTAGTAACAATGTCCTGTCAGAGGAGCTCTGTAGGCTGGAGGATGTTGCTTGCTTGCTGTCCAGCTGTCTGCGCTGGGGTGTTCAGGCGTGATGCTGAGGTGGGTCTGAGAGGAGCAAAGCTGGACTGCGACAGTGCTTGGGGTAGGGAGATGTTTGAAATCAGTGTTGCGGGCATTTAAAGCAGATATTGCGCTCACCTCGTCTCCCTGGCTGCCAGAGCAGGTCTGTGGGCATGCTCTATGCCGCCCCGTGGCTCAGCCAATGGACCAAAGCTGATCTTCTGCCGATCTTCAGCTTTGGAGGGGATTTTTTGGAGATTCATCTTTCTGTCATCTGTTACAGCCCAGCACTGAGCACAGGTTGGTAGAAAGGGTCGCAAACAGCATGTTTGTACCTCGCTGCTGCACACACATGGAAAGTCAGATTTAGATGTGGCCAAGGCGCTGGGCGCATCCCCAGCAGAGTAACGGAGCTGGGCTCTGCTGCATCGCTGCCCCTGTCCGTGCTGAGCCTGGGGACGGCCTTTCTGAATTTAATTAAAATTTAGAAGCAGCGCCATTAAATCATACAAAGACCACTGGAACATTTTGCAAAAGAGAGTGTGCAAAGTCACCATGGTGGTATTCAGGGAAATGGTTATGAGCTGACAAAAATTCACATGGTAACTATTTTTTAATAAAATGAAGGGTGAAGGAAGAGAACGATTCAGATTTTCCCTTGAAAATTTCACAAAATTACTTTTCACATACCTCAATTATCTCCACCTTCATTTCATATATGAAAGTCTGTGCCTACAGAATGAGTCAATAAAAGCCAATAAAATGAGAACAGTATGAGACAGATCTTTGGATTGCATAAATAAAGCATGGCTCAGGTGACATCATTGGGGCAACTGTGATTTATACCAGCTGAGGATCTGGCCCATAAACCGGGAATAACTCTTTCTGTGCTGTGATTTATGTTCTCCAGTTATTGACTGCTTAGGAATAAGCCCTCTGTTATAAACAATCTGGGAAGCGAAGAAGGCAATTGTGTCTTAATGAGACCATGGTTCAAAGCACTGCCCTGTTACATTGACCCTTCTATAGATCAGAAAGTCTCCTTGATTTAATTACCTTACAGAACCCCAGACTAGACAGCTCCAAAACTCATTTATGTCCCGATCTTTTTTTCCTTTTTTTTTGGTGCACTTTATAGTGATTTACAATTCAGCCGAGGGACTCTTCAGGCAACCGATGAGAATTGTTTAGAGGGGTTTGCAGTTTGTATGCAATTATATTTTTCCTTAAGGAATAAAAAAGACCATTTTGAGACTGTAAAGGTCTCGTTTCCTTTCCCAAGCACAAAGAATAAGCAGTTCTGCCTTTTAAGTCTAAAGGACCAAAAACTTCAAGGATAGAATTAGGGGAATTTAAATTAGAGGCAACACACTGCTCACGCCTGAAACGTTCCCATTTGAAACTTCACAATTCAGTCTTGCATGCAGTTTTCAGCAGATATTACAGGATTGTTCCACCAGGATTATCTCATCTTCAAGGAGATTTTCTTTTTTTCCCTTCAAATCTGTGGTATAAAGCAGTGGAAATAATACGATGTTCCCTTCCGTTCACAAATGAGTGTTCTCCTCTGCCTCAGGATGTTTCACAGCCTCTAACTAGGTAAGGCTCAAAACATCCCCCAAAAATTAACGAAACGCCTATTATTACATCTTAATTTGTTCTGGAGCAATACTGCACTGCAGCCAAAGGGGCAGCAAATGGCTTTGGCTCCTCTCTGATGCTCCCTCGGTGCCGCAGCCCGCGGGATTGTGTCTCGCTGGTGGCAGGGAGGGATGCTCAGGGTCACCACGGCCCAAAACGAGTGTAACCTAACCTGGGGACCACTGCCATCGGCTGTGGGGTCACATGGCCCCCCATGCCCCAGGGGGGCTGATGGCCACTGAACCAACATGGAAGTTGTCTTTGTGCCATCAAAAGTCTTGGTAAATATTCAATAAACGCCAACCTCCCTGTCGAGCCTTAGAAAAAAATCCCCTCCCGAAGCTTTTCCCTCATCTCTGTGGATTCAAGCACGTTTGTGTTAGAGCTGCCAAAAGTCCCCACGTGACTTAAAAACTCAAATCCCATTGCATTTTCATAATTTACAGCTGGTTTCCAGAGGCTTTGACTGAAAGACACAATTCCCACTCACCTTTCTGCAGAACTCCCTTCTGCACATCACCTACCCTGATTTGGCACCTGCTTTTCTCCTTTTCACTAAATCTTTCTCTCCCGGGGCCGACCCCTTGGCGTTTTCCATCTCTTTCTTTTCTCTGACACAGAGAGTTGGAGTTTCAGTCTTTAATGTCCTGGGCTGACCTCGGCAAACTGCTATTGTCTGTCTCGGTCTCAAGGGGCTTAAAAGTAAGAGCCTGATAGAGAAACGCGTCTGGTCCTTCTGCCATGGACACGAGCACACGACCTGTGCTCAGCAAAGCACCTCGCCAGGTGTCATATTCATATGCTGTCATTAATTAGCTCATGTCACTAATTATCACTAACATTCAAAATGTAGCACACTACCTGTGCTCAGCAAAGCACCGCGCCAGGTGTCATATACTGTCATTAATTAGCTCATGCCATTAATTATCACTAATGTGCAAAATGTAGCAGAATTTTGAACAGAAAGCATCCCATATATTGGCATTTTTATACCTTGTGAATAAATTTTTTCTTTATTTCCAAGTCCCTTAATCAGAAACTTATACTCCCTCAGGAATGAACTCTCTTGGGCAAAGTTATAGTATATATTAAGAGAGGAACTTTAACCCATGTTGTAAACCACATATTAATATTTACTAAGCCCCTGACTTGTTTCAAGACAAATAAAATATTATTGCTCCCTCGGCTGAAATATGTTTAAATGGAAAAATTATTTATATTTTTCCAAAACAAACAATCTTCAAGTGAAGTTCTTTTGAAATTATTTGAGAGATATTTTTGTGAATTGGACGGGTGCCTAAAAATAATGTTGCAGATTGTAAGATCTGACAATGCACAGCTTAAGCACCCTACCTTCCTCTGGGTATCAGGACTCCCTTTTTCTCCCTGACGTCTAGGGCATTTTGATGTATTCTGTTTGAACATTGAAATCTACAATCATAAGCTCCTCTGGAAAATATAGTCTTGTATTTTTAGGACTGGAAAAAAACCACAGGGAACTTGTTTCTCCCTATCAAAATGATAATAAGTGTCCCTACTAATAGGAGAGGGGGGGGAGAGGAAGAGGAAAATGTGACAATTGTAATGATCCAACTTTGTCATAAAACAAATATGTTAATAGTGAAATACAACCATCAAACTGTAGAGCCGCTCTGACGGCTGGTTGGGGTGGGAGGCACTGGACGGTGCAGCACGGCGCTGGTGCTGCTCTGCCCCGGCGCCGCCGCAGTGGGTGGACAGAGCGAGCTCACACGGCTTCGGTGCTCCTCCAGCCTGGCAGAGCTGCTCCTGGTCCCCTCTGGAGCCGGGGATGCCGCCGAGTCGGCCCTTGGCAGGGTCCATAACCAACATCGATGCCCCCTGCAGCAAAACCCGTTTCCCTGGGGGGGTTCAGCCGCAGTTAGAAGGGATTGATTGCTGGGTGTCCCCGCGCACGCACAGCACTGCTGAATCGCAGGCTGGATCTAATCGCTGCTGCCATAAAACATTTCCCGCGTTCTTGATGATTTTTCTTTGCTTCGTTCAGCGCGAGAAAAGGGGAGAAGGGAAAACAAAGGCGGTTTAAAGCCTGGCGGCCATCGGCTCTCAGGCTGCTAATGCGCTCCTGGCTACCTGGGTTTCTGAAGATCTGTTTTGATAGTCCTGAACCAGATTTCAGGAATACTCTCTGACCCCGTGCACTGCTCAGTCCTGCCCAGGTCCACATCCCGATGCCAGGGCTGGGATGGTGCTGCAGAGCATGGACACCCCAGGCTCTGCTGAAGTCACCGGGGCTTTCGGAACCAAACACCTGCAGGACACAGAGCTTACTTAGCTCAGACTTTGGAAGACCCTCTACCACACTTCCCCATGTGGTGCCGGTAATTATGTTAATAGAAGGACCTGGATCCTTAGAGGCTTTAAATAGGTGAGAGTTGACCCGAAGCAATGCAGCTACACCGTCGTACCCCGCTGGGGGTCTGGCACCTGGCGAGCCATTACCAACACAGCCCCCAGAGGATAAAATACAAAAAGAAAACAGCTCGGGGCGAAAAGAAAAATGACATCAATAACAACAGAATGAAGCCCTCCCACGTATCAAATGGCTGAAATGGCTGCAAGCAAATCCTGTGCATTATCTGGCAAAATATGATTAAAGTTACGCCCGTAAGCTCCTTAAGGGGACAGATATGGTACATATGAAAGTTATACATACTTCAGGGTTTCCCTGTCTCTCTGCAGTCAGATTTGCAGCTCGCTTTCACAGGTTACTGGAATGGGGTGTCCTGGGGTTTGCCCCTCTCCTGGCCGGGTGCCGCAGGGTGAGCGGTCCCACCGCTCCCCACCCGATGCTGAGGTTGGGCACCACACTGGCACGACTGTAAAAGCCCATCCAGGCTGCTCTTTTATACTACAGATGGGATGAGAGGAACAAAAATGATGGTGACATACGCTATTGACAACGCATCCAGGCTTTTGACTAATTGTAAATCGACATGACACAGCAGAGTTTCAGAAAGTGAGATTGGTTTCGGTGTTATTTTAGTAATCTGGTCCTTCTTTAAACATTAACCAAGCCCCACTGCATAAAACCAGAGACACTAAAGGGAGAAAGCGCTTCTTGCAGGACATCCCTTCCCTTCAATTTTTTGCTCGATATTTTTAAGTGCTCTCCTTCGCCCAGTTTCCAGTGCTCCCAAGCGATGGGGACTCCTATCCAGGCAGCAGCTGAGCAGTCCTGTTTATTTATAAGAATCAACCAGAGCCACACAAAAGGTTATGGCTACAGGCCAAATGCCTTTGACATCATAGCCTGTCATTAATGGCATAAATCCTCTGTGATTTCATTTCCCAGTCAGCTAACCAGCATCTATCACAGATTATTTTAAAGGAAAAAAATGTCTAAACATTTACCTTCAAACCCCAAACAGATCATATCGTTCTATTTTGCCTTCCCAATATTAAATATATTCTCTTGCATATGGCATTTTTATTACAGGTTGCGACCAGTCACGGAGCTTGTTTCAGAAAGAGACATGTACAAAGAGAAGTTTTCTTATTGTTCCCTAAGGGGAAAAACAAAAACGGCATTTCATTTAACAAAACCTTTACTAATCACAATATTTCGCTGGTTTAATGCATTTTTTGTTCCCCTGCTTGTGCACCAGATCTCTATCTGGTCATTCATTGTGAGGGAGAGCAATACTAAAAAGGTTGCTCTCTGAGCTACAGCTTTTTAAATCTGAGAACATTTAATGTGGACAGGCCAGAACAGTTTTCCTTCAGACCATGCCCGTCCCTTCGTTTCCATAAAACGATCGTGGTTATGTGCAAAACATCAGCAAATGACTCAGGCCATGAAAGGCCCGAGTATACATGTAATGCCTGAGTATTTTAATTTTAAACGCCTTGGTACTGTAAGTCTTACTGACCTTGGAATACTTGCTGATGGAAAATTTGCTGCTTGATAATAATCCCGGGTATTTGACCGCTCTGCGCTGGTTACATTAGATTAGGCCTAAAAAGCACAAGTTTTCCAAACCAGGGCTGGTACTGAACCTGCAGGGGTAAACTGGGAGTTCTTCTACGCTTATACGCAAAAGCAAATGGTCAGAGAAAGAGTTTTGATCTCACTTTTTTTGCATATAAACCTGAAATCACTGAAATTAGTCCAGATATTACACCATTTGGGAGCAAAGGACCTGACAGGGCGGCCTCCGTAAGAAAACATCTGTAACGGGAGCAACGCACAGCACTCGCTTATCAGCTCTCATCTCAAAAGCGCCCTGTAAGAAGTTAATTATACGCAATTACAGATGAATTCTGAGATGCGAATGAATCCAAAGGTAGAAAACTCCGGGTCAGAGCGAGCCCATTTCACGTCGGCTGCACAAGGGCAGAATCTCTCAGGCAATCCGGTCCATAGCGGTGGCAGCGAGGGCGAGTCCTCCTGGTGCCACCCCAAACCCCTGGAGGCTGTATTTTTTTGGTCCCCGCTGCCTGCAGGTGGCCGGGGAAGGGAGCATCACAAGGAGCGCCCTGTGGGGAGCAGAGGGCCGAGGGGCCGGGAGGCTGCCCCGGCAGGAGCAACTGCACCTGAAATTCTCCCCATGCCAAAAATAACACACAGGGGCACACGAGCAAGACCGGCCGAGCAAACGCAGAGTCTGCCCACTCTCTCCGGCCACCCTGCAGCGTTCAGGAGGGAAAGGACAGAACTGGAGCTGGACGTTACAGCACGAACCCAAAGTTCCCATCTGAGCCGTCACTCTTGCCTTCCTCCCACGTTCACCCTGTACCCAAAAGCCCTCACCACCAACAAAGCATAACAAAAGGACCTCCCGCATACCTTAGCGAATATAAATTGGACGTTTCCTTTTTTTGAGCTGTCTGGAATCTCAGGAGGCACCCGCAAGCAAACGCTACCCAGACGTGCAGACAGCATGGATGTGTCAGAGCACTCGTGTGAGAGCCAAAGTTAAAATATGCCTGCAAAGCACCAGTAGCTCCATTCTTATGACTAACGCATCCCCAAGGTGCCATAACATGCACTGATGCAATGAATTCTGGGGCGCTGGAAGGAGTACAGTGAGAGGAGGAGCTGGAGAGGAGAGTTTCGTAGGAAAGCCAGCAAGTTATTTTTCCACAATTTATCATACTACTTTTACACTGCGAGTTAGCCTTTTCCTCCAACTGCAGAGATGAAAAGTCGCCCAACTCCAGCATGAATTAAGCCAGCCAAGAAAAAGAAAAGCAGCTTTCTCTGCTCCCCAGGGCATATATTATGCCTATTTGTTAACATTTTCTGATATGTGGAGGAGACAAACTTCAAGGAAGGAATGTGGTCATCTCCTATCTGAAACAAAATCTACCATGTTGGAACAGGCTGAACGTGTTTAGTTGGGAAGATGTGTTAGGGGCAGTAATACATTTGAGTGGTAACGCTTACATTTTTCAGCCCGAATAATACAGCGCGGTGCTGCCCTTGTGAATAACAGTCGTGCGATGGACTCTTACAGTGCCGGGGGAAACAGCAAATAGCACATCTACACCCTGGCAGAAGACGAAGACGTGTGCCCGAACAGAGCCAGGGGAGGTCAGCAGCAAAGCAGACCCCAACCGCCATGGCCGTAGCAGCTCCCAGGGTGTATGTGCTCCCGTGGACGATGAGCCGAGCATCAGGAAAACTCCATGAGCCTTTAGAGCAGATAAAGTTACCTGTAAACGTGTTGGGAAGCTGCCTCCTGAACAGGTATCGTCACCAACCATCACCCGAAGCCATCTTTCCAGGGACATGGAAATAACCGTGGAAGGAAACCTGCGAGATTTGAAGTGTGTGGCGTGAGGCTTTCAAGCAATACATAATTAATTATATCTTAAATACATGCAAATAATTTACACGTGTAAGAAAATCTCCAAGTCTGAAAACGCAGAATATGAAAGACTGCCACTGTTTAATCATTTGCTGTAATAGCAGCATTGTCATTAAAAAGGCGCCACGATGCGATTCTTGCAGCAGATGAAAAGGAGGGACAATACATGCAAATGCTACTCACATTTTCTTTTCCTGCTCTCCCAGTGGTTTAATTTATATCTGATGAGACTACAGTTTTAAGAAGGAGAATGGCACATTAGTCTCACTGGTAATACCGCTCAGGATGAAAGCACTCTCATTATTCGCACTGAAAGATCCAGATTTGCTTAAACAAGAACTGTCACAACATGCTGAGGTCCAGAGATTCCTAGGGGAGCTAGTCTGACATACTTGGAGCTGATTTGCATTAATTTATGAATATTACATAGTCTGTTTGTCCAATGGTTCTAAAGATGTTTAGTCAATGCATACCTTGAGTTAACTCAATAGAAAAACCGTCAGATAATACGCCAAGGGACGGGCACAGCAATTCTGGCAACCCCTCCTCATTAAACACCGAGCCTAAAGAACGGCAGAAGGGCTTCATCGCAGGAGTTAATGAGCTATAAATATTGAAAATTCTAAGACGCTCCATCTAGATTAAAATGTTGCAACTATAAAGGTAAATACCAAATCCGCAAGGGTCCTTGAGATCAAAGCCTGGCACAGAGTGTCACTGGGAGGAGAGGGGGGAAAAAAAGGGGGAAAGCATGAGAAGGGCAGAAATAAACTCCCGAGCCCGCTGGGAGACAGCTTCGGAAAACTTGAGATAACAACTCTAAGACAGCTCCATACTGGCTCTAATTAGGACAAGTCAGGGCTTCCCTAATTGCTTGTAATCCCCTTGGCTTGTTTGAAAAGAGGAGTGACCATGCACCGGGTGTGCAGCCCGTGCCCAGCGCAGGGCCCGTGCAGGACAGCACCGTCCCGGAGCTCCGCAGCCGCCGGACCCCCCCGGGGCTCCCGGTGACAACGCTCCGTGCGGGACGGGATTTGCAGGTTGGGTAGGTAGAGCGGGGAGGAGGGAGGCCAAGGACACGGGGGTCTGCAGGAGCCACCTGTCTCCATCAGCACAGCAAGATGCAGCTGATGTTACGCCTTCCTCAATTGAACTAATTGCTTTCCTTTTCCAGATGTTACAATTGCCCAAACCCCCTGCAGATGTGTCCTTTGGGTGGAGCTACTGAGCTCGCTATAAAAAGCAGGTGGAGCATTTCTGCACTCTGTTTGCTTTGAAATACAGTGTGTGTGTTTGAGCTGCTCCCTACCTTTAGTCATTTTATTTTCTTTTAAAGCCTTCTATTTTTTTTTCTTTCAATTAGTTGCTGAGCTTCACATTAGAAGGTAGACATCTCTTGCTGAGCTCTCTTGCAGAAGGAAGAATGGAATTCCCTTTGTTTCCATCTGTAGATCGCAGAGGTATCCTGAGTCAGCTGCAGACAGCCAAAGCTCTCTTGCCTAAGGTGCAAACAGAGAAAATACCAACTTTTGATCTGCTTCTACCTTTCCAGCACAAGTGAAGTCAGTGCAAGTATCAACAAGGGAAAAAGGAGAAAAAAAAAAAAAAAAATTAATGATTTGCTGATCTGTTGTGAATTCTGTGTCTGCATGCAAAGGACACGCACATAAATACAGGGGTAGAGATGGAAGTGTTTTGGTTAAAGGTAAGCGTTCATCCTCCCTGGGAGCTAACAGCCACTGCACCAGCTAAGAATATCAAAAGACTTCAAAAATAGAGCTGAAGCGGTATTATTTCTCTGGGTAATCTCTCTGCCCCAGGGTAAGATTCATCCCTGTTCATAACGATCCCGTACTATTAAACTATAGAAATTTATCCTTTCCTGTTAACAGCCTATTATACATCAATCAAATGAAACTCCGATAATGATTTTGGTGGAAGCTGTATCTTTGAGTTTATTAGTCTTGGGCAACACTAGCAGCCGGATATTTTTTTTTTTTCTCAAAGAGTAATAATCAAGAAATTTCTTAGGTAGTGACCTCGGGCTGCTCAGGTTTGGTGTGTTGGCAGCAGGCGCGGCGCGGTCCCGCCGCAGGGGTGGGAGGTCTGGGCAGCACAGCGGCCGTGTCCCTGCTGCTCCCCGACTCCGAGCTGGGATGAAACGCGGGCATAGCCATGAGGCACCTTGCATGTCATGTAACACAAAATAATTAATGAGTTAATTTGCATATCAAATACAGTTTATGCACAGCAAGACATTTTGCCTTTATTAAAAAAGAAATTAGTAAAATATCTAATCCTGGAAAGCCTCTGGCTTCCTACCTGCTGCAGCAGGGAAGGTCTCCCCAAGGAGCCTCTGGCAGCAGGAGGGAGTGGGGTTTCCTGGAAGAATCCTTCCCCCCGGATGCCGATTTTGAGGAATAACCAGGGCAAGGCCAAGTTTGGGTATACAAGACCTAACACTTGGGTTTGACCTTGGTTCCTGGCTTAGCCTGAAACCTGCTGTAGCTGGGAGGTGCAAAGAGGAGGGTGTCCAGTGGGGAGAGGAGACCTGTGCCACAGCTCCTGACTCTCTTCTGCACAACTTCCCACCCAGAGTGATTCAGCAGCTTTTTCACAATTTAACGTATGTCATTTGTATGAGTCTCGATGTAGATCTAAAAAAAACCCAACTGTTTCCAGTATCTGTGGTTTGAAATCCAAGCCAGCAAATAAGAGCAGTATCTTTTTGTAAAGACTGATATAAAATGTATATATATTGTTGAAACGGGTGTGTTTGTAGCCCCTCCCTGTCCTGCCCACCCAGAACTATAAAACGCATCGCTTTGCATAGAACAACCTGAACTTGCGCACTCAAACAAGCTGTAAATGTTGGTGCTGGAATAAAGACTGAACTTCAGAGAAAACTTTGGAAGGAGAAAAAGAATAGTATTTTCAGGACTCGTATTTCATTTTTATATTCTCGAACTTTCTATAAATTTCAATGCTTTCACTTCTCCATCCTGACCCCAGACACTGGCAAAGCAGAGGAAACATCAGCAGGAGGAGAGAAAGCAAAGGCGATGCATCAAGCTAAAAAGAGGGAAAGGTTTCAGGTGGCCGCAAGAGTTACAAAATGATGTCAACTCCTTACAAAAGAAAGTCTACCCTCGGCACAAGATAAATGGAAGGATTTAGTTACGGATTTCGGTTCCATCTGGAGAACCGCCCAAAGCACGGAGCAGCCTGCTGCAGGTCTCGGTGCGACGCCGCAGCTCGTGTGAGCGTGTCTGCCTCTGACCCTCCTGCTGGATGTGATACGAACAGTCCACGCGATGCTGCTGGTGCTGCCCTGGCAGTGTGTGCTCCCGGGACGGCGTTCCTTCCCTTTCTCCTACTAGAAGAACCACAGGATTGCTGTGAGCGGCGACACGCTGCTGTCGCCTTCCGTCTCTCGGTGGCCGTCGTTCCCATGTTAGCCGCTCAATTCACGAAAACCTGTTCCTGTTCCCTCCCTGGAAATTTGCAATTTTCATCTCAGACTCCACCAAGTGACTCCACAATCATTCAGCTGATTTTCCTCACCCTCTAATTTCCGTGAAATGCCATTGCAGTCGGTGCAGGTGGTGATCAGCGTTTGGCTTTGCTCGGGGGGCTGCAGGGCTCCTCCCGCTCTTTGGCTTCCCCCCATCAGGACGCACAGCTTTTTGTGTTCGCTGGCATCAACAGTCCTGTTCTGACTTCCATCGCGGCATCTGAGCTGCAAACAGGTCTAAAAATTGCCAGTTCGTTGAAACTTTTGCAGACAAAAGTTTGCAAGTGCTTTTAGATCCTACCTGTCTGGAGGCCAAGGGGGAGGATGTGTTAGCTGAATGCAGATGAAACAGCTGAATACATCTGAATACAGATGGTATCACAGATGGAGAGAGAAGCAAAAATCAGTCTGAAAAATTTGCAAACTTTCCCTCTTAGTCTATCTCACGCAGGTTTACCAAAGGATGACTCCTTGCGCTGCTGCCTGAGGGCTGCAAGAGGCTGTGGGGACCCCGTCCGGGCACTGAACCCCCCCTCCAATGCTGACGGTCCCATCCTCAAACTGCCGCCGAGCCCATCGCGTTGGGCCAAACCACCTAATCCAGACGAGGTGTGTGTTGAATCCCAGAGTGCATGTCTCATCCCAACCTGCGCTGCACGGTAACCTCCGCCTGCCAAGAATTCAAACCCATGAAACAGGCTCCCCTGAAGTCACAACTTTTAGTTTAAATGCTTTGAGAGAATGGACGTTTCTTTAAATGTCATTATACATTTTAGCACCGCGACGAAACCTGCAGTCCTCAGCATGAGCTTGGCGCGTCAAAAGAGTCAGCAAGCACTGCTCGTTTGATGAGAAAACTGGGAAAAAGGGGAGCAGGGGGTTCACGCAGCTTTCCCTAATGCACCTCCCCGGGCTGTCCGCTGAGGACACGCGTGCCCAGCGCACAGCCCTGTGTGTCTCCTGTCATCGCTAGCGCCCCATGCACCCCCTGTTAACATCTTCAGTGCCCTTTTACTCGTGCTGTTTAGATTCAGGCAGCGCACGCTTGATGCTTGCTAGATGCATCCCGCTCGGATGGGAAGGAGAAGAGTTTAGCTACGACCTTGCCAGCTACCAAACCACGCCGGCTGTCTTTTGTGACTATATTTATGCTGACTCCACCTGACCGGCCGAGTGGCCAACAAGAGAAGGGAAAGGCACTGACAGGAGAGGGTGCTAATGATTTAGGGACGGGGAGAGAGCCAGGGAGAACGTGCAGAGAGCGGCCCCCGACCCGCTGCGCCCGCGGCAAACGTCAAAGCCGGGGTGGGATCAGCGAGCGGCTCTCCCGGAGGATGCTTTTCAGGAGGGAGAATAAGCAGATCCAGGCTGTGACAGCTAATCTGTATCTCTAAATCCAGCCTGGTAATTATTATTATAAGCTTTCCAAGAGACCATTAGATTTGAAAAGTAAATTTGAATTTATAAATGGAGTCCTTCCAGGCAGGGTCAGGGCCCCGTCCGAGGCATCATTTAATAGCATTACAGACTGATAAAAAGTCGGAAAAAATCAGCGGAGGGGTCAAAACTGCATTGAAATGCTTCACGGCCGCCCTCAGCCGCTGCAGCCTGTTTGATTCCGGTTAGCTCAGCAGTTTCGAGCTGAGTCACAGTTGTGCAGCCTCAATATCTGCCCTGGAGGCCACACACAAACAGCGGGAAAGGAGCTGCCCGACCCAGACAAATAAGGGCATCGCGTCTCTTTTGGGTTACTGGAGGCCCGTTCCCGTTCCGCCTCCCCGTGCCCTTATGCAAACCCCCAGCTCAGGCTCGGCACGCCGGACAAATGAGGCGTGTATGAAGATTACAGCCAGCGTGTTCGCAATCGAGCTGAGCTCAACCGAGGAGCATCCCTTCAATAAGGGGATGTTCCAGGCAGACACGCAACGTGGGGATTTGAAGATGAGTTTCCTGCTTAATTTTTTAATCCCTTTCCAAATCTTTCAATGCTTATGCTCTGTGTTTTCATCCCCCCACCCTGCTTTGTAGTTTAGGCAGACTTTGGGCTTTTATTTTTCCATTTCATACCTTTTGTAGCTAACAATCTGCAGGTCCAGATGTGACCTTAAGAAAGTCCCTCCGTCTCGCTGGGGCAGATCTTCCTTTGGTGCAAACTGCCTTACACCCCACTGCGTTTGTGTTCTCATCTGGGAAATAATGATGGGATCACCTTTCCTCCTCCTGCCTTTTGTCGAGGGAGAGAACGACCTGTCTCTTCCTAAAGTGCTTCAGACAATGACTGTGCCCAGACAGCCATAAACACAGCTATAGAATCACCTCCAGACCCGTCTCCCCGCTTCATTTACGTACATGCTGCACACATCGCTTCATTCTCAATTTTTTTTTTTATTTATTTAGAAATAATAAAATAAGACATAATATATAAAAATCTGTACAATCCACAATTTGTGCAGTACATTAGGAAGACTTTGATACAAAAAGGCTGCAAACAGGAAAATAGTAATGGACAACTGTCAGACGCCTAGATTGTTCACCTTACAATAGCTGCAGGCCAAAAGTCATTACAAAAATCAGTTTCTGGTTGGCTGTGGGATGGCAACTACGCAGCACCCTTCTACTTTACAATGGTCGTGAGCAGCCATAATTTAAAGACATTACAGTACTTCTCAGTTTTACCTTGTAATCCATTATGAAAAAGAAGACCTAAGAGAACAAATAAAACATCTGGACCCTTTGTCTTTTTCCGAGAAGAGTGCTAAACTAACACAGAAGTTTATCGTGGCTGGGAGAGGGGATCATTAAACACAGCTAATAAGTAATGATTTCTACCCTTGCTACTTAACCAAGGACACCTCGCACGGAAGAGACAGAGGAAAGAAGCGATCCGTCCCTGCCTGCCTCGGAAATGCTTTTTTTGTCACTGTACGCAGTATTATGTTTTAGACAATGTGTCTCATTCAAGTATTTTCAGGGAAGGGCAGAAATAACATATTCCCCCCCAGACCCTAAGCGAAATACAGTATAACCCTGTGCGAGCCAGTTGAGCCAACCTTATCCTTGATAAAGCGGCCGAACCAACGCCAGTTGGAGTCTGCGGGTAGAGCTCAGTCAGTCTAAAGGGCCCCTAATTAAGCATCACCTTGGCCCAGGAGCATCGGGAACCGAAGAAACGCTGTCAGTCACTGTGTAGTCCTTAAAAAGAACAACGTTTGGAAAAAAAACGACTAACCCAATTTGCTGCTGTAGAAGTGTGCTACAATAGTCTGTCCTGCACCGGGCTTACCACGGCGAGTTGAGAAATACAGACATGACGGACAAGGGGGAAGGGTACCATGGAGTGTACATTGCAGGTCTCTTTCTAGCAGCTTCCCGGAGCCAGAGGCCGAGTGCAACTCTGCAATGTAGGATTCAATCGGCAAAGACAAAGGGTTATTTAAAAAAAAAAAAAAAGGAAAAAAAAAAAGAACAAGAATGCGGCAGAGAGTGTAATGGATTACCTCAATGCACACCCTTGACAAGACTCGCACTCGGAAAGCCGGTAACTTTTAAAAATGCCAGTAACTAGAACATGTTTTCAAATTAAAAGTCCATGCTTAAAAATAAATAAAGAGAAGTTCATAGCATCAGGAATCCTATAAGGCTTGCAAGTATTTGCTAAAAATCATGCTAACCTGTAGCATCTAGGTACTAGCTAGCCGAGACTGCCGAGCAGAATTTATACTCTTTGTGGCCTTTCCTTTTCTTCTTCTCCTTGTCCTCCTTTACAGACTTCTATTTACATTTGGCTTTAAATATGAAAATACTTGATAAACTTTATAAAATGTACATTTTAAAAATATTTCTGAAAAACTGACTTGAAAAACAAAACAAAACAAAACAAAACAAACCCCCCAAACCTCTGCACCAGAAATGTTAAGGGGGAGGGGATTTTATTTTTTTTTCTGTGAATTTATTTTGCTTTAAAGAAACAAACTGAATCCTGCCTTTCCCCGTCTCCTGTCTCTCACCCCTCCCTCAAACATCTCAAGTATCATTTAGTGGGACCACTGTGCACCTGGGGGATGCTGACCTGGAGAAAAGGTCCCCTTTCTCCGGGGCAGCCTCCCTTTTCCATCCCTTCCCCATCGCGTTTCCACGCACCCTCTGTTTCACTGAATACTCTTTGGTTTAGTTATTTTTCCTTTTACAAGAATACCACAATAGCAGCACTAGCAGCACGCAGTTGTCTCCACTACTGTTGACCCAGAAACTGCAATCGCATCGCCTTTATGTGTTCAGCCTTTCCTCTCTTTGACGTCCCCCCACCCCAGTAACAGCCTTAGTACTTGCACTTAATCATCTGCCCTCTCCAGTAGCCAAATCTATGTTTACAATGTCGAATTTCCACAGTTTCGAACCCACCCACTGTAGATACCATCTTATCAGAAACCAGTTCATTGCAGGCATTTCTTTCAGGCAGGGCTGGAAGGGGCCGGAGGCCTTCACAGATATCCGTTTGCAGAAGACATTAGACCTAGAACAAGCTGTTTTTTAATGGCATACAGTGATCCAATACTGCAAGAGTCGACTAGGATTAGCGTGTCCCCCACCACCACCCCTCTCCACCTGCTCCTCAGGGAGCAGGCGGGAAGCGCAGCTTCGCTGTCTCCTTGATCTCAGAGGCACAGAGAATTTAAAGCCTTCGGGGGGCGGGGGTGGGGGGGGGGAAGGAGCCAAAATGCCGCTTGAGCCACAGCTTCGCAGAAGGTCACAAAGTCTGCTCGGAGCTCGGTGACCTGGCTCATCCACTGCCCGCTCGGTGTTGGCCGGGGAGAGGCGGCGGGGAATGGACCTCGCTTTGCAGCCTCAGCCTCCCCAAACGAGCTGGAAAATACACTTTTTCTGACACCCATGCCCTGCTGAAGAGAAGCATTTTTTGTTTGTTTGTTTGTTTGTTTTGCAAAATGCTGCAACCCCTGCGCCATTCCCAAGTGCTGCGCTGGAAAAGTTCTTTTCTCTTTCCCTTCCTCCTCAAAAACCTCTTCCTGGGGATTTATCTATCGCTCGGCTCATCCGTGCCTAATCGCCCGCTCCGGCAGCGATAGCCTCTACCATCCACCAGCGCCTTCGCCCGGCTCTGCCGTGGTTTAACCGGTGACATGAGGGCAGCCGAGGGGCTCGAGCCGGCTGCCCGCGGAGGGTGGCTCAACTCCCAGGAGAGCGGTGCCAGCGCTGAGCTCCGGCGCTGGTTTGGGAATGGGTGCACCGCCACTGGACCTCCTGCTGCAGCCCGGCTCGGCGAGCGCCCGGGGAGGACAGATGTCGGCTCCTTTGCTTTTCCCCAACTGCGTTTCTCCTTACAAGAAAGGAAGGGAATTTAGTTGCCCACAGAAAAGCAGGGGGAAGGGGAGGAGCCCTTGCTCACTTTAGATCCGAGTCTTAAGCTTTTTAGAATAAGGTGCAAAATAAAGGTCTTAAAAAAGAAAAGAAAAAAAAAATCAAAACAAAAAAAAAGTGTCTGAGGTTTGAAATATTTTTTTTTGTTTAAAGCAGCCTGTTCCTTTTTTTTTCTTTTTTTTTCCTTTTTTTTTTTTTCTTTAAATAAACTCCGCTGTGCAAAACTGTGCATTTTCTTTGGTATCCATTTAGGTAGTTTTAACTTAGTACTTTTTCTATGTATATATATATTTCATTTCATTTTTCCTTTAGACAGAGAATTAAATTCTCCCCCCAAAAATCATAATTTTGCTGGAGGCTACTGATTGGCCTGATATTACATAATGCCCCTTATGCAATTGGAAAGAGAGAAATTGATTCTAGCTACCAAACTACTGGCCTCAAAAGGAGTTTAGACTTTCTGGCAACGTCGGCCTCTCTGAAGTGATCACGAGCTTTTCAACCCAAAAAGTTCAACACTGACTTTTTTTTTTTTTTTAAATTACACAAGAGAAAATAAAAACTACACTGCAACAAAAATAACCATTTGTGTTCATGTAGTTAGCAGCAGCTTTTTAAAAAATAATTATAATAATAATAATAAGGCAGAATCTTGCCTTTGTTATGCCATTAAAAACATTCTTGTTCCCTAGAGAGAAGCATTCTGGAAAAAGTTGAAAAAAAATAATAATAACCCAACCAAAGCTTGCCTGCAAGTTCAAGTTTTGTAAAAAAATATATACATAATTTATTCTACAACATATGTGCCTTCTGTTCATACTTAGACATGTTTAGTGCTTTGTGTTTAGAGTTCATTTTCTGTCGTCCCTCCTCTGAGGACAGCCCTAAAACCAGCCTGGGTTTCTCAGGTCTGCTTGCCTTCACACCACTCTTCAACAGTACCGTTGTCTGAAAACTGTTCTGGGCCAACTTCTCAGGTCAACGTGCCTTTGACCGATAGATGTGGGTTTTTTTCCTTTCAACCAAAAGAGAGAGGAAGAGTCTGTCAGTCATATTTCCGACTCCCGCCGTAGCGGCCGTGGCTCTAGAGGCACCCCTGCTTGGTTGTGGTGGTCCATGTCCGGGTGGGTGTCTGTGCTCATGCTCTCAGGCACCCCAGTGTCAATCTCGTCCTCCTCTTTGCTGGTGAGGGCCACTTCGTTCTCGTAGCAAAAGGAGTTTGCGTTAGAGAGAATGTATTTCTTTTCTGCTAAGTCTCTGGCACTACAGATGGGTGTGTTGGGCACTTCGTATGTTTTGTGGAACCTCGAGTAGTCCACTTTGTAGTAGTTTTTCTCTTCAAAGAGTACGGGCTCATAGCGGTGGCCCCAGAGGATTTCGTTTGCCAGATATGAGCTACGGCACTGGGTAGTCATGGCGGTAGCTTCCACCATGCCCTCTAATATTACTACAATTTCAAAGTCAGCATTGTCCATGTCTTGTTTGCTCAAGTCATACAAAGGACTGTCCTCATCTATTTCATGTACTATTGTAATGGGGGAGACCAGGAAGATGCGGTCTATCCCGCTGTCAAACCCTACATTGATGTCTATTTGATCCAAGGGGATGTACTCCCCTTCCGACGTGATCCTGGATTTGAGGAGCTGTGCTCGCACATGTGCCTCCACCAAGTGGCTTTTCCTCAGGTTTCCGACACGCCACATCAGGCACAGCTTCCCATCTCTCATGGCCACCACGGCATTGTGGCTGAAGACTAGAGTTTCGTTTCTCTTTTTTGGCTTAGCCATCTTTGCCATGACAGCACCAATGATGAAGGCATCAATGATGCAGCCTACTATAGACTGGAAAACCACCATGAAAACTGCGATGGGGCACTCGTCTGTGACGCACCTGAAGCCATAGCCGATCGTGGTCTGGGTCTCAATGGAGAACAGAAAGGCTGCGGTGAAGCTGCTCACTTGAGAGACACAAGGTTTGCTATTTTCTTGATTCTCCAGATCCCCATGCAACAGTGCAATCAACCAAAACACACAGCCAAAAAAAAGCCAGGAGAGGATGAAAGTCAGGCAGAAGATAACTAGCATCCACCTCCAGCGGATGTCCACACAAGTGGTGAAGATGTCTGCCAGGTATCGCTGTCCCTTCTCACCCACGTTAATAAACTGGACGTTGCAGTGGCCATCTTTTTTGACAAAGCGGCTCCTGCATTGCTGTCTGGTGTGTACCTTACTCTTTCCATTCCCAAAGCCGTTGGCAACGGCCATGGTTGCCAGCTTCATGCCGTCCTCTTCCGAAGACACGATGCTGTAGCGGTTGGTTCGCACGCTGCCCATCACTACTGCTGTGGACTGAGGTGCTTCTGCTTTAGAAAACAGTCTGAGTTTCTGCAAAACCCTTTGGAGAAACAGTTTTGAAAGTTCTAGAGGAACACACACACACAGAAAAACTGGGGAGAGGCTGGAGTCCCCAAAAGCCCTTGGGTCAACCAAGGACAGTCTTCTGGCATGCAGAGTTAGCTTAACAAGTAACCGTCATAGAGAGGGCATGGTCTGCAAGAGAAAGAGAAATGTCATATTAGATCCTGGAGGAAAAGGATAAGGAATCAAACCTGAAAGAATCAAGTAAAATTACTCCTGGGGAGCTGCAGTGAGTTTCCTTATTCTTAGTGACAGCATTTTCTGGAATGCACAATGGGCGCAGTTGCGTATTGACAGAAGTGACATCATTACTACGAAGATGGCATCACTCTTCCCGAGGGAAAGCACTGGAGTGACCATGTCACACAAGCCTCGAAGCAATATTCACTTTAAAGCTGGACATGCAAAGAATCTATCTACTATTTACAACTGTGCTTTCCGTTTCTTTTGAAACGGACAATTAGCGTTAACATCCGTTTGTTTAAATACAAATGCCAAAGCAGGTTTTAGTGACACCAAATGTGACTCCTGGACTGTTTTACCTAGTAGGTAAGGGACCGTGCAAAAGGGACGTTGATGTGTGCTGAGAAAAGCAATACACTTGGAAAGTGCAAATGTCAGTAATTTCCATGAAATTACATCACACAGAACTTTTTTTTTTTTTTTTTTTTAATGAAGCTAAAAAAAGGAGTTGTGTATTCTCTGCAAATGGCAGGAATAAGGGCCACGTTAGTGCCTCTTTAACTCCGTAAACTCATCGGGATCTGCACAGTTTTTACACTCATGTTAGGCTCAAGTTGTACGAAGCAAACTAAACCTTGTAAGGACCCTCATCTGCTCCTGCTAATGCCACTAACAAAAGGCTACGATGGAGTAGGACCCATCAAGTGTCTTCCTAACACCTTTGGTACCAAGTACCAGCACCTTCCCCCCGGGGAGCCTGAGGCAGCCGGCTCCATCTCCGACGGGTAACGGTTCGGAGTGTCCCGTGGGTCTTAAATGTCAGCAATTAAGACTCAGCAGAGAGGCTGCAAAACCTTCTTCCTGAGGGTAGAAGCCACCAAACTTGTTTCAGGGAGGTCTGGCTTAGACCCAGGTTTGGCTTTTAACAAGTGCGTCATCCATTAAGTCATGTACTGTATATCAGGAAATGTAATTGAAATACTGCAGAGGAGAAGAGATGCATTAATGCAACTGCTCCATCCACACATGCGCCCCATGGAGGAAATAAAACTAAAAGCGA
This sequence comes from Pluvialis apricaria, assembly GCA_017639485.1. NCBI lineage: Eukaryota > Metazoa > Chordata > Aves > Charadriiformes > Charadriidae > Pluvialis > Pluvialis apricaria. Next base: position 2,781,085 of record CM030023.1, read on the forward strand.
GTGATGAGGAATGTCTGCTGTCCGTTTGTCATGAGAGAGGGGACTTCGGTACTGTTTACGGTAGCGGGAGATTAAACCCCGATGCTCTTCGTAAATCAATACTATCAAAACTCATTTGAGTTTGTCCAAAGCCCAAGAAAACTACAGACGCCAAGGAGCACGACCTCTGCCCACGAAGCGGTTTCAGTACTCTGTGGCTCTTCCTCTGATTTGTATCTGACAACAGCTGTAGATAAGAGTTTTATCTCCTTTCCCAAAAGCTGCCCCTAAAGCCCTGCAGAGGTGTTCCAAAAACTTGAGGGATTTCAAACAGTTTCTCAGCCCTCCCACATCCTTCAAGCACATTACAAGGGCTTTAGGTCAGCAAACACTTGTTAGGAAAAGAGCAGGTGACAAACAGAAAACAGCATCGTGCTGGCGCTTGCATGCAGGCTGCTTTTCCTTCTCCAACCTCGTGCGGCTTTACTTTTACCTTCTCTTTTTTCCTCACTTCAGTTTGTTGTGCAAGAATGCGTCCCAACGCCTACTTGCCGAGATTAGTCATCTGTGACTTCAGCGGCGTACAAGACATTTTGGCAGCTTTTGGTAGGTTCGGTAATGCCGGGGTTTGAGCAGAGCTCTCGGCAGTGTCGGCTCACGGGATGGTATAGCTGCACTCTTATGTATCTGACTATTGCCTACGCTGTGTGAGGATTCACCTCTTCCCCCTTCACACCTTTTTGATCATGGGGTTTCTCATTCCCCTCAGGACATCATTCTCAAAAATACAAAGGAGTTCTTTTAATGTTCACTTAAATCATTTCTTTTGGCTGAAAAAATCTTTTATTAAAAACCTGAACACAAGGGGGGAAGTGAAATTACTGTTAATATATTCCACACAAAAAACTTCTTGAAAAACCATTGCATTGGTCTGCAAATCGACCACTTTTAAAAACCACATCCTATAATCACAGTCATGTTCAACTTCCACATTCAAAGACTGTTTTGTTCCAGGCTGATGGAAATACACAGCCTAGGAAACCCTTTATTTTGAAGTCTTTTTTTATTTTTCTTCCCTCCACCCCCCAGCATTGTCTCTTGGATTTTAGAGGAAAATTTGTGGTGGAGGTCAAGATAAGCTGTAAAGTCTCAAGTGTCTGAATATGCAGCTCCCTCCACTAAAGTCTTGACCCAAGGACATTTGTTTGAATTCCACAAATCGCTGAAATCCTGACGGCAGCTTCCTGAGGCGAGCTGGCTGCATTTAGAAGTTTGGGACCCAAATTAGGTATCGTACACTGTCATATGCCCACTCTGAATGGCCGAGCACCTTCTACCTCCTGTACCTTGCACAGCATTTCTCCTTCCTAGCCGCACGCTGTCGGTGCTCTGCACCAATTCGGCTCTAACGATCCTTAAAATCGGGGTGCGCTTGGGGACACCCCACGCTCCCTTTACAAACTGCTTGAAGGTTACACGACAAAGCTCCGGCATGCTCCACCGCGGCAGAGTTGTCTTCTTTCTTTTACAGCACAACTTGCCTCTCTTCCTCGGAGCGGGGAGGATGCCGGGACGGGAGCGTGACCAGCACTGTGCGCAGGGACCGGCCAGTGCAACGCAGCAGGTCTGCTCTTGTTCCCACTCGTGGCAGCGCAGACCCCGTAAGATGCCCGGTAGATCCACTGGTTGCCTGATCACACAGCTGATCGGCGGTCACCCTGACTCTCCCAACTAGTTTCCGTGGAGGTTCCCCCGCAAAAGCCCAGAAACAATCAAACTAGCATGAAAATCTAGATTTTCATTCAACTTCTGATTTCGCCAATCCACCTGCCGCTCAAAGGCAAAACAAGTTTGCTGCCCCCCTCCCCATTACCAGCATTGGCGGCACCGAAGATGCCGAGCCCTGCAACCCTCCCCAGACAAAGAAGCCAACCCAGAACCCACAAACCAACCCGAATCTTTGTATAATTGGGCCCAGCGCACTGCAGCCAGACACACGCACACGCAGCTGTGAATTCAATCATCACTAGGTGTGTTGTTATTATTAATTCAGGCTACCTTTCCTCCTGGAAGAGAATACAAGACTAGAGCAATGCAGCTGCTAATTACCAGCACTGGCACCGACGCAGCATTACTGGGAAGGGCTGAGATGGGATGGGAGAGCCCCGGGCTTGCTCTGCTGCGAGGGGATGCTTGGAGGAGCAGAGAAAAACGGGGCTGTGCTGCTTCTGCAGCATTTCTGAACCCGCATTCGTGAAAATGCCACGATGAGGAGCCCAAACCCTCACTCTCCCCTTAGCAAGCATCTCCCTCAAGACACTCCCCCCCCCCAGGAAAGACTTTCACATCACATGTCTAAACTCCTCGACGAGCGGCTCGGAGGGAATTTGTGCAGAAGGTTTAATACGGAGCACAAACTCCGAAGTGCAAAAAGAGCGGGGAGTGGGGGTGGTGGTAGAGGAGCGCTAATGAGCGCTCGGAGCGGTTATTCCCAGGCTGACGCCACGCAGCCCTGCGGAGTGAGTCGGGCACATGTTGCTAAGAGAGCAGCACCAGCATCGCCTTCGCCAAGCGCCTTCCCTCGGTAAACAGAACAAAGGAGCCACTGCCACCAGCGCAGCCCGTTCCCACAGTCCCCACTGCCTCGCTGCTGGCCACGGCCACCCCAGGAACCTCTCTCCAAACCACCGCGTCACTTAAAGAGTCATTCCCCAGGGCTTCTCCACTGGTTTGGGTAGGACTCAAGTTACACAAAGTGGTGAGCTGCCTTCAGGAGGAGGATCTGTCCTTTGCGCTCAGGCAGTGGTTGGAGAGGGGGGGGGGGGGGGGGGGGAAGAAATGAAAAAGAAAAAAAAAAAAAGAAAAAAGAGCAGATGATGTAGGGAAATGGGTGCGAAGAAATAGGAGAAAGGAAAGGACAAGTGGCGTTTGCATCTGCTGTCCTGCAAAGGAGACGGGTTCAGGGTATTTCTAGCTGATGACAAAATATCTACAAGTGAAATAGTCATCACCAGGGGGTGTACTTGATGCACCGGCTGCGAGGATGGAAAAGCAAACAAGTGTAAAGGTAAGGCTGGAGCAGGGGAACAAGTGCGGGCTGCCGGCGGGCCGGGGAGGCGGCAGCGGGCGGCGAGAGGCCGGGGATGCTCAGCCGCGGCCCCCGGCGCGGCCCCGGCACCTGCGGCTCCCCGGCCCCGGCACCACCACAAAGCAGGCACTCAACCCCCGCAAATCAATCTGCCATTTCTTATCAGTATTTTTTCCTTTAACTGTCATGAGCTAAGTTGAAACAATACACTCTCTTCACAGGCTCGCCCAGCTGCAACGTTTGTTGTTGTCTTTTTTTTTTTTCCCCCTCACCCCCCCCCCCTTCTTCCAATTTTTTTGGCAGGATGATTACAAACATAAAGAACATCCCCCGCTTCCATAATGCCAATGAATGAGGCGACAGGTTCATTTCACACCCCTCGAAAACACTTCGGACCCCTCCTTTCCAAACCACGCGGCCGTTCTTTTAAGGTTTGGTACTTTTTGACCTCTCTTGTACAGGAAACAACGGGCGAGAAGACCGGAGAGGGATGGAGCGGTGCTGCTTCGGCGGCACGGAGTTGTCATGCAAACTTCCAGCCCTTCCCCAGAATAAAATATCCCGGGGAGGGGCGGGGGGGGAGCAGCTGGTGCATGGAAAGTTATGAACATAAACAGATGCTGCAAAGCAGATGCTCGAGTGTTCCCAACATACCTATCTAATTATTTTAGGCACTGAGAATAGCTCGTGGATGGTGCATGAGAAATGCAGGAGTTACCCCCCCCCCCCCCCCCCCCCTTCCCCTTCCCTCCCTCCCCTCTCCTTCCGAACGGTTATGCCCGAGCCTGCGACGACGCATTCCCCGACACGGAAAGCTTTTTCCCGGGAATTTGGCGGCGGGGTTCCCCCCCCATCACCGGCAGGCATCACCCCCCCCACACACACACCCCCGGGAAGCGGAGGTCTGCAATAGGTGCGGAAAGAAGGCGCTCCTTACCTGCCGGTGGCCTTAACGGAGGCGCTTATAGAGTTAAAAGGCTGTACGATCCCGCAGCTGGGGGGGGTGGGTGGGAGGGTGGGGGGAAAGGGGACACACACACACACACACAGACAGACAGACACACGGACAGGCACACGGAGCCCCGCAGCGAGCCAATCCCCCGGTGCCCGCCGGCCGCCGCCGCCCCGCTTCCAACTGAGCCACTCAATGAGCCGCGGCCCCGTTTTTTTGCGGGGCTGCCATGGGATGTTTAATAGCGGCCCCGCCGGCCCCGCCCCCGGCGCGGCCCCGCACCAATGGCAGGCGGGAGGCGGGGCCGGGGGGGACACACCCACGGCCCCGGGGATGGGGTGGGGGGGGCCCGGGGGACGCGGCGGCGGCCCCGTGCGGGGGGTCCCGGCGGCGGCGGCGGCCCCGCGGGGAGCGGCAGAGCCCCGGCGGTGCCCGGCGGATCGCCCGCTCCCCTCCCGTCGGGCCCGCGGGCAGCCGGCACCTGCCACGGGTGTCCGTCGTCCGTCCCCCCCCCCCCCCCCGGTCCGTGCGTGTCCGCGGGGTCGTCCCCCTCCGCCCACGGCGGAGAAAGGGTTTTGCAGGGCTTTGCTGGGAAGTTGGGAAGGTCCCGCGTGGGGTGCGCGGCGTGGGGGTCTGTGGTGTGCACACTGGTTCCAGTCGCTGTGTCCGGGGAGGGTGTCCGAGGCGCCGCCGTAGCGAGGAGAAATGCCAGAGAGGGAATAGTTTTGTTCCTTTTGTTCCTTTCTGCTATTTCGGTGAAGGGGAACGCTAAGACACGGGGTGTCTCATCCCAAACGCCCGACCCTGACACGCGCGAGAAGCGAGTCAAGCACACCCCAGCGCAGCTATCAAACTTAACATCCTTCTCTTTCACTGGAATCGAGCGCTCCTTCCGAAACAAGAGCTTTGATCCCCGAACTAAGATCTTTCGGAGCGAGGCTGAAAGCAAGAGAAGTGTCTGCCTGGCTGCGGTGCGTCGGATCCTTTTCTTTGTTTCATAGCTCACCTGCGCCAGCTCGATCCGCAGGCTGGCCAGCCACCGTTGAAACACACCGAAATCAAAATGATTTTTAATAGCTTGTCCTCTCTACGCTGGACGTGGCCTAAGACAAAGAAAACAAGGATGAAATGTCTGGCTGGGAGCCTTGCAGGAACAAAAACAGCCTTGTAAGCACACTCTCAAGTTTGCCAAGCTCCGGCTCTGATGGACAGGGCAGTGGTGGCAGTTTCCGAGGCAGGTGGCCGCTGCGGCAGCGCTCTCCTCCTGCCCTCGGAGAGCCGCGTCCCCCAGTGCCAACAGCTGAAACGCATCAGGGCGCCCTGTGTGCTGCGCCGCGAAACTAAGAGCGAAGGTGGCTGCGGGACGCGTGGGGCGCAGAAACCACACAAGGCGTTAGAAAGTGGCGTGAGCACCTTGAATTGCAAACCCAGGACTGCAACGGTAACCTCTGCAACACCCGGAGAAGGGGTGCTGGGGATGCTTCTGGGACAAGGCAGCATTAATCAGCACTCAGGTCTTCCGCCTGGAGCTGCTGAGGGATAGACCAGTCCAAGTGGGTCGGCCACTCTCCTCCGGGGAGCCTCCTTACAACGACCAGAACAGGCTCTGAATGTGATTCCCTACTTGCCACAGCATCGCCAGTGCCTGCAGTCACTCGTAATTGCTTAAACTCTCCTCCTCCTCCTCTTCCTCCTCCTCCTCCTCCTCATTTGTTTTGTAAATTTACAACTCTGACATCAGCTGTCTTCAAATACTCAGTGAAAATGCTGTGCCCAAATGCTTTCTTGTGGTGTATAGGCTTTAGGAACACACTCCTCATATCACTGCCGAACAACGTCCACTGACTGCCGCTACTGTCACTTACAGGATCTGCCGAGTTCCCCGTACTCCGAATGAGGAAGCGCCGCATTGTTGCAGCAACAAATACAATGGCCAAATGCAGCTGGTTTTAAAAGTCCCCAGTGCTGTGTGTGCAGGATACGCAAAATTTACACGATGGGGAGAGGGGAAGAGAAGACAAGTGCTTGTGTACATGGAGCAATCTGGCACGTTGGGCAATCATATTGTTTATGAGTTATTCTTGGGTGATTCTGTTCATTTTTAAGTGGAAGAAAACTTCCACTTCACATTCTTATGAATGGTGAATCTGGGAAAAAAAATCTCTCAGAGGGAATGACTGCAATTATTTTATTCATTCAGTAAGACGAAGCTCATCAAATCCACAGGATTTGAAAGCCAGAGGCACAAATGCTACACCGTTCATGTACCTGTATCAGGGAAAAAAAATCCCTCATTCCTTCGAGTGTATGTGTGCCTCTTATGAACAGCTAAAATAGCAACGATCTGACCCACCTTGAAGACGTATGTGCTCCTCTGTATGTACGTGAACTGAAGTAGAGCTGTGGTGCACTATAGCTCCGAGCTGCTCTGCGGAGAACACCCGCAGTTTGCCAGGGGGTGGGTTCGGCAAATCTCTGCACAATATCCACCCGATACTACAGATTACAGCCTGACCTTGCAGACTCTTACTCAGCCTTTACTCATGCAAACCGACTGATAAAAACTACAGACCTACTAGACCCAGAGATGCCAGATCCGCCGATATGAGTAAGACTTATTCACCGCAGGGCAGACTTGCAGGTCAGGCCATTTAGCGTCTCGTACTGGAGAAGGGTACAGCGTATATATCACGACTGTTTTACAGCTTTCTTAAAGTCAGAGCGGCTCTGCCCAGAAAGCTCTTCTTAGAATGAAATATCGATTCTAATCTATTATACAGATAATGAGAACCGTAACAAAGCCGCCTCTCGTCTGCACGGACTTCAGCAAGAGAAGTACTTCCAAACCCCCCAAACAGGGAAGTTGAAGTTACAAGAAAAGTTTCTAAAAAACCCTTTCCTGTTGCAACAGCCCAGGACAAAGAGGGTGAGAGACAGCTGAAAACTTAACCCTCAAGTGTGAGCGAGGGTTTGTTTTCCTCCTCTCAATGAACAGGTTTCTAATTTGGGGCAGTCTACCCACATGAGTCTCTTAGTGCCTCACCGCAGAGCCTCCCCACTGACACACGAGCAGAGCTGTGTGAGATGATGGTCGTCATCTGAGCAGTTTTCAAGACAAGATCCGTTATCTGCAGGAGAACCGGTGTCAAGGGATAAGAAGGGCTCTGGGAAGATTCATGCCAGATTTCATACCAGTGTGGGAGGTGTAAGAAAAGGAGCCAGGCACACAGCAGGATGCTTTTCTTCAACAAATTTCACCCAGGCCCTATCAGGGAAAGGAGGGGCTTTTTCTCCCCGTATTTTCTCTTTTCCGTCATCGTTCTCACCTTTGCCCGTCAGAACCACCCCGTCCCTCAGTCTTGCAGAGATCTGCAGATGCCCTGTGGAAGCGAATTTGAGAGTTGTGTTGCAGGCAGAGCCCTTGCCAGCTGGGACCAGAGGCTTTAGCCCCCGTCTTGCTGCATGGGAGATGTTATTAAATTGCTTTTTCTGTCTTGGCGGTGAAATGACCTAATTATCAGATTGCATTAGTCTTCATCTCTTAAAGTGGCCAAATCTGCTTTGGTTCTCAAGGATTTTATTGCCAGCTGAAAATAGCTTAATTGTATTGTACTTGCAAAGAAAACATGGTCTGGTAGAATCAAAGCAGTCGGTTTCCACAAGACGAGAAGAAATGCCATAAATAACGCATTGGGCTTTTTTCTTTTGGTCTCGCCATTTCCATGCATGTAAACTGGCATATGTTGTCCTTTCTTCTCTAGCCATTAAGTCAACTGGAAAAAATTCATCAGGAAAAGGTGGTTTCCCCATTCACAGTAAACCCCTGGGCTTTAGACGTTAACTGGATCTTTGTAGGTCTAATGTTGGGATCTCCAAGGAAAAATGAAGCCCTGTTGGTAACAGAAGGAATGGGTAAATCCAGCGGCAATTCCACAGAGAGGTGGTTACGTGTTTGATAAGACTTGAGAGAGCAAATAAATAGATTTTGTGCTTTGCAAGCAAATAGGATATACAGATGTGCCGCCAGTGACACAGTTATATTGGATAATAGTGTGTTTGTTCGTAGAAGGGGTGAAATATGACTGAGGAAATGGAATTGTTTTATATATCTGAGAATAGTGGAACTCACACACCATTCACATTTTTTTCTCTCTTTCTTTCTCAGATCCTTTGTGTCCAAAAATCTCTGCTTAAGATTTCAGGCTCTCTTATTTAGTCTTATTCTAAAGTCAAATCACCAGCCAGGGACTATATTTTGAAAAAAAAATTAAGTCTACACTTTCAGTCTTTGCCACTGTAGATGGTGGATGAGGGAAGCAAGGGGAAGAAATCTTGAAATGATGAATTGCAAACAGTAATCCACACCTAACAGTAGCTGTGCATAAGTACCAATCCAGCAGCAACCCAAGACGTTCTGCCAATGAAAACTTATTTCCAACCCTATATTCCATGAGGCTTGATTCTCAGTAAATGAAGATGTCTAATTTAAAGGGTCTTTCATTTCCAGCTAAACTTTCAGACCCAACAAAATATGATAAATACCCGTTGGGAAGAAGTGAGCGCTCTCAGCTCTCAACAGATGCTCACCTCTGCAGGGTCACGGGCCTTAAAATGATTAGGAAATGTTCATCTGTTATTTAATGTACACTTTGCCTATTCTTTATTTTCTAGATGCTGTGCTGTAGCAAGACAGTTGTATTACCATTTAGCGATCTGTTTTCACAATTTAGGACTATGGATAATCGTTCCCAAAAGCAGGAAGCTAGCACCTAGCATCGTTTGCGACAGGGCAATATTCTCCATTTTTCCTTGTCCAGCCCTCAGTCGGCTGTGACAATTTGTCCTCAAAGGCAGCAATGGGGAATGTATGTTTGGATTAACGAGAAGGACATGAGTATAAGTGATAAAACCGACCAAGCAATTACATATTAATAAGGCTAATATTTTCCTATTAATCTCAAAGTTATCTAACGATCTTCTATAGTTCCCATTCTTTGGATATCTCAAGGGAAAGGGAGTTAATGGTTAATAAAACTTGCCAGAGTGGTGAGAACATGCCCATGGAGCTGACATAGGGAACCTGACAATTCCTGGAAGGAAAAGGGTTAAGAGCCAGCAACTTACACATACAAAACTGTGTGACTACACTTTCATTCTCTTCCTTACAGCTCCAGTTGCTAGTGCTCCTGGCCTGCCAGGTCTGCTAAAATCAGGATAGGCTCACGCTCAGCTGAACTGAACAGGGTAAGAGTATCTTTGCATTTCTCTGGCTTGCAAACTTTTGGTCATGCAAAATGTATGTAAGCAGGAGGGCTCTCAAGGGAGTAGACAGTGGCAGGTTTTTTCGATGACTGACCCACTGTGGGCTGTCACTACTCAAGTCACCTACTTGCTCAAAAGCCGGCGTGGTGCTCGGCCAACTTTCGAACATCCACCCGCAGAGTCCGCCGCGCTCAGCGACAGCGCTTGGGTCCCTCCCCTGCAGGCAGCACCGACGCCTCAACCTCCGTCACAGTTTAATGAGCTGAGCCTTATAAAAGGTTGTCAGCCAAGGTGTGAGGGTGGGGAGAGCTGCAAGGGGTGAAGATGTGCTTCTACGCTGCTCCTCTGCCCCCGCAGCATCTTACCCCCAACCTTCCTGGCACAACGATGCTCTGGTTGGCAAAAAAAAAAAAAAAAAAAAAGCAGTAGCCTACCTTCTGGTGGGCTCTGCGGGATGAGGAAGGGGTCATGATTACAGGCTCATGGTTCCTCTCATTTCACCACGGCTGCAAGAGGAGGGATGAAGCAGAGATCTACTTTGGCCTTTTGTCGCCATGTGTGTGCCACCGGAGGCAGAAACGTGGAAAATTTCCAATGGGAAAGGGAGTGGCAAGAAAGAATGAAAAGTCAGTTGCAGTAGAAAGAGCTAGAAACCTTTCATCTTTGCTCAGCAAAATTAACGCAAAGTACATGCTTTTTTTCTGCAACTCTCCTACTGACCCATTTGTATTACACAACTTGGTTCGCTAAAGCGATTCGAGTCGGGCAGTTTCACTTTCTCAGGGGGCGTTTGGGAGTTTCTGAGAGAAAGATGATCAGAAAGATGTGGGTACACAATGAAACCCGCTTCCAAGTGCAGAACACCATACCCAGAAGTGACTCAGAGAACCTGTTAAATCCCTACATGGCTTTACTGCATTGCAAAGTGCATATTGCATTTCTGCCGATGATCATTTATTATCACTGTACTTTATTACCTATCAGTGTAGCCACTCCAGTGAAAAAGGCATTTATAAACTCAGAAGCATCTGATTTGCGTTAACGCCGCATAAACTACTTTCTACTTTACTATTCTCTACTTTACTACTCTCCTTACTTTCTCACACTTTTTATTTTAGTATATTACCTTAGATGCAAATGCCCTCAGTGTTTTCTATCAGTTTGGACCAGAACCTAAAAATTTGCCCGGAGTCCATGGCCGCAAGGTAAATGAAAATATCAGAGTTTATTTTCTCTCCTGGAAAGCAAATAAACTTTGCTAAAAACGGAGAGTTAGGTCATTGGCCATTGTGGAAGGAAAAACACAGCAGAAAACAAGCTTAAGTTTCCCGAGGAGCCAACACTGTGCCTGTTCACATGAGATGTGATACTTCCAGCTTGATGGCAGTGGTGCGGAGCGGTCCCCGATAGGAGCCGGGGCGATGGTGCGTGGGTTTGTGCTGGCTGTTTCAAAGCACCGTCAGCTCCGATGGGACGCAGCAATTCCTCTAACCGGGTGTGCAGGTGCACCCAAGAGGGTCCTGGAGGTGCTGGAGCTGGTGTAGAGCAGTGCCACCTTGCCTGGGAGAGCCTGGGGACCTTCCACGGCCATCACAGCATCTCTTCTCCCCCGCGCCTGCCCTTCCCCGGTCAGGGAGCCAAGCTGAGCCCGGAGAGCCTGGCCGGGAGACACGTCGCCTGGGCAATCAGAGGAGTAGATCGCTGGCACAAAATGGCAGTCCAGCCCCGCTCGTAACTCCTGCGTGGCTGGGAAGGAGGCAGACAAATTACATTAGCTGGCACCTTTCTAGATTTCCCTCAAAACTAAAATTGAACAGATGAGTAAAACCAAACTGAGCTCAAATTGTTGGTTAAACTTCCTGATATTGTTTTTGACTGATTATTTGGACCAGCCCTCCAAGGCCCACCCACTAAAACACCTCTGTCGTTTGAAAAATCTGTCGTCAGAGAGGAAATAATCTTCAGCAAGTAAATGCCACAGCTTCCTTTCTTCTGCTATCGTGATCTTGCGCTGCTTATTTGCTTTTCTGATGCCATTTCGTGCCTCCAGGCTAAATTCTGCCTTTCACTTACATGCAGAGGCACAGGGGAAGGAGGATTCCTCCCCCACCCTTGGGCATCCTGCACCAAAAACATGGGGCAGACTGCGTGTCCTGGGCTCTGGTTTGGCCCGATTGAGATGCAGAGGCAGAGGGAAAGGCTGGCGGCAGGAGGAGGCTCTCCCCTGTTTTGCGCTAGGAAACGTTGCACCTCAGAAGGCGGGAGCCATGTGTTTCTCTGTAATCTCCCTAATACTTCAAAAGTTGGCTTTGATCCTCTGATATTATTTGAGCTAATGCCCAAACCCTATTAAGCAACCTTGTGACAGAGACTGGAGGGGAAAGGATTGTGCTGTTTCCCATCAAGTATTAAAAAATCAGTAGTATGGAGAGTCGTGAAATGTCGAAGTTGCCGCAGCCCACGGTGACTGTGAGTCCCGGTGACGGCACGGCTGGCTGGTGGCATGGCAGGTCCCAGGACCCCGGAGGTTTCGCAGGGCTGGGCTTGCTCCTCACGCCTGCCGAGGGGTGCCGCAGAGAGCAGGTTGCCTGGGGGGGGCGCAGGGCTCCCTGCCGGCCCTTCCCTGCCGGCACGCCAGGTCGGCACCGGTCACCATTCTCCGCAGTTCGTTGTCGGTGTAAAGCGATTTGCAGAAACACGCCGCCGGTCCGCAGCTCATGAAGAAGACAGGCTCATTCCAAGAAGTCCACGTTCCTCCTCGGATGCCTCAGACTGGAAAACTACGTTTATTCAGAGCAGCACTTTGGTACATATTTCACTTTAATCTAAGCATGCACTTAACGTGAGAGCCAAATGCCTACTGAGGCCATTGGCACCGGGCTCGGGCAGAGGGGACATCCAGCACCCAGGTTGTGACTGTCTTGATTTGACAAAGGCCAGGGATCACGTGGAGAGGCAATCGGTGGCAAAGAGTAAAGAGTGAGAGAGCAAGCGAGAGAGACAAAGAGAGAGAGAGAATGAACAGAGGCTCGTCATGTCGCTCGTTACAGTACTGGAAGGCGCTTGTGCTCTCTGACAGCAAGGGTGACATCAAAAACCTTTGCAGAACAGACCAGAGCGGAGCACAACGGGCCGGCTTTGTTAATCTTTCCTGATGGGGTGACTCCAGTGCTTAGGATCAAGTGCCAACAATACCAATCATTTCTGGGTGTTTTGTTAAAAAAAAAAAAAAAAAAAAAAAAAAGAAAGAAAAAAAAATGCCTCCAAGTTTACAGAAGTTAGAAGTCACCAACCGGCTCATCTTTCCTTCATCACCATCCGTGACGCGGGTCACCAGAACCGCCAGGTGAAGCCGGGATGGTGCACAACTAAGGTGAGCATATTTGAAAGCACAAGTGAACGCTGCAGAGAGCTGTTTGCTTTGCATTATTCACACTCTTCAAGCTCTGGCAAATTGCTTTTCCTCCGACCATACTTCACTGTAATTTTTTCAAGCTGAACCGGTTTGGATAGAGCGAGTGTCTGTTCTGAATCTTCATTAGAAATGTCAATTGACTTTGATTCCTTTTGGAAGGTCCAGAGAGAAATAGAAGACTTTCAAGCATCTTTGTGCTGTTGGTGTCTGGAAGTGGCTTCTCTCACAGGAGAGAAAAGAAAAGAAGCAGATCTATTCGAGTAATTTAATCTGTATAAGGTAATTTACTACAAGGCAACACTTCAGTACTCAGGGCTTTTATTTTCCAGCACACAAGTATCCTTGACCTCGCTCTTCTCCAGCCTCAGTTGTGTTTCGGCTAACTCTTGTAACAAGAAGCCTCCCTAAGGAGCAAATCTACAAGTCAAAGTCATGACTTTCTTTGCTCAAAAAAGGACCCAGAAGACCGGATCAGCTGTGTCCATCCCCTCCCTTTATATGGTTAGGCTGTTCCAGCGCTTTCATCATCTCAGGTAAAATTAGCACTCTAGTAATTACCCTGGGCCAAATATACAGCCGGTGAAAGTGCACATATTTCAGAGGGATGAAACTTGAGGTGGACTTGGCAGGCACCGTCCCCTTTTATTTCATGAAGGCTAGCGTAGGGAAAGTGGTGGGAGCTATTTCAGTCCCACATCCACATATGCAGACGTACCCTCACACGCAACGCTTCCCCTCGGTTGTGATTTTCCCTGCTAGAGCTTCGCACCCGCCTTCCGGAGGATTGCTAATGCCAGCGTAAGGTTTTCCCAAATCATCCCTCCACCTCTTTGGGACAGACAATATCAAGGGAGGCTGGTGGGTTTGGGTCTTCTGTCCTACCAGCCATAGGTTTGCCGGAGAGCGTTGGGGAGTGGCTTGTGGCTGGTGGCGTGTATAGGTTTTGTGTGATTGTGAAGAACTGTATTTGATGGGTTTACCTGGTACTTCCCCAAAAGGGAGGATAAAACGGGAGGAAAGAGAATGAAGACCCAGTGAGGCAAAGCGTTACGGGCCCTCTGACTGAGCGGCTGCCAGCGCGGGGGCGGCACTCTGCTGTACCCTCTCAAACGAAACAAGTGGCAAAAGAAAGGTGCATCTTTTGCCTATGGAAAAAGTGATCACTGAAGAGAAGAGCTTTCAATCGGCGTGTACAGTGAGTAATTCCAAGAACTGCAATAAAGTACTTACCAAATTTTGTTTCCCGACTCACATCCTACCACAGGTCACCCTGGAAACCGTCCCATTGAAATTGGTGGGGTCACATTTACTTGACATGAGTAAGGCCCTCGACCCGGGCGGGCAGGGAAGGTTTCCCCTTGGGTACACTCCCCGGGGTCTTTTTTTGGATTTCCACTTGGAGATGTGAAATGAGTCCTACCCATTTCTGCGTAATTCCTCTTTTTCTGCCCTATTTAGGGCATGCCTATCACAATTAAGCACTGATATCAGTCAAAATGTGAAAGTTTATGACACGCGCTAAAGGCCGCTCTACCAGGACGGTGTGCTAGAGACACCCAGTGCGGACGTCTCACCGAGGCACAGTACAGAGCGGCGGTATCGGGGAGGCTTTGGCACCGTCTCCTCTCTGTTGCTGTTTTGTACAACGATCCCACAGAGGCCGTCGGCTCATTTTGGCACCTGGACCAAGCAGGAATCGTGCCGAACGAACATCAGACCAAACCCAGTCCCTCCCCTGTCAGGCAAGTCGGAGAGACACCCTGTGATCAAAGATGGGGAAACACGAGGAACAAATACAATGCCCAGTAGTCGCAGCGGACCAGCTGCCTGACAGTTGTGGAGCTTCCTACACACGCCGCTGCGAAGGAGAGCCTGAAGAAAGGATGTGAAGAAGGATGATGCTATAGATGGTTCAGCAGATGTTTAATTGGAGCTACTCCCATGCGTGAGAGAACGCACGAAGCTGTTCAATGGAAAATGTGCGTTCAGAAGTGGACATGGCACTGAATATGAGATAATTATTAAGGCATTTCTATTTTGGAGCCCTTCTGTGTGTAGTTTTACATAATAAACGTTAGCGTTGCCTTTCTACACGCACACACGCTCCCTGGTCCAAACAAACAAGCAGCTTTTCGCTTCTTGTCACTGATACCTCTCGAAGCAAGTATCTTTGGCCACAAATAGATCATTGCCCAATTTGAAAAGTTCCTGGTGGAGCGTAGCCAGTTTTGACTGGCTATATATACCTAAGCTGGCAAATCAAGACACCTCTCAGCTTTTGCTTCTATATAAAAAGAGGAACGATATAGAATAAATCAGCGGGACGGAGCGCACGCCGAGTCAATTTTTATACCCAAATCATTATCTTTCTGCGTTTGTTTTATTCCACCGGGCCTGAGAGGGCGGCCAAAGGCGGCCCCGACCTCCGGTCCCCGGTTCGCCCAGGACGGTCGGGCAACACGGGGAATGTGCTGACACCGGGCTCCCCGCTCATGCCGTGGTTATAACACCGCCTGTCTACGGGCCGTTCCAGACCGGGGGACCCCCCCTCTCCCCTCGGCGGGGCCAGCACGCCGTGCCCCCCCCCAAACCACCCCGACGGTGCCACACGGCAAAGCGCACCCCCCCCCCCGGAGGAGCGCTGGGAGCCGGGGCCCGGGCGTCGGGGCCTTCAGGGGCATTTATGGCGCTTTTCTCCTGACAGATGCTGAGGGGGAGGCGGCTCAGCGCCCCGCGGGGGAGAGCGGGGCCGGCTCGGCCCGGGGCGGGGGGGGACACAGGGCCGGGAAGGGGCCGGGGGGGCGCCCGGCGGAGAGAGCCGGGGCGGGGGGAGCGGCGCGGCTGCTCCGCGGTCGGCCAGCGGGTGGCGCCAAAGCGCCCGCGGCGGCGCGGCCCCGCGGGGGGGGGGGGGCGGTGGGCGCTCCGGAGGGGGAAGGCCGCGGGCGGCCGGGGGGGACCGGGGGGGACCGGGGGGGACACCGGGTCGGGGCAGAGAGGTGCGGGGCTGCGGGGGGGGTACACACATACACCCCCGAGTAGGAAATTTTTGGGCGTTTCTTGGCAGTCCGAAGTGTTGCGGAGCACGAAATGAACAGCGGCTGACAGGTGGCAATATCACAGCTTCAAAAAATCCATTCTTTCCCAGAACCCCAGAGTGGTGGGGGCTGGCAGGGCCCTCTGGAGCTCCCCCAGCCCAACCCCCTGCCACAGCAGGGTCACCTCCAGCAGTGGCACAGGACGTCGTCCAGGCGGGTTTGGGATGGCTCCAGAGTGGGAGACTCCCCCACCTCTCTGGGCAGCTGTGCCACTGCTCTGCCACCCGCACAGGAGAGAAGTCCCTCCTCAGGTTGAGATGGAACTCCCTATGGTCAAGTTTGTGCCCGTTCCCTCTTGTCCTGTCACTGGGCACCACTGGAAAAAGACTGTTCCCATCCCCCGGCACCCTCCCTTTGAGTATTGATAAGCGTTGATGAGATCCCCCCCTCAGTCTTCTCTTCTCCAGACTGAAAAGCCCCAAGTTCCTCAGCCTTTCCTCATAAGAAAGATGCTCCAAACCCCTCATCATCTTTGTTGCCCTTTGCTGTACCTTTCTAGGGAGCAACATGAGCCCAAAACGGAATTATCCAACTTCATTGTGGTTTTGCTTGATGTTTATCTGACTCCCCATCATCTCCTCAGCCACGGGGACTGACCCCAAGGAAAGCTTTACATTCTGGAAGTAGCTTCTGTGTTGTGATTTTAAGCCCCATGAAAACATGGATCTGTATTTTTCCAGCCCAGACTAAAACTGCAACTGCTCCTGGTTTCACTCTTGGTTCGTTTCTGTCATGCTTCCTCTTGTCTGCTTGGAACTGAATTTGTTGTCAGATGCTTCCCTAAATGGGCCTCTTAGGCCCACCACAGAGACACCAACTCTTTCTGTTTGCAGGTTCCCGGCTCAAAACCAGCAAAGATTCAAGAGCTAAAAAAAAGCTTACAAGCCATTTTTCCTTCCCACACAAACACTTTTGATGCCCTGAAAGGTACCTGTTGTTTCCTGAAGCGAGTGTAACCGTAATGCTTCAAGTTAGGTAGGCAGCCGGAGTCAGACCTCCTGCACGGTGTGTCGGAACCAAGGGATAAACAAAGGGATATGTATTATGTCCCACATCTGAAAATCAACTTCACAGAAAATATGCACTAAATGATACATGATAATGGGGAAGGAAATGCCAGCTGCCTTAATAAACGGTGTTAGGCAAAGCTGGAAAAATAAATTATACAATAATCTCTTATTACATTCCCTTTCACATAAACTAATCTTGACCCAGAACAATAGTGCTACTTTCCAGGAGAAAATAACCGAGATGCAGCTATAATCACGATACGGGAGTCCAATGCAAAGTGGTTTGTACTTTCTCTTTGTTGTTACAATTTTGCTTCATCTGGTAAATTTTGTGGAAAAGACAGGAACAGGGTGAGCAACTTCCAGCTGAGGCAGAAAGAAATGCCAGCTGCTGCCTCTTGGTGGCTGGGAAGAAGCTGTGGAACTTCCCCCCGACGTCCTGGCTTTCTGCTGAAGACCCCAGGACCACGTGCCACGCTCAGGAAGCGCGGGAGGGTTCTTGTGTTCCACGTCAGCTCCCAACTCCCTGAACAGCCCACAACGCAGCCAGGCACTTACTTTTGAACTGGTGGGCGCTTTCATCTGTTCGTTAGGGATGACTCAAGGGTCAAGGTCTGCGTTTCTGCTGTATGGATGCACACGTTTTTACTTTTGCTGGGTTTTTGAGAGTCTTGCTTGCCTTTGCGTTGCTCAGCTCTGCAATAGGGATGAATAAAAAAAAAGCCAAATGGAAATCCTTGGGAAACATCCTCCACTAGAAAGAGCAGATGAGTGAAAAAGATTCTCCCTCCTGCTTCCCAAAGCTGCCGTACCCCAGTGTACCACAAGAGTCTTTCCTAGGTCCTCTCCTTGGCAAGGAGGATGTAACGACAGTTATGGACGGAATCTGCACATTTGTGTGGTTGTGTATCCCTTCTACACTTCCATCCATTCCTGTCCTATCCGCCCGGTGCTATCAAAGGTCCTTCCTCAGGTTGGAGGTTGCGGGTTCGGGATGCAAGCTCTGGATGCAACTGCCACGCAGAAGTGTGTGTGAGCACGGCTGCGAGCGCGGCTTTGTTTAGCTCGTTCCTCCAAACAAACGGAGTTAATGCTAAGAAGCTTCCACAGAATGTATTTATAACTTTGTGGGTTTGCTTGTGATTTGGCACCTTTTAAAGTCAAAAGCCTACTCTGCACCTTATAAATCTTTCCATGACCTCTTTGTGCCTAAGATATGGAAGCTTAAAACTGAGGCTGAAGGGAAGAAAAGGAAAATGTGCTCTCACAAGGTGTGTGGTAGAGGCATGTTCTTTATTTCTGTGTCTTTATTCATAAAAATGCAATGCATGCTTTACTATACATTATTACACATAGTTTTTATACTGTGATAAATGAAATTAAAATATCAAACAGAGAAACCCAGAAAAAGCCAGACTGGTTGAGACCAGTGGTTCAACCAGTATCCTGTCTCCAGCACTGGCTGGTATCAGATGCTGTAGATAAAAGTAGAAGAAACTGTATAGTAGCCTGTTACGAATTAACATGCCCAGGAGAGAAGTTTCTTCCTGACCCTCATCAGTTAGTGGTTGACTTATATGCCAAAGCATACATTACTATACATGCTCACGTATTTATATCTATCTATACCAAGAAGCATGTGACAAAACGCTAAATCAGACTCCTGGTACTTTCACTTACAGGAAAGTCATTCCGAGGAAAAGAATTTTCTTCACCGCAAGAGGCTCACACAGTACATAACTGGGAGAGGGAAAGGCAGCTGACGTTCGCAGCTTAGTAAGGGAAACTACTTTTACAAACAGCACCTGAAATACGCACCTTTTGAAGATATTGTGGGGATTTTGATTACATATCTTAGCAGTATCTCATCTCTCTGAGCAGCTTTACCTGTGTAATTAAGCAAATACTCATACGTGTGTAAGTACTAAGTGATCAGTTAGGCAGATTTCACATTAGACGTTCCCTTTCTCTGAAAATCATAGGACCACAGAAAAACAGGGTTGCAAAGTTCAAGGCAAGGTTGAGCATTCTGTACCACTCCTGACAGCCGTCTTCTCCAGCGGGCTCCTGAGAGCCACCACCGCAGAGATTACAGACCCCACAGCTCTGTCAGTGCTTCGCCTTCCCTATGACAGTGTTTCCTAATTAACTTCAATCTCTTTGGCTTCAGTTTAAGGCCATGTTTTCCTGTCCTACCCACCAGATACAGGCAATAGATTATCACTCTCTCTTGAACTGCAGTTTTTGAGAACCGTTTCTTTGTTTCCTAACCCCTTTTTGGACTGAAACACCTTAAGTTATTTCCCTACTTCCTCACTGACATGTTCTCTAGATCTCTGGATTTTCTTCAAACTGTTCCATGTCTTTCCCAAAGTGCAGTACCCAACAGCAAATAAAGTAACCCAGCCAAGATCTTTCAAAGACAGAGGAGCGTGGAAGGATTACTTCACAGGTCTTGAAGGTTATATTCTACTTTATACAATCCGGATGGTGTTTTTTCCAACACCACATCACTACTGAGACCCATATACATTTTCCTACATCCCTTTCCATTTTTTAAGACTATTTCCCCAACGCCTGCCAGTGCTCAAATCCAGGACACAATAAGATGTTTTCTACTGCAGTTATAGATGGATGCTGCTGATGATTCAGCACATAAAATAGGTTACTTAATGTGCTTCAGAATAACTACCTCCCCCCCAGGCTTGTTAATATGCTTGGTTTTACCTAAAGGGATCACATATATCCAAAGTCAAGCGCTAGCAGAAGAGAAAAGCAAGCTACGTTAAAATAATGCAGCAATACTACTATATGGAGTAGATTTCAGGAACAAAAGATTCAGCATGCTATTTTTCTTCGTGAGATGTGATGAGCTCATAAAAACTTTTAATTAGTCAGGATGATGTGAATGACTCGTCAGACCTAATTTTAGCTGCCTAAAGTTAGCCAGCATTTCCACAACAGTCATCTCATCTCCTTCAACAATAAATGGAGAGGGATGAACACTTCCAGGATAAACACATCCTATTGCCTTCAGCTCCCTAAAAAGCCAGAGTAAGATGGGTTGAAGTCCCCTGTGAAGACAGAAGAGTTCCAGTAACCACAGAGAGCCTCGACCAGTAGGCAAACGCTTAATTTCTTGATGTCTGAGGTCAGGTGGGATAAATCACATTTTAGGCAACGACAAATTCAGATATAATTATTTTTACGCTAGCATGATAATCAAACACAATGCAAATTAACCATCATCATCAGGGGAGAAAAGCATGATGAGATATTGCGTATTGAATAATTACAGAGATGTGCAGAGCATGGAACGTCCATGTCACAGACAACTTCAAAACATTAACATTTTCCTTTTTTTGCTAAATTGAGCTGACAGCTGAGTATGTTGAATTTCTCTGTGAAGGATCATTTTTACACAGTCATTTCAGATGAATAAAAATATTTCGTTTTGACAAAATCACACTGTTTGGTCTCCAGATTGATTGATCTTCATCTTTTTAACAAAGCATAATATACTAAAAAGAAAAGCAAGGCTGACATTCTGAAATGAAAGACATTTTGATTTAAAATATTGCACAGCTCACTCTAAAAACACGATCTTCTTTCTGAAGCTCAACCTGATTTTGCTGATTTCGATTTCAAACTTGAGGTCTCGTTTTGATTCCTGAACAGTGCAAATGAGCCAGTTTGGCCGGCCCTTCGAGCCGTCAGAGCCACATAACAAAATCTTCACGCGGCCTCAAGACAGCTGACATACCGCATACCTCAAGCTGCCGAGGGAGTGGCAGTTCTGGGAATGGCTCACGACTAGGAAATGAGAAAAGCTCTCCAGGATCCCACCGTGGATCCCACAGGAATAGGCAGGGTGTAAGCAGGTTTCCAAAGCTACCCAGTAATATTGGGTTCAGATATTCTTTCCTCCCTCCTACACAGAAGAGCCCCATAGATTCACCAGTGTAACCCCAGGTTGGGAGCTTCATCTGAACCGCTAGAGAAGTGCAACGTAATGAGTAATTGTTTGTTGTGGTGGTGGGGGAGTTTCAGAGCCTCCGAGAGAGACTGGGAACTGGCTTTCCAAATAAATTAGGCAGCTTTGAAAAATCTGACCTAGAGGGCACACTACATTGTTTTTGTTCCCTGCCTAGATCATTATCTATCTCTGGGTATGTCCAACATTGGTCCCTGCAGGGTAATAAAGCTTACAATAAGTTTGCTCAAGTACAGTAGCTGTCTAGTCAACCCAAATGTAAGCTGTTCTCTTGTGCCAATGCTAATCTGTTACTGATACCCACGCTAACCAGTACGAAGCTCCTTCTAGCAGCTCAGCAATGTATTACAACGTAGGCATGCTGTCAGCGAGGTTTATAATATACATACTTGTGCATATGAGTTCATTGTTTATATTCTAAAAGCTACGATGGGAGAATTTGTTGGAAGGGATTTTAATTGCAGTAAAAAGCTAGATTTGGGACTCTATTGACAGCCTACTTAAGGTCACAGCTGCTTTCTGATAAGAAACTTCTCCAGAAGGCTGATTGACAGCTGTCACTGGGTCTTCTGGATCTTCACAACTAGTGATGAGGGCAACTGC
This sequence comes from Pluvialis apricaria, assembly GCA_017639485.1. Lineage (NCBI taxonomy): Eukaryota > Metazoa > Chordata > Aves > Charadriiformes > Charadriidae > Pluvialis > Pluvialis apricaria. Next base: position 2,802,483 of record CM030023.1, read on the forward strand.
ACTGAAAGACTTCTGGTTAGTATTAAATGACTTGATGTCCAGTGCTGAAGTCTCTGCGTCTTTTTCCCTTGTCTTCTCGGTTCGGTTCCATTCTTGCTCCTTCCGATCCAGTTGCATGGCACTGCAGTGAGGAGCATAAACTTCCGTGGTTTCTTCAAACTGTAAGCAATCCACCTTATAGTATTTTTTCTTTACATGTAAGACATCGTTAAATCTATGGCCCCAAAGAATCTCTCTGGGGACATAAGAGCTTCTTGACTGATGTGAAGTTCCCGTTGAATCACCTGTGTAGACAAATGTGACCAAGATTTCAAAGTTGTCCTTGGCCAGAGCTTTCCGGTCCAGACCATACAAGGGGCTCTCACTATCAATTTCATGTACGACCGTCACTGGTGTAACAAGTATGATCTGATCATTTAGCAACTTCAAGTCCTTGTACTCCATCGTCATTCTCCCCTCCTTGTCTTCCTTGTAGCGCAGAAGCTGAGCTCGTACAGAGCCCTCAACCATGTGATTTGGCCGGAAATCACCAATGCGCCACATGAGGCAAAATTTGTCATCCCTTAAGCCTACTACAGCATAGTAGCTAAAACGAATGGTTTGAGCTCTTTTTCGAGCTGTAGCCATTTTAGCCAAGGCTGCTCCGATTATGAAGGTGTCGATAATGCAGCTTAATACTGACTGTAGGATAACCATAAGGATTGCAACAGAGCACTCTTCTGTAACACAGCGGTAACCATAACCAATGGTCGTTTGGGTTTCAAGGGAGAATAGGAATGCTCCTGTGAAGCTATGGACGTTTGCAACACAGGGGGTTATTTCTTCATCATTGAATAAATCTCCGTGTTGGATTGCTATCAGCCAGAAGACCAGTCCAAAGAACAACCATGAAAGAATATACGACAATGAGAATATCACAAACATATGACGCCACTTGATGTCCACCAGCGTGGTAAATATGTCCACTACGTAGCTCTCCCATTCTCCAAAGATGTGTTTGAAGTACACATTGCAGCTGCCATCCTTGTGGAGAAATCGCTTCTGCAATCTTTTCATCCCCTTGTCAGGGCTTTCTTGACAAGCGCCTCGGTAACTGATCTTATTTCCCTGTATGTTTACAGGCCTATAGCAACCACTCTGTTCAGTCATCTTTCTCATATCTGCCTCGTGGCATCAGTTTACAGAACACACGTGGTCCCAAGGGCTATTGTTTTCTTTGTTCATTGGAAATCTATGAAATAAAAGAAAAAGTTTATTTTTGTTTTAATTTCCTATGCCAGAACTGTGTAACACCAAGTCTAAATACATTCACTCTGTGGCCATCATGAGCAATTTTCTGAAGAGTACAGACTCTGACATTCATTACACAGCATAGCTCAAAACCTTAGGCCTGGAAATATGAGGCAGCTAGAAACTGAACTAGTCAGAAATGTCCACATCAATCCTAAAATTTGGTATGTAGATGCAAACAGAAATCTAAAAACCTTCGTGGTGACCCCACTGTGAGTCTCTCTTCTAATGTTCTGGTGAAGTAACATTCAAATCAGGATGGGGTCTCATGAACAGTCACAGAAATGGCATGAACCCTCTTAAAGTTAGCCAGATATTTGAGGTAGTTAATTATTTATTTGTTGCATGTTTGCTTGTTTTCCTCCGTTAGAAGAAATCCCCAGGAAAACACCCTCCTTTAGATATAAGACTTCAGTAGCATGGGCAGGCAAGTTCAAGTGCTGATGTGTTTTAACCAGAAAATGTATCAAACAGAATCATTCATCATCATTTGTGTTCCAGTATTGCCCAGAAAAAGCTGGTCATGGAATTGAACTTTACTGGGCCAGTGCTACAGAGACATATTTGTTCAATTTGTAGAAAAGTATTTACATTTCAAATGAAAAAGAAACCTCTCTGAGGTCCTGGAAACCTTCACAAATCATTCTGTAAAACAAACAAAAAAAAAACGTCTGCCAAAAAGTATTTAAATTTTTATTAATGAGTTTGAAACAAACATGCAGTACGTTAATAAAATTTGTGGATGACACAAATTTAGGAAGTGATGTGAATTAGGAGATTCCTCTGTCAGATCAGAGAAAAAATGGATGTCTTTGCAGATTGCAACCATATGAACTTCAGCAGTACGAAGTGCTAGGCTATACATTTAGTGACTAATAACAAGAACTTATGTTAGAAACTGAGACCTCATCAACTGGAATCCAATAAAAAAGGAAAGACTTAGCTAAAGTAATCAGTTACAGGATGCTTATGAATTACTTGTAGGATACAGCACTGAAAAAGGCAAATGCCTTTTCCTGCAGGTCTCCAGCTCATTCTACCATATCCCAACTGCTAACACACAAACCACTGACAAGTCAGAAGTGATAGGGTACACAGCAGAGAACAATTCAAAATTTTTGCCATGTGTCATGCTTCTAACTGACATTTCTGAAGGAAAAAAGCTGATATTTTTGAGGAAAAACTGTCATTACTCTTCCAAAAATTGTAAGTTTTCAATGGAAAAATGACAAGTATTTTTCCCATTTTTAAGCTGGTTTCAGCTGACAAAAGTTCAGATGTAGGATTACAATGAAGCCAACATATTCATGGAAAATGAATTTAAAAAAAAGTTTCCTAGTGGTAGTCTTTTTCCTCAGCTCTTCATTCACTTTGCCTGTGTATAAATGACTGCGCACACTTCAAGGCAGAAGAGAGTCAGGCCCATAGAGTGTAATATATATTGGATGGACTAGATTAACAGACCGAGAACTCTTCTCCCATCCAAGGAACAATGACAAGCATGCATCGATACTATTCCAAAAACACTTAAAAGCCAAACATAGTTTCCATTTCTTTTTTCTTTTTTTTTTTTTTTCAGTACAGAAATGAATGTGACATATGGTGTCGTAGCTTCAGAATGTGGCCTTCATTAAAAAACACAACATTAATGTTTCCAAAAATACTTCTTGGAATACAGTCTTTGGAAACATTCATATGACTTGCTTTACTCATAGCTTTAAACAAACAGTGTAGCCTAGTCTATTGAAGACTCTTGACCTAACATTTTATAAGTCATATTTAACAATAAACAAAAACTGGAAACTGTTGAGTTATTTTTTTAAGAACCTCATAATATGAGGTGTGAAAATGAAGCAAATTGTAATCAGGAGCCAATATAGTCTTAAATAAAAAACATACTTGGGCTTATACGGTTTTTCTTATTGACTGATTCAAACTAGAGTTCCTTGAAAATACTCACAAACATCCTGGGACTCTAAAAGGGACTAAACAGTTCATGAATCAAAGACTACTGAGTTGATTCCACTCTCTGCTATTGCCATCAGCAAATCATCGTATTTCAAAACTGGTGTTTTGCTGGCACCATCTTTACATTTTGTTGATGCTGGCAAGAGTCACGGACTGTCACACATGCAGCTATGTAGCAAAGTCCACTCTGGTTTTATGGTAGCCTGTCACACACAGGAGACAACTTTGATTGGGAGGCATCTTGCATTAGGAACCCTGACTCTGCTTAGGGTCCCTCCTAAGTACAGGTTGTGGTAATATATATATGCACATGGATGTCTGTGATGGGTTTTTGGCTGGCACAAATGAAGCCGTGTAGTAAGATGTCAGATTGGATTTTGCAAAACTATCAAAAGTATGCCTGTAATAAGAAAGGGAACGTGATGCAGCGCTTCCTAAACCAGAACCAAATAATCGAGCCCTGGAGCTGGATGGAGTAAAAAAGAATCAGTGCAGAGCAACATTAACAGACATATATTGCTCTCAGGATCTGAGTTAATCTTTCTCCGTCATGCTGAAAATTGGATTGCTCAGAGCCATTTGGCATTGCACAGTGGAGACGTGCCCCAGATGACCTAAAATCCCAAATGTGCTTGAAAGTCTTAGGAAATAGCCTCCTCAGCCACTCAAAAACATCTAAAAATGTTGCCCAGTATTTTGGGTGTGCTTAAAGGTAAGCCAAATCTGAACTTTTCCAGGCTACCTCTTACAGTCTCTTGAGCGCAATAATAATCATGCATCATAATTAATAACTCTTTTACATTGTCTGATGTTGCTCAGAACATTTAAGGCTAAAACCCCATCCTTCAATGTTTCTGAATTATGTAAGTCGGTATTATGATCTGTACTTCATTCATAGGGACACTTTTAAACGGGCAGAAGATTTTCCTATTCCAAATGAGAGGCAGCGAGGCTGTGAAGCCAGATGTTCATGGCTCACTCTCCTGAGACATGCTGCCTTTTGCAGAACAGTCTGAAGACTATTATTACTACCAAATTTTAAAGGGGAGAAGACCACAGACTTACCACCAGACTTATGAACTTAAATCTTAGAGCCCTTTCAAAAATCTTATTTTTCAAAATGGAAATATTTTACACATCCCTAAGAAAGCCATACGAATTACATTAAAGGTCCTACTACCTGGTAAAGATTAACAAAGGGGGTGGGGGAGGATTTAAAAGCATTCTCTACTCACTAAAGCTCATGGATCGGTTGCTGCAAATGATTCTCAGATGTTGCCAGGAAGCGTTTTCACCTTCCTCTAACACTAGCACACAAACCCTCGCGCTTTTTTGTCTGGCTTTTACTTTCTGTGGGCTTTTTTTTTTTTTTTTCCTTTTATTTCTGGGCATGTTTGTACACATCGTGAACCTCCTCTTGCATACTGTTCTGTTGTTCAGAGGAGGAAGTGTGCTGAAATTTGTAGTACTTTTGCTAACCATTCTTATAAACGTATTTTCCCCCCCAAATAAAAACTTATCAGAGATAAAAATGGAGCAGTGAAGCTAGGCAGGATAGCAGGAAGACAGAAATAGAGAAATCTCAAAGATTTCATTAGGGTAAGTGGCAGAGAGGGTTTAGAAGTTCTTCTAAAGCAGATATGTATCAGACTCAGGGTTTGAAAAATCAGCATATATTCTTCATTATCTAAGCCAAGGCTAGGATCTTACCGTGTTGGATACTGAAACATGCTCAGGGAGATACAGAACTGCTCTAGAGACCCATGTTCATGGGGTCTGCATATTGACCCCCCAAACTGGTATCTTTGAAAATTTCACCCCGATTAGCTATGGGAGAAATGTAAGTAAATGCCTATATTTCACAGGTCACAAAGCAGTGCAGTGGCAGAAATAGGAACAAAACCCAACATCTGCTTATACCCAGTGAAGAGCTACCGCAAAGCAAACACAAGCAGAAGCAAGCTTTTTTATCGTATTTATCATCTTCGTCTAGTTCCTCTTGAACAGAGCAGCAGTATCAGAAGAACCTTAACTCTTGATTTTCATCAACTCACTCAGAGCAACAGTAACTTAAAAGCCTTAAGCATCGAGTTTAGCCTTTTAAGGACCTCCACTAAATGTAATTCTCAATTTAATCTTGATATTTTGAGTTTAGGGCTCAGTCTTTTATTAGGATAAACCCTATATTGCACCTTAACCTAATACCTAATGGGTTTTTGCTACACCCATTTTATGACTATATTTTCTCATTATGTAAACAAGTAGGGGTGAATTTTTGTTCAGTGACAACTTCAGTCAACAGCCTGTTTGTAAAACATTAAGCAAAACAATGTGAAGGTCTTGGTTCCAGAATAATTCTGTTCTGAGATTAAATCAAAAAGAAAACAACTTGAAACCTCCAAATGAAATTGGGTACTCTCACTCTAACCCCACACAGATGGAAGAGGATCTCTCTCTCTCGCGTTGGTTTAGCAATCACCTCAGTTTCCTGCTTCATTTTGGAAATGGTCTGAAAGGTTTCCAGTTTTAGTCATTGTTGTGTAACCCTGGAAGACTTTCAGCTCAGAGACCAGAAATGTGACAAGTAGAAACCTTTTGAGCTGCTTTGGAATTGACTCAAATACTTGTTTCTTTAAAAAAAAAAAACACCACCCAGAAAACCTAAATAAATCTACTCCAGGACCTCATTGAGACTCTTCCTTCCTTCTTTCCTTCCTTCCTTCCTTCCTTCCTTCCTTCCTTCTTTCCTTCCTTCCTTCCTTCCTTCCTTCTTCCTCCCTTCACTCCTTCCTTCCTTCCTTCCTTTCACTCTTCTTCTTTGCAAAGGGACTTAACTTTTTGTAATACTCACAGCCAGTCTTTCTGCTTCTGACATCCCCAGAGCAGGGCTGGCACACATCGTGATTCACCATTTCTATATCTCCTGTCACGCGCACCACACGACTGCCCCGCGGAGGTGTTTGCCAGCAGTCTCCATCAGGTATGCTTCAGGACACGTGAGACTGGGCTTGTAAATCTGCTGCCTGCTTGGCTTCTAAGTCTGATTACCCTTAGCCCACAAGATAGACTCGTCTTTATGGCACGAAAGCTTTCACTGGCCTCCTCTGGCAGAACAAAAAAGCTCAGTGATGTTCACAGTTTCAGAAAGTGTCTGATACTCTTGGTCTCTAACAGGTCAGGCCTGAGAGCCTGGTAAGCACAACTTTATGTTACAAGTGTGTTTTTTTATATTTAATGTTCTTCATCGCAGCTCAGATCCCCAGAAATGACTAAAGGGCATCTCTACAAGGGGAGGGGGAATGCAAAATCCCCTAAACTGAATGCAGAGCTGGACCTGTAGGGAGCAGGGATGTAGGAGAGGGGTTCCCACCACAGAGCGTGACCCAGAGCACTTTCAGACCAGTATGTACTTTTGTGCTGACTTTGCAGTACTGGAGCACACCTCAGCTGGGAGCTTCAATCACAGATCTTTCTTATATCCATAGTAATGTCTCTGAAGCTACTGGAGCAAAGCTTTTAAATGGCTCAACGTTCCCTTTAAAATAGAAGTTTCGTTTTTCAGATCACTTCAGCTTCGATGACTGAGTGCAGCGGAGGTTTGTAGGGCTGCAGTTCACCAACCAGCAACAGGACTCCATCAAATCGTAACGCAGAGTTCTGCAAGCATCAACTTCCAAGCAACACCTTTCCTCTCCATCATTTTGTCTATACAGGGCTTTCAACAGCAGAAAAGAAGACTGCAAATACAGAACTAAAAGAAAACTTTGAATAGGCTAAGCTCAGAGCCAGAGAAAAAAGGATATTTCTTAGACTTCTTATTCACTACCTCCATACACAGACAAGCCCTAAAGTATCAATATGAAAGTGTTTGTTTTACTAGACATGTTAAAAGATAGACATAAATAGCACAGAGCAGCAGACCTTTGCACAGATTTTAAAGTCATGCAATAGTGCTGTAATCTACACTGGAACAACTCACAGTAACAGATATATTGACATTGAATTCATCTAAGTGAAACCAGATCTCCTTAAACAAAACAAAACAAAATTTAAAAAAAAAAAAAAAGAGAAAAGATGTTTGGCCCCTTAAGTTTGAAAAGACAGACTCCGAAAGTTGCCCTTTGATGAAGGCTGGTTGCCCGTTTCGGAGCCACAGGACAGGTTAAAAGTGAAGCAGCCCCCTGCTTACCACTCCGAGCAATTCCCAAAATCTGTAGAAAGCTGCAAATGTCTATTTTAATTTATTCGCACTGTATGCACTGCATGGTTTTAGCCAGGAACAAGCAGTGGAAACACTGAAATACCATGAGAAATGGAAAGTGCTGGCAACTTGAAACTTGATTTCGGGCCCCACTGCCATTCTTTGTCTCAGACAATTTGGCAGGGGTGAAACCTAAAACTGTTGACTCTCAGGACTCTCTTCCTCTTTTTAACCCTCAGCTCTCAGCAGCTGCTGTACCAGGGGGACGGGACACAGCACGCACTCCACAGCACGATAGCCACATCGGTCTCCCTAGCGCGGAAGGGGGGTACATGACGCGGCTGGTGAGCAGCCCCCGTGCACCTGCAGCAGTGCTGGGGCTGAGCCGGGGGGCCCAGGGCTGCCTCGGTGAGCCAAGACCCCAACCACAGCAGGGAAACAACGCGAATGGGAGCATCTGAGCCACCCCTCAAAGGTGACCCTGCTGTGTGCATCTAGTGCAGCCCACACCTGCAGTGGAGCAGCTTGATCCACACAGGGCCACGGGCATCTCCTCCTGCCTGAAAATTCCCCCTTCTGGTTCTCCTCCCACCAGCTATGAGCCTTGAGCTGAGAGGACCAAAGAGTCTCTCTTTCTGGTCAAGCCCCCGTAGACTCCATTCTTAAAAATGGTATAGCTGGTACACATCCTAGACCTGAAAATCTACCAGACACGCAGACATGGAACAGCTGAGAAGATATATTTCATATCCAGTCTTCTTCCTTTGGAAATCAGTAGCCAACCGATTCCTTACTTCAGCAGGCAGAATCCCCTGGGCTCTAATGCAAGTTAGCTGTGAGGCAATCGAATACAAGTGTTAGTGCTAATTATCGTTTCCTCCTCCCCTGACACCCTGATGTCTGCGCCGACGCACAGTGAAGGTTAATTTCAATAGTTCTGCAGATGTGCGCAGTGGGATTTCTCCACACGTTGAACCTTATGGATTACATTCAGCCTGGAGGCACAGCAAAATTCTTCGAGGAACTTTTCCACCAGATCTTGTTGGCAGGGAACAGTAGAACAGTTTGTTGCAGCTCTTAATAGACATGATGTAATATAATAATGTATTCAACAATAGGTAAGTGGCAGGTCACGAACAATGATAGAATCAGATTAGATAATGCTGACCACTTTCTTTTAACAGAGCCAACACCCTCGGGTCTGTTATTTGCTGCAACTCAATGCTGTTATATCTCTTCTCAAAACACAACAGGTTATTAATAATGTAGGATTTTGGGGGCGGGTAAGAACTGATATTCTAAAAGGGTTCTTCCAGTCTCAGGGGCCATTTCCTTTACGTCACTTTGTGCAGTTCTGCTTCCTGAGGCAGAAAGCGTACTCCTTTTTTTCCTGTTTTCTGGAGTAAATGGTAAACCAAATATCCATGTGAAATAAGAACATGAAGTCACTGTCTTTCTAGTTGTGCCTTTTATTCAAGTATGTCTGCAGAATAAGAAAGGTAAGGAGATCCAGGGCTGTATTTCTTGCGGCACTGCAGTTATCTCCTGCAGTCCTGTGTACTTCGGTGCTCCCCGGTCCTGCAGCTCGCTGTGTGCGCACACACAGCAAAACGACTGAGAGAAGAAAAGGTTATGTGGCTTTAACTAAAGGGTTATGTGAAGATCAGAGAACCCCTTATATTGCCTGTGCAAGTTTTAATCCTGCCAGTTCAAAAGGCTGCAGCTTTGACAATGGAAAGCCTTGTGTTGGTGTCAACGGAGTCTGGATCCGATGCCTTGCTATTGTATTTCATATAAGGAACAGAACAGAATAAAACGGAATCCCAAGTTAACAGCACGAGTGAGCTCTGTTCAACAGATGAGAGAAGATGTGAGTAGGAAGCCTGAGGATCTCTGAATATATTTTTTTTCCCAAACCCTCACAGAAAGTTCCCTAAGATGTAGCTTGACACCAGTTACTAACTTCTGAGGGCTACCCAGGGCAGACGGGAACACTTGCAAGCTTCTACTGATCTCAACTTTGGGCTACTGACCTCAGCAGGAATTCCACTGTGATATTCAGAAGCTGTCTCATCCCACCTAATATCCCAAATGCCAATTAAATCACCAATGCTTTTACATTTTCAAAACTAAAGTAGGGTCTAACAGTGAAAATATCATTTTGCGTTACTTCTTTGAGGAAATGGAAGAGAGAAGGAAAAAACATCAAAATAAAACATGTAAATAAAATGAATCACATCCCCTATGACCTAATTTTTTAGGAAATACCATGAAAAAACCCTGTTGTCTCAGCTTTCCAAACTGATTCCCATATGAAAGAGGTTGAGATAAGTATTAGCTAAGGATCAAGTCAAACAATGTATCAGTGCTTTTTTTTTTAAGGAAAAGCAGCAGAAAATTCCATGACTGACATTAACACGTGCAGTCAGATAAACCAGGCAAGCAAATACTATGCTTCAAGAAGTCAATTTATCCATCATTACTAGGGTCAAGAATGACTACTTATGACTACTTGCTTTTCTGAGCAGGTTTGTACGACTCTCCTTTCATTTGTGAACATAGATACAGAAGAAGTCCACCTCTGATATTCCTAAATATGATTTTCTCTCGAGTCTGGTTAGCAGATATCATTTAGCTCCTATGACTGAAGCTGCTCAGCCAAGGCCCATAGTCCTACACGGCATCCCAAGTTTCAGGTTCTTCATCCAAACCAAAACACGCTTCCACATTTGTTGGGCTATATATGTCACCACTTTTTAAAAGCCTGTGAAATATATTAAATGGTTTCAGAGATCAGAGGCCTGATCCAAATCCTACTGAAGTCAGCAAAAGGGGTTGTCTTTGATTTCTTCTTTTGGATCAGATCTAGCTGTTGGGTTTCTTAGTATCACCACAGGCAGTATCCATCGCTGCTCTTCAGAATTGGCTTGGCTTGCTGGAATTGCAGCAACACTTTCTAAGGAACAAGGGCTTTTTTAAATCTTCATTTTCTTTGGTTCGCAGGCTTTGGCAGAATGTTGACTTTCCATATTGTTACTTAACTCCACTGGGGTCTATAGGAAATTTGGGAATGGGATGCTTCTTTCAGAGATGACTTTCAACACCTTGTAGAGCAGATGGCTGAACCTCTCTGTATCCGTCCTCTTGAGCCTCAGTCTCAGCATGGCTGCATGGGATCTGGAAAGGCAGGTTACTCTGAAACTCAGTAGTTGTTTTTTCAAGACTTACACTCAGCATGATATTGGCCACCCTTGTTTTCAACTGTCATTCTCTTCCCAAGTTCAGCGGTCTAATTTACAGTATGTTGGTGTTTTGCAAGTCAGATAATTAAAATAATGTGGAACTGGAAAATCACGTGTGTGTGTGTGTTTGGACCGTACATTTAAGAATTTTATTTTTACCTCAGTATGTGGGTTGCATAACTTCCTTTTCGGTTTCTTGAAGCTATCCCGCAGCTTATTCCTGACCACCTGAGTGAGTTCTGCCCAGTGATTAGTATTTTAAGAAAACTGAAGAAAAGCAGAATCTCTTCTTATAGCCTGTCTCTTCTCCCCCACGTTTGAAACGTCATTAGGTAAGTTACTCATTCCTCTAAAGATGGAAACATTCATCCTGAATCAGATTTGAGTTTCATTTACACCAGTGCCCACTCTTTAATGGTGGTCCACATCAAATATTTAATAGGGCAAACTTTATTCATCATTTATGACTTCACATACAAAGTTTCTCCTCTCCAATCCATCCAACTCCATGTGTAGCAGACAGATTTAGTGCTTAATTCTTAAGATCCTTTTCAATATTTGCACCAACACTAACTGAGACACCCTGATGAGTCATTACCCATACCAATATCCAATTCTTTTGGATTAATCTATCACTTCTGCATCAGTGTTTCTCAGATCTAATCCTCCTTTTTTTCATGTCTTCTCACTGTCCTGCTTCTTAGAGTTGTCTTTTGGGCATATTCTGAGTTCTCAAAGGTTGTTGAGTGAAGATAGCTTTTTTCCCTTGCTCTGTTCTTTTTGCCTCATACGCTGTGCATGTGTCATGCCTTGCAACGGGCACTGAAAACGGCTTTCCCAATCCGCCTTGCACAGTTTAACAAGATACTTTTTGTGATGGTGAAAACCTTAAATCTTGACCTTGTTTTATTCTTTATTTGATTTGTGTTGACTCCTACTAACATTTTTAATGTAATTTCCTAAATATTTTCTTCTTTATTTTTGTACCCATGTTTCAATCACTGCACATGAAACCTGCACTTGCCAAACTGGTTTATGAGTAAATCCCAAAGACTTCTTCCATGGGCTCCCCGAGGAATGGACCCTCCAGTCATAGGCAGTTAGTTTCTTCAGCTCTTGAAGGGCTTGAGAGCAGCCCCAGGCCAGGCATGTGGGAGAAGGATAAGCTAAGAGCTAAGGCATTGGTTTTAAATCTAAGAAAAACATTCAAGCATATGCTTAACTATAAGCTCAAAATAAAAGTGAACGTAAGCCTGCTTCAAATCTTCCTGAGACTGGAGCCCGAGAGGTAAAATACTTGTTGAAGGCTTTAGAAAGAACCACTGGAGGAATGCAACAAACTGGTTTCTCAGTCCCAGCATAATGAATCAGCAAATCCCCCTGCTGTCTCAGGGAAAGTTAATATACTATTTTTGGTTAAAATAGAAAATTGTTTCCAAAAGTGACAGTGTTTATTTAAAAAATAATATAATTTAAAAAGTGAATTTAGGTTTTCTTTTGATAGGAGTTTTGTCTTCCAGTGATTTGCATAGAGGCTGACTTTGCCTTCCTCAGTGCCCATAGTCTGTGCCTCTACGGCTGACCTTTGCGTTGAGATTTTCACTCAGCAGTACCACTGACTGAATGAGCTACTTATGGGAGGTTCAGCTCATTTCAAGATGTTTGTCAGGAACCTGTTCAGTCAGCCGTGTGTTTTTCCTGTTTTACTTCTCAAAGGCAAACACTGTGAACAAGCAAGCAGATCTTATCAAGACGATGTTAACAAAAATACATCAAATAAAAATCTGTTATATTACAAATGTCAACACTCATGAGAAAAAGATATCTAAACTACAGTAGAGTTGATTTTATTGCCAGAGCAACTCCCAAAGATTGTTCTGAGGAACAACTTTTCTGGTTTTCCTCATAGGTGCTAGGGACCTGTGAAACAAATGTCTCTCTCATTTATTACACGTTAACTTTACAGGGGTGCTGTCATGAGGGGCAGCAGCATACCTGAAGAGAATTTCAGTCTCTGGTTTGACCTTTATTTTCACTGTCCCTCGATCCACTCCAAATTAGTTGGGAGTTAGATAAATTGGGGAACAAAATGAAATTCAAGATTGATATACCCAGCCTAAGTGGGAGATGCTTTATCCTGTTTTTATTCGTGTTTTCACTGAGTAAAACTGAGTAAAAGCATCACTTTCTCCTGCCACAAAGCCAGAGTCACTCAGAAGTCACACAAATCCGTAGGTGATTAATTAAACCTCAAATCGCTATCAAGGCCTGACAAGCTCCAAATCACATGAGCTTGGATTGGTGGCATTCTTCCTCAGGAACATTTTGTATAGTGCTAAGCTGTATTCACTTCATAATGAAAAGGTCTTCAGGGAATGAAGTCTGTGAAAAACATAAAGTGGTGTTTCCCACAGAAAAAGCAAGCCACACCACTTGGGTGTCTTAGTCTGGGAGCAACTGCAATGCTGATTACGCTCAGGAGAGAAAGTGCAGATTAAGGAGACTAAAAAGTAACCTAAAAGGTTCTGGAAGGAAGCCAGACGTACTGTAACAAAGGGAAAGCAATCTGAAAACAATAATGTCACAAAACATCCCGCGGAAAGAAGCGAGGATGAATCTCTAGTCCATATGAATGCTAGATAGATGAAGTTATCTCCCAGCTACTGCCAGCACAAACATCATTTACGAAGCTTGACAGCTGCATAGCAATTAGGAGAGGAGCTTGTGTTTACTCGTGTTTAAAGGCAGAAGCGGCGAGTGGGTTCCAGCAACATTATGACGCGTGTTGATAATTATGATATTATGCCATTGATTTAGTCTTCGGGTGTTTTTCAAATCAGGACATCAGATCTCTTTGTTCTCCTGTGTAAAACTCAGCTTTGAGGTCATTCTTCGCCTTACACACCCTTGGCTGTTTATGAACATCCTCACAAAACTCAAAGCCCATTTCCCATTGAGGAAGACAAGAAACAGGTTGTGTCATTGTCTGGCTCAATTGTTCTTCATAACTACATAATAATTCCAAAGAGAGGAATACTTACTAGCTTGAAGTTTTATTGTCATAAAAGCCTCCTACCAACAATAAAAGGATATGCATGGTACCAGACACATGATGGACGAGAATCTGCTTTTCATATTAAAGGAAAATGAATGGGAATGACATCCATCTATTTGAAAGGAAAATTGGTAGAAGGTTCAATGGGGTACCCACCTGCAATGAATGTTAAGGGCCATTTCTGCTATCTTGTCACCAAAACAGATGGCTCTAGACGTCTATGTGTGACAGAGGTCCCCTACTGATATCCCAAAGGATGCCAAGCCAAGCCTTTTATGCTTTTGGCTTCAGGGTAGAGGGGCAGACTTTGGCACCCTAACCTGACTTTTCCTTAAAGCTGCAGGCAATGTGTTCTCCTGTCCTGATCTCATGCATTGTTGCTCCTAGCTGTGGCTGCATTTTGTTAGGTTAGACAGCACTCTGGGATCTTTCAGAATAAAAAGATCGTTATTGCAGAAGTTGGAAAAATGTCAGCAGAAAGGATGAAATATTGCCCCATGCCCTTGCCATACTGAACAGGGAATCTTTTCTTCCAGTGTTGGTTTAGGACTTAATCCTGCAAGGTCTTGTCTGTCAGCAAATACAATCAGGTTTAAGAGCATGAATAACCATCCTAGAAATCACTGGAAACTATTTTGTTCGTGTAAAATTAAGCAAGTGCGGAAGTTCTCCAGTAGACTTGGACCAGAGTACTCAGCACCCTGCAGAAATGAGCCTTTAGTTCCTAGAACCATTTATTGTGTCCAGAACAGCCATTCATTAGGGCTTTGTGCAGAGAGGTTGAATTTCACTCACTTGGAAGATATTTTTTCTAACCCCCTGAGACACGCAGACTCTTTGGTTGATTTGGAAAACAAAATGATTAATGGCATTTTACAAGTTTTTCCACTAAACAGATTTCAGTCAAAGTCTGTCACAAGCTAAAGAATTTGCAGGAATAGTGTCAATCTGATGACATGGTGGCAATAAATCCTATTGTACTGGATTACATTTTTACCCATTAAAATGCTTCGACCTATTGTCATCCAAGTAGAACCACATTCCACTGGCTGTTCAAAAGGTTCTGATTTCACTCTCGATTGTTACCAGGGAAACTGCACCTCAATCCAAAACTTTGCCGCACCAATCACTTAACTCGATTTGAACAGACTTACGTAGATAAAGCAAAGCACTAATGACTTATTCCCATTGAAAAAGTCTAAATCAAATCTTTCTGAGACCTGAATAACAGAAACTTATAGAAGTTATTTGAAGGTTACTTGTTTGGGTTTGTTTTTTTTTTTTTGCATGAGGCACCAATTGGCTCATTTCTTTGGGGAATAGCTAGCTGTGGCGACAAAATGCCATGAAAAGATTAATATTCTTAGTCTATCCAAAGCAAAAGTGCACTAGATGTCTCAACACAGGCCACTCCTGGAAACAGTTCTCACTCAGTTTTGGAAAACTAGAAGGACTTTCATTAATAGTCAAACAGCTGGTTAAGGCTTGTGAGTGGAAATAGAGTTGCTTGAATTTCCCCACTGAGATTTCTGGCGGAAAGTAGGCTGTGTTTTATGGCATCTACTTTTATATGTATTAAGCGAATATCTCAGTTGTTCAGATTTGTCTTCATTTGAGCTATCTTTGAGTGGGAGAACGCCAGTTAGAAAATGCGCGTGTTCTCCCATAGCTGCTAAGGATCAGCATTTCTTGGACAGCAAAATGGGCCATTGGGCCATGTCAGAAATCAGGTCAGTAAAGTTAGTTCAGGTCTGACCACTGCCAGGATGCAGGTTGGCAGAGAAACAACGAGGTGATGCTGGTACTGCAACACAGAATCACTGCCTTGACATTGATGTGCACAAAATTAGGTGCCAATTTGAAATGAGTTTGAGAGAGAACATTTGAAAAAGAACTGGAGACCCTTTGTGTTCAAAGTTGGCTCAGGAATGGAGATGCCTTTAGTTCTTATACATGGAAAATTTCCAGCTAGTTTTACTCTTTTATCCAGATGAGTCTTCATTGCGCACTACCTAGTGAATCCCTGCCTTGGTTTTCCTTTGGGGTGCAGGAAAACTTGTCTGAAAAAAAAAAGTTGTTCATTGAAATTGCCTCTGTTAAGTTTGTTTCCCAGACTGTTGGTTTTTATCAAATGTCAGTTCTCAGATCTTCTCAGGCTAGTATTGACCTACTGTCTCCTACCATGTTGACAGCAAAGAGAAACCAAAAATTCAATGCTTCCTCAGCTGAATCCTTCCACAGGAAATTAAGGGCTGAAACACTCTCCACTCTTCCAATTCTCCAATCCAGCGTGTCACCACAAATAACATTTGAGTAGTTGAAGCATATTCTCCCCTGTCTGCACTCTCAAAACATGAATTTAACTGCTTTAAAAAGAGAAACCAGTGCTACTATCATGACTGCAAACTACAAAAAAAGAACAGTTCCTTGTGAAAAGCAACACAATGGCTTCTTGGGTTACAGCATTGCTTCCTGCCAGACAGGACGGACAACTAGTCTGCTTTTACAATATAAGATGAAAAGATGAAGAATCAAATCAAGCTCTTATACCAATTTAAAAAGCAAACAGAAAAGAAATCTGAGGTTGTTTTTGTTTGTTTGGCTTGTTTGTATTTATCATACGGCATTTTAATTGCACGATAGGTTACTGGAAATGGATGTTCTCTTACACAACACTCTCACCAAAAGCTCATGGTGAGAATATTGGGCAAGAAAGGTAATTAATAAAAGAAGAGGGGCAAGGCATCAGCCGATCTAGAGGATCTTAGTCACGCCGGAGAATACTGAGCGAGGTCAATTAGCAGTGTCCTGCTGAAAGGCAGAAACTTTCTCAGTATGAACTGTTTTCCAACTGAACTTTCGAAGAGCTATTCCGAACCTCTTCTGGCAGAAAGGTTTCTCAGATTTCAACCTTTTTGTCTGGTAACACTTCCGTTGCAAAAGTTTGTTTCTTTAGAAACAGTTTCCTGAACAAATGACCGGTTCATCAGTCCCTGCTCTTTCTGTCTCCAGAATGACAGATATAGAAACCTTGGTAAGAACTTGACTTGTATTTCTGACATTTCTTCCCTTCTGTTGCAGTACTGAGTTGTTACAGCTACACTAATGAAACCCATCTAAAATATGGATTGCCCGGACCTTGCCGGAATTTAGCGAGTTTGCAGCTGGTTAACTCTGATTGATCAACTGACATTCACTAAGCAGTGCTAAACCATTTACCAACATGTACTATAATCTTGCATTTGACAGTACATAGATTAATTGTCTGCTCTCTAGGGAGCTTGGCTGACTTAGTAGCACCAATCGTGTTACATCAGTACATTCACACCCTTTCAAAAGCAGTAATGAAACAAGTGCATCAGAATCTTTGCCCCCAATTTAAAAAATGCCCATCAGCATTGTAGAATGTATTATGTAGATGTCCCAAGCCTTCTATGCATTGCTTTCAATCATGTAAACAAAAGGAAAGAAGAGAAGAGAAGAGAAGAGAAGAGAAGAGAAGAGAAGAGAAGAGAAGAGAAGAGCACAAAGATGAAGTGCTGAGACTAGTTAGTGAAGTCTTTGCAGATCATGAAAGCTAAGAATTTTCCTCCCTTCCTTCTTTCAGTGACTAATTTCTGTTACCGTAACTAGCAGTAGGAATGTTTATCCCCACCAAAACTGAAGCATTCACTTCCTCTTCTCCATCTCCTACAGTAACTTGAAAAAGCACTTCCCTCTCCATTCTGGCTCTGGCAGGAAAGCTTATAATAATACTACTAAAACCACTATCTATAAAAGAATTTCTTTTGTGTATTAAAAGCTTATAGTCTCACTCTCTATCACCATCCCCATGGGGAATGAGTCAGGGGTAATAAGAAACACCAGCTCAAAGTTCCCAGGAGACCACGCTACCAGAAGAAAGGAAAGTGATGTAACACAAGGATATTGCAAGCTTTTCTATAGGAATGGTCATATGGGCAGACCACCTCGCAGACCACCCCTCTCTAACCTGGATCACCTCTGTCTTCCTCCCAGGCTCACAGCTCTGTTGTGGCCACTGCCACGGGAGGAGAGCTTCAATGTGAAACTACGGCACAGGAGCAAGTATTTGAGGAAATTTAACAACAAGGAAGATGCAGAAGTCAGTATTACGTAGCCAAAGCCCTGGCAAGGGCATTGCAACGCATGCAGTGAGCAACATGATGATTGTATTGTCTTTCTCTGCCATCTTTCAACTTCCTTTGTCTGTTGGATTAGTTATTACTAGACAGGTTATCTTCAGCAGGCACACCTTGGCAGTAGGAGTGAAAACCTTAAATATACAGCAAGGAAAGGAAATCCTGTCCACCAGTTTGCCTTCTATATGACCTTCCCAGAGCCTTGGCCTACTTAGAAAGATATTACAGGGTTTTCAGTGTGGTTTAAAATGTTTGTTCAGGATTTAGAAATATAGAAATAGGGGTACCCCTAAGGTGGATGAACATAATTCTTCCTTTCTTACCTTTGCTGGTGGATTTTCATGGCATACTAAGGGTCAGAATCTCTCAGCAGACTCCTTACACATACACATTTGTGCACAAGTACACATTCACACAGGCTCTCATGCACAGACACTCAGATCAAACAAAATTGTGTCCATTCTTGTAATTCAGGACTATGCCCCCTCTACTACAATCATTCCAACAAACTGGTTGCCCAGACCAGACTCATAAGACAAGCTCTGGGGCAGAATGATTCTTCTGACTCACACTCATTTCAGCCAACATTTCTCACAGTCTGTAACCTTCAATTTCCTCTGGTATGAGCTGAAAGTGCCTCTGCTGGTCTGCCCTCCTAACTCAAGAATTCATGCGGGCAGTTTTGCTGCACCTTAGCTTTGTTCCTCCTCTGGTAATGACAAGTTGGATAAACCCCACCAGAAATGGACAGACAGGAATGGAGGAATGTAGGAACTGCCAAACTGGATCAGACCCACAGTCTGTCTAGTCTCGTATCCTGTCTCCACCAGTGGCTAGTACCAAATGCTCCAGGAGAAGGTGTAAGAGCCCTGCAATAGGCAGCTTTGGAAGGATTTCTCTCCTCTAACAAGTTCTTATCCTGATCTTCAGTAATTAGAGGCTGGCTTCAGCCCTGAAATTACACAGCTTAATATCCTTCCCAAACATGTATTCACACAAGCACACAAGCTCTGCCTCTTTTTAATATTCAAATGAACACGAACTCTCCTTCTGAATTTCAGAGAGAGAAACTGTTTCCAAACAACTAACAAGCTGCCAGGTTACATGCAAAACAAGCTTCCAGTTGAACAAGATAAACTGTTTATTCCCATACAGGTTGTTTAGTTAGTTTAAAACTTGCTAAGGTAACAGAATTTCTGTTTACATGTACACACACAGAGACAAGCATAATTAAGGAAGTGAGAAATGGGCTTTACCTTAATGTCTGCTGAGATCTGAAAGAATCTCTGCTTCACTCCTTCCTTTCTTTTTCTCTGTCTCTCTCCCTCTCTTGCATGGCTGGACTGACAGGTTGGCAGAGCTGAGAACGACAGGTTGGGTTTGTTTTTTTAGGCACAACTCCTCCCCCTCTCAAAGAGAGAAAAAAATGCAAGACTGTTTGGGAAAAGTTCACAGAAAATCCCATCCTTTCAGCACATTAGAACTGACGAGAAATATGCTACATTTGGGAGCCCAGCAGTTTTCCAATTTTTTTTCCTCAAAAAGACTCAGGGTCTACTTTGCAATAAGTAGGAAGCAAGCAGAGGATTTACACCAGGATCTAATTTGACCCCAAACCTTTCCCATTTCTCTGATAACTGATCCAACAGATAATTATAGCTCCTTTAAGGCAGCCTTGACAAGAGGATTTTTGTAAAAGTGGAAAGGGCTTTGTGCACGCAGCACAAATATCTTTGGGCCTTGGATTTTATCCTTGCATCCCACCACCACCATGTATAATAAAAGTCACCAGTAGATGTCTGAAATCCTCATTTTTCCCCCAGAACCCTCTGCTGCTGCTAACCTGCCTGCACTGGCAGCAGCAATCAGGTTATTTTAAACTCCCGTTCTACTCCATCCGCTGACTTGGTTGCATAGACCCCAGCTCACCTTCTGTCACTGTCACTTGAAATGTGATAGTAATCCCAGAGAGCTGGGAGAGATCTTTTAGCAGGCCACACTGGCCACAGAAAGGAGGTCAGTGTAAAAAGAGGCGTATGTAGTACAGAGCAATGCTATCAGTTGTGTGTTTTCACAGGCCTTCCCTGGTGTCCTGGCTCACCTGGACACAATACAGTCCTGGAAACTCCTGCTACTACAAAGCGTTTTAACTCAGCCCATTAGAGAGTGTTATACACAAGATGCAGACAGTGATCTTACCCTGAGCCTATCAATAGGGTCTTCAGATTAGGGCTACGTCCAATGAACTCTGCCCGCTCCTGCTTCTGCGCGCTGCTGCTGTTTGTGCCCGTGCCCACCTGGCCACGGAGCTTTGCTTCTGGGGACTCATGGGCAGAAATATTTGTTAATAAATGCCAAGAAAGAAGAACCAAGAGGTTGGTGGCTGGTGATGAAATAGCTTCTACACTCCCACTTTCCTGCAATCTATCAAAAGAATGGAGAGGCAAGTCTCTTGTGCTCTAATACTTTTCTTCAGATGGCAGTTTGGGCACAAATCTGCAATTTCTCTCGCATGTTCTCTGCAGAGTAGCTGTCTCTTCCTTACTCTGCTCTTTCAAGCAAACATACAGTAGTCTAATGACAGTCATCTGCATAAATTTGCATCACAGACTCCTTGAATAGAATCCATATCTCCTCTGGGTCAGATTTGCAGCTGGTATGTAACAATGAAGTTTCAGAGATTTCATTTACCTGCGTCACTACAGGTGGCAATAAAGTATTCAGTATGCTGATACGCAACAGCTCCGCAAAGCCATAACCGGTCCAAAACTTTTGGAAAAAAACCAGCCAGTTTAAATTAACATTATGGTGAAATAGATTAGAGGTGAATTCAATGGGTATCACACCAAGTCAGTATGACATCACGTACAATAATGTGCTAGCTCAGCTTTTTCTCTTATACCAGAGGAGGGCCATGTCCGCCTGCTCCAGGACCAACTCCCATTCCTCCCTAGTCCCCTGCAGAATGCATTTTCTTTCTGTCTCCTTTATCAGGCAACTGTTCTCAATCGTGTTCGGGTCCCTACTTAAGATTTCCAGAGAGATAACAAAACACTCAGAAATCTTTCCTGTCAGTGGAACAAGTTAACTGAATCCAGACAAAACCGGCCAAGGCCAACACCAAAGTTCAGTGATAATGAATCATGGCTGAACGCACCAGTGCCTGCTGAGTGCCTCTATGAAGTGAGAAACTGTTCTTAAGGTTACAGCATGGTAACAGTCTTCATGTTTCTGCCTTAATTTCTAATACAGATGGGATGGGGATAGGAATGTATTAGCATTAAGTGCATGCCAGTCTCAGCATTACAGTATCAAAGGTAGATTTACTAGCAGAGAGATCCAGCTGTAGCTTGCTTTGGCACTGATGTATAACAGTCTTCTCAGTCCTCCCTCCTCAGCATTATGAGGCTGGAGATCCAGATCCTGCAAGAGATTTGCAACTTGCAGAATTCTTAAGGAGACAGGGTAGATCCAAAGGGGTCTATTCTCTCTACTGACCCAACACCAAAGAGCCAGGAACTAAAACATGCCCAGTACAACACTCCTGCTTTACCTCTGCCATATTGACCCCACATGGGCTGGCCAGCCTGTGGGCTCCTGGAGGAGGAGAGAAGCTGAGCAGCATTGCAACAAGGGCGAATGTGCCAACCTCCAGCTATAGCTTCCTGCTCAGTCCCAGTCCAACCCTGTGACGCAAGCCTGGAGCGTGACATGTGTTTGTGTGCACCCCGGGAGCTAAGGGTCCATACAAGCCAAGAGCTGGCCCATAGTTCTTAGCAAACAGAGTTGTTAGAAGAGCTTAAAATCAGTCAATAAATGCACTTCAATTAAGCACTACAGTGAGGTCAGATTTCTTGTTTTTCCTGTTTAACTAGCCAGTTTCAAGACCGTCTAATAATGAACCCTCAGAGCACAGCTTATTACAGCATCAGAAAGGTTGCAAAATTGCATACAACTTTGGTTTATTATACTCAATTAGTTACACTCCCTTTAAAAAAAAAAAAAAAAAAAAAGAGGAAGGAACATGTCTCATAATGTAGGAACTTAATCCAAAATGTCTCGATGCCAATGACAAGATTCCCATGGCTTTCAATCGACTATGGATCAATACGACTAACGCACATCTGGGATTTTCACGTATTGCTACTGATGTTAGACTAGTGTTTCCCACTGATGTGCAGTTGGATTCTGTGTGCCCTACTCCCCAGCCCTGCTTTAAAACATCTGCCTCAATGTGTACAAACCGTCCCTTCCTTGTCTTTGCAAGGGCAGGTACATGTGAGCAGATACCAACCACACTGGAGCCACCTGTGTATTGCAAAGGGAGAAAAGGAAAAATAAACCCACAGTCCAATTCCCAGCTTTTAGCCTGTGGGAGTGTGGATCACTCAAGCAACCTTGCAGTGCTCACTGATCCATATCCAATACCTCAAACCCCAGCAACAACCTGCATAATCCAGGCTGCCTTTTTTGAACTGTCTGAGTCTGTTGCTCTAAATTTCCACACATTCAAAGTTTAAACTCTCCTTTTACTACCTATAAACTGCAGGTGCTTAAATTTTGATAGGGAAGTGAGAAGCCCCCTGCAGAGAAGAGCCGCAAATGGGAGAAAGCATGCTATCTTCAGTGCTTACAGATTGGTGGTCCCATGAAAATCAGCACAAAAGTTCCTGTTAGCTTAGAGGGCACAGATAAACCAGGCGGATGTCACAAACCCTCTGGCACCTCTGAGAGGACATTCAGACTGTTGGGAGCTACAGAAGGTCTCTAGCCCTTCTACATGTGCTATTGCATAGGGAGAATATTTCAGTCTGGGGACTGAATAATTCAGCAAGAAATCAGCTGGCCAGTGTGGAAATAATTTTAAATGAACTGAGCCCTTAGGTATTACATTAACTGGATCTCTAGGGAAGGATGTGGATTATTGCAGCTGAATAGAGCCCTTATTTATCAGATGGAAAAGGTTAATGTCATTTCCTTTCCTTTCCTCCATGGTTTTTCTTACCACATCACCATTTATGGATAGCATGAGGTGCAGACAGTGTAAGAACATGTGCTTGATTGTTTAAATGACCAGAGCTGTTACTTTAATGGGGGGGGGGGGGGGGGGGGGGGGGGGGGAAGGGGGTAAGAAATTAAGATTTCTTCTGGTTTCCTGGGGGGAATTACAGGGCTAGGAAACACAAAACACTGAAGAAAGGAAATGGGCTTGTGGAGCACCTGGTCTTTGATTTGACATCCAAGAGTACCTAAGTGAATGAGGGAATTTTTGCATTCTCATCTACTGTGTGTGCATAATAGGAACCAGGATCAAACTAATCTAATATCCTTATTTCATACTTTATAAAGAAAGAGTGCATTAAGAAAGGTCATTTTTTTTTACTCCTTAATGAAGTTTAAATACAGTTAAATTAAGTTCTACTAATAAAGAGTCTATGCTTTTCTCTAATTTGCCTCTGGAGTCTCAATAGCTGTTGACCTACAGATAAATAGCAGAGCAGTTCAGCTATCTATTATATGCTTTACTAATGATGTCAACAAGGCAATTCTAATGCCAGCTACGGAGACAATTTCCATGGCAATAAGAATGAGAGCAGTGAAAGCTTAGATTAAGAGAAGAAAACTCTTTTTGTGGTAAAAGCCTCAAGACACCTAAGCTTATTTCCCTGTCTCTAGCACAGTATACCCTTAGGTAAGCCACTTAGGGATATCCTCCTAGTGTAGTAGCAAAGATGGACCTAAAACATGGCATCTGTTGTCAAAGTTCAAGAGAAGGATGATCACTTCTGACCACTTGGGAATTCAAGGATGCTAGGACCTGTGGCCCTGTATGAGTCAACAAAGAATCATAGAATCATGGAATCGTTGAGGTTGGAAGGGACCTTTAAGATCATCAAGTCCAACCATTAACCTCACCTGACAAAACCACTTCTAACCCATGTCCCCAAGTACCACATCTACCCTTTTGTTAAACATCCCTCCAGGGATGGCAAATCCACCCCCTCCCTGGGCAGCCTGTTCCGATGGTTGATAACCCTTTCAGTAAAAAATTTTTACTAATATCCAATCTAAACCTCACCTGGCATCACTTGAACCCATCTCCTCTCGTTCTATCACTTGTCACCTGGGAGAAGAGGTCAACCCCCACCTCTGCAATCTCCTCTCAGGTAGTTGTAGAGAGTGATAAGGTCTCCCCTCAGCTTCCTCTTCTCCAGGCTAAACAACCCCAGTTCCCTCAGCCGTTCTGACTGAGAAAGATGAGTATGGCATTTGTGTTAGGCTTCTGTGTACAGCCCTTCCTTCTTCTCAGTGTCTGGAAGTATTCAGATCACTCAACACAGATGTCATGCATCTTTCTCCTTGCCATGCCACAGATAATAGATGTTTGAGTTCCTCACCACCCTCTTGTTTCCAGAGCCATCAGTAGAACTTAACTTCATGCGAGGCTCCATAAGAAGACACCTGAATACATCTGTTTGTCTCTCTGACTACACAGAACTACAAGACATGAAATTGCCTCCTAGCTTCAAGATCCAGCTGCTTCCCTCACCTTGAATCCAACTCCATGGTGGAGCAAAACTCAGGCGTTCACCTTTCCTCTCTCCACATCCCACTATCCATGGAAAGAAATCCAGACTGAAAGGATAATGAGTGCCAGGACCTCTGTGTCTTTGCTGGATGATTCTGAGGTAACCTTTCTGGCCCCAGCTTCCCATCTGTGAAACTGAGTCAGTAGCATTACCTTACCTTGCAAAGGTGTCTTGAGGACAAAAAATTAATATTTGGGGGCACTGCAATGGGGATAGCTAATTCCAGCTCTGAATGAAATGAGGAGAAAGATGCCCATTGACTTATATAGGATTTAGAATGAGCCCTTATTCATTTTACATTAAACACCGAACAGCCATTTGAGGATAGCAGTGAATAACTATTAATACTTGTGCAGTTAAACAATCAGCATCTAAGTTATAATGGAGTAAATTAATGTATGTATCTAAGGCAACCACAATGTGACTACTGCGTTGGCATCATGAAGTGAGTATTTGCAGAATATGAAAAGAAGCACATGTAAAAGCTGAGTGCATCTGTTTGGGTTTTTTTTTTCCTTGCCCATAAAGGAACAGCTTTCCTGGACAACCAAACAGCAAGATATTACGGCAAATAGTCTTCCACATAAAGCCAACCTTGACTTTGTTATAATTGCTATGTAAATATAATCCCACTCATCAATTAAATGCTACTCTCCTGGGCTGGAACATTATACATGTTCATTGAGATGGAATCCCTGTCAATTCAGTTTGCTAACTCAGTATTCATGTGCATTAGCCTTGGAAAAGAGAATGTGATTGCTTGAATAAATTCAGCCACTACCTCCTGCATCCCTGTATCAGTTGACACGCGTCAGTCTGACTGTAATATGGGCTCAGAAATATGTTGCCATGGAAATCCTAAATATTCAGTTCTTGGCAGCAGAATTCAAATGGGATACTTGATAAATAGAAATAGCCCAGCACTTGCGAACTGCATAGCTAACCCCTTGGTCTTAAGATGTTACTGAGAACCAGGAGGTCATCTTTTTCCAAAGTACTTGAAGAAGAAAAAGT
Source organism: Pluvialis apricaria (assembly GCA_017639485.1). NCBI lineage: Eukaryota > Metazoa > Chordata > Aves > Charadriiformes > Charadriidae > Pluvialis > Pluvialis apricaria. The sequence continues at coordinate 2,828,003 of CM030023.1, forward strand.
CTTAAATTTCCCTAATATTTGTACTTCCAGGTTCCAGATTCCTTAGCGAGTCAGGAAAGCTCCCCCAGAACTTCCCATTGCATAAGCACAGTCTCTCCAGTGGGGTTACATTATTTTTGAGCTGTCTGGATCCAGCCAGTTCCGCAGGCCAGAGGGTCATTGTTAATGGTCTCTGACCGCTTAGGTATTGCTACTCAGCAGTAGCCCTTGCACTCAGGATGACCTATGCTTTCCGTCCCTTTACACCACCCACATGGGGCCAGCCAGTGTCTGACCCCTTGTTTTATGGTTATTGTTCTGTGTGACTGAACATTCTTAATAATTTAGCACAGTTCTATAGCTTTGCTGTTTCCTAAGCATAGTTGCAAACTTTACAACCCAAAATACAACCCATAAATAGATTTCCCTCTCGGGCAGAATCCAGCAGCTGTTTAACAACATACAACATCCCCCTGCAGCAGTTTAGCACAAGAAGTAATGTGTGTCATAACTAATTAACATGTAAGCAATTCAGGCTGGAGACCAATTCTTTGCTCTGTGTTGGTAAAGCAGCACAACAGACCATTACTGGGGGCATTAAGTACTACTGTAATATTTAAAATCTCAGTAATTGCTACTGGGGAAGAGAAATTAAGTTCCACAGAGCATAGTGGACATTGTCCATAGAAATTGAGGTGTTGGAGCATGTCCAAAGAAGAGCAACGAAGCTGGTGAAGAGTCTAGAGAGCAAGTCTTATGAGGAGCATTTGAGGGAACCAGGATTGTTTAGCCTGGAGAAAAGAAGGCTGACGGGAGACCTTATTGCTCTCTACAACCACCTGAAAGGAAGGTGTAGCAAGGTGGGGATCAGTCTCTTTTCGCAAGTAACAAGTGATAGGGCTAGAGGAAACAGCCTCAAGTTGCACCAGGGGAGGTTTAAATAGGGTATTAGGAAAAATTTATTCACTGAAAGGGTTACCAAGCACTGGAACAGGCTGCCCAGGGAATTGGTTGAGTCACCACCCCTGAAAGTATGTAAAAGATGTGTAGATGTGGTGCTTACGGACATGGTTTAGTGGTGGACATGGCAGCGTTAGGTTTACGATTGGACTCAATGATCTATGATTCTATAGTAAAGCAAGTTTTGGGGCAGGAACATTGTTTCGAACAACTTTTCTTCCAGAAAGTGCTGCAGAAGCACTTTGACACCTCCTCCCTTTTTGCAAAATGACTCGAAAACATCAGGAGCGGTCCCGAGAGGGAAGGGAGCGCCTTGGCAGGGCAGCGAGCCGGGGCCGGAGCCGGGCCGGGGCCGGGGCGGGCGGGGCGGGGGCGGGCGCTATCCCTTCAGCACCACGGCGGCGGCGGCCGAGCACCGGCACCCCGCGGCGGGGAGTAGCGGGGGGGAGTTGGGGGTCGTCTCCCTCCACCGGGGAAGGTCGCAGCCTTGAGCAGGACGGATGGGAAACTACCTAGAAGGGCAGTCGGCAATCTTCCCGGCCTCCTGGACGGTATTAGTTACCAGCTTTAAAATCTCAAACCTTCACCCTGCGAGCGCCGCCCGAAGCTGGGATCTGCCGTACGCTGCCCTGCTCATCCTGAGCGGGATTATCTCATTCTTCTGCGGTGGAGAGGAAAGAAAAGAAGAAAATGCCTTTCTCTCGTTTTAGGTTTCATATGATTTTGTACTGGAAAACAAATTAGCCTAAGAGGATTTTCTGAATTTGAGCTAGGAACAAAAGACAAGGTGAAAGTGTCTGAATTTTGAAAATGTGCCAAAGTCCAAAACTAGCAAATCCTTTTTCTAAGTGTTGTCTTCCTAAGACCTTTCATCAGCACTAAAAGAAAAGGTGGGGTGGTTTTTTTTTTCCAAGTTAACAGAAAAGATTATCTAAGAACTATTTTCAGTAAAGCATTGATTGTCCTTTCTCCTCTCTCAAAAAATGTTTCTGTACATTGAATTATGCCAGAAGAAAACTAAGCAACCATGCAATCTGTGGATCTGATCCAGCAATTTAGATGAAACTATCATTTGGGTTAATGAAGGTTAGAACTTCATTTGTCTAAGACATACATCTCTGCCATTCTCCTGAACATTAGTAACTTCATTTTCAACTGAGACTGTTTCACACTCCAGTGTTGCAAAATAAGCTGCCTACGAGCTAAATAAACTTAGTTCATTGCATTCTTGTTCATACCTTCAAGTTGGGTCTGGAGGAAGGAAACAGCTGTCTTAAGAATTGAGCAAATACCTGGGAATTTAATAGCCTCCAAAAATATTTGGTACACTTATTTTCAGGCGAGAATTTTTCCATCAAAGACAGCAAATTTCAAGTTTCTGTTCAAAATCAGGACCTCCACAGTATCCCAGATTTCTGTGTTATACATTTAAAACATACTCAGAGCTGGCCAGAAGAAACATTGAAAAGAAATGCTTCTGCTTCTATTGAGAGCGGAAATTTCTAAACACTGGTGGAAAAGTTTACTTAGAGGACTGGATTTCTCTTCCTCCAAAAGAGTTTGTCATTTACATTTGGCAACTTTCATGCCTTTGTGCTGAACAAAGCAAAGAATTGTGCAGAGCAGATTAAGAATGAAAAAAAAAAATCTGCATCAAGAAGGAAGGGCTGTGAAACAGGAGTAGGAAAATATTCTTGTCAGACAAACCACTCTCACATCAGGTACACGTACAAGCCAAACATTTCAGATACAACCATCCAATCTTCCTGCACATTACAAAGCATAATTTTGCAGATCTGTAATGTACGATACTGCAGAGCATGGACTGCACCGCTGTTGTATATTCTGTAAATTGCAGTGGCCTTCACAAGCGTGTGAAATAATCTTATCTGCAGTCACTGGTTTGTATGTTATTTATTTTGTATTTCAAAATATAAGAATAATATAATGCTTTGTTGGCTTAGTGGTGGAGCTTGATTTGGGTTATCAAATGAAGTACGGCAAAAGTCTAAGGTGCCCTTACTGAATGCTTGCTCCTTGTGTTTGAACCAGAAACACTATCTTCTTGACCAGGTGTTATCAATCACAGTCTGTGTGCTTGCTTCCAATTGCTATAAAAAGTAAACAGATACAGTTCAGACTGCAGAATGTACCTGTCCTTCCCTAGCATTTACTAGTTTTCCTGATTTCCACCACCCCAGAGTTTTCTTAGGTGCTTCATCCTTTGACTCAAATGAGGAATGCTACTATAGGACTTCTTAAAAGATTTTTTTGCAAAGCTCAGAGATCCTGTGCAGCTCTGACAAAACAACAAGAACTGAATTGCCAGCAGAGGGGGAGCGTTAGAGACATTGTGATTTGATCTAACATCCACTGAAGTCAGTGGAGTTATTCTCACTGACCGTGTCAATAAAAAGAAGGAAAAACCTTCCACTAGAGACAGCTGTGTGATATTTTCTCTTCTCTAATTCACGTTTTCTAGGTCCTATCCATAACACCAGTTTTCCTTGCTGTTTAGAATAAAGTGTGTTCACCACTTTTTCTGTGCAATAAAAAAAAAAGCTCTGGAAAATGCAAGGCCACATATGGTCTCACGAATAATGATTAAGATGAAAAAAAATCCTCCTTGACCAGAACGAAAAGGCACTGAGCAGCTTTAAGCAGAGAATGCCGTATGCCAACCCCTCATGCCCCTAATAAATCTGTATTTGATCGTGCCCTGTAAGTCCTTAAGCACATTGTAGAAATGGGGCAAATCCTCTTTTGGAATTTACTGACTTAAAAAAGCAAAAAGCAACATAATTCCATTTATTTTAACATCATTAGATTCTGAAAAAGAAACCCTGATCATATCATGGGATAGTGTTATTGTTATTTCTGTGATTACCATTGCATTTCAACGCTTGACACCACACATTGCTGGTAGCCAATTGAGTCTTCTGCTGTGGAGTTAACACAGGAGATGAGAAGCATGTTGGAGTGAGGCACAAAAAGCAGTTACTGCTTTGCACTTTTTTCCCCAAGAAAATCTAACCTATTTATTGCCAGAACAATGCCACTGAGCCTGGATGGGGCAGTGGTGCTGGAAAATGATGCTTTTCTGCTTCCCGTTTGTATGCTTCTGAAGCACGATAAGGTGGTATCCTACATATCCTATCCCTTAGCATCACCAGAATGTTTGCTTTCACCACCAGGCGTAGTGTCCTTTAAGTCCTATGAGAATTCCAGTTCTCACTGGTCCATTGGCTCCTTGGCTCCTTGTCAAGCCCTTCATCTTCAAAGCACTCCATCCTCTTTTGATGCCAGTGTCTTTATTTGCATTTCGTAGCACCCAGAACAAGCTAGGCAAATATGTTTAAAGTCCAACATATGCTTTGTAGAATTGCCAGATTGGAAAAAAAAGTGCTCAGGAAATGGAGAAATCCATGGACCCTTAACAAACATTAAACTCATGACAAAAAAAAAAGGCGGCGAATTCATCCTCTGCTGACCTAGGTCACCTTTGAACAGACACGAGGTTCTTTATCAACGTGCCAATTCTCCCATTCTTTTAGAGAATGGGTTTGTGTTTTGTTGTGTTTTCTTTGCTTGTTTATCTCTTAATCCTTGAGTAAATAGCAAAATATGAATTTGGCCACTGTAGAAACAGGTTCAAAGCTTCACAACTGACTTCCCACTTCCTTCAAAACCAAGGTGCCAGTCTCTTGAAATTCATACAACTCCTCATTTACTTTTTCTGTCTTATGATTCAGATTTTCATAGTCACTTGGGCCTGTATTGTGACAGCCTTTCAATACACACTAATTTATTCCACCAATACTCTCATTCATTTCAGTATTCTTCAGTGGGAGTAAAGTGACAGAATTTGGCTATGCACGATAGATATTTTGGAAATATCTGTTAGCCACATTATCATCCCTGCATCATCCCTTGCTTATAGTGCCAGTGATCTTTAGGGCTAAACAAACAGCTGGATCTGATCAAAACATGGAATAGCAGAGTCTTTTTCCTAATGTAACAGGCTTACAAGAATCAGAGATGTGTGAACTACTCCCAAAAACCTATGTATAGTTTCTTTTCAGGAACTATGAATATGGTGTGTCTTCATAGCACTTAGTGATCATGCCACTTTCACATTTCATTATGTGTCTGCAAACCTTTGCTCACAGATTCCTATGTATTTACAGGCCACATACTTTGGTTACCAATATAGCCGAAGGATAATGTAAAAGAACTGTTTTGCCCTGCAGGCAGCACATACCATGTTGCAAATGCTGCTGCAAAAATAAATCAAAATGCAGTGTAGCTGCAGTGCCTTTAGAAATCTCCTCTCCAGTGGTACTCAATAGTTTTAGACACCCTCATCCTCACAAGGCAGCACACATGTATAAGTAGAGAGAGGAGATTGCATCTGGGTCTTCTTAAAGAATGTATTGGGGCTGAGACGTTGTCTGCTTAGATGGAGATCACACCTGACTTACGGGATTTACTCATGAAGTAAAATGGTATTCTGAGCAGCTGGAAATGGGAACAATTTGGTTCTTCTTTTACTGAAGTTTGTAAAACCCATTTCTATTAAAATGTTATTGTTTCTAAAAATGTGTAATATTTATCTAATATGTAATTATACAACACAATGAACAGCTACTTTTTGAATGTCTTTCAGTTGTTTTAATTTCCATTCTTGATCTTCACGCACATTTTCTTCAATGCATTACTTTGGCTAAAGTTCAATTTTATCATTTTCCATGTAAATTTAAGTCACAGCAAATAAAAAATAAAGATTTGAACAGGTGAATCCTTCTCCCTGCAAACCAGTTTTGAGCCACCACATAGCATACACAGACATGTAACATTATTTTCAAACAAGAATTCACACCATATTGACATAGTAACCAGAACAACTGTGAGACAAGCGTCCTAGTCATTTCTGTACTGTGCTGATGGGCACCTGCCTCACCAAGAAGCTTTTTTCTAGAATTCACAGCTTACCCGAGAGCAGAGAAAAAAATCAAGGGTGCAGGATGAATGCAAAACAAACGGTACTGCTTGTTAGCGTGAGCCTAGTGAAAGGACTGCTGTAAATTCAGATCTTCATAGCGCAGTCATGCCTCTCCACAGGGAGAAGAGGCAGACCTTTTCAGACTTGAGCAGTACAGAAAACAATTAAGAGGAAAACAGTAGTTACAAGGATGAGACTATTGATGTGAAGAAAAGAGCGATGGAAAGCCATGTGTGTGTACTGGCGAGTATGTGAATGTCTGAACAAATTCACCATATACTTTTACACTATGTATATTAATACCTTTTTCAGTGTCCAATTAGGATGAAATTAGCTGGATCTATCTAGTGATCTAGTTTAAAAAAGACACAATTAAACAATGCTTGCTATTGACAGGTTGTTCTGCCCTAACAGAAATGCAGAACACAGAAACATGCAACTGCTTTCCCATCTACAGGTATGGAAACAATACAAAAGATACTTTACCTTTGTTCATGCCTCCATGAGGAAGTTATTTCAAGGGTCCTTTGTTTCTCGTGTGCCAGCAGCTCTGCAACTGTAAAGAAAAACAGGGGTTGGGTTAATAATAAAGAAAGGTACAAGCCCTAGACTCCAAAGACTCAAGTTAAACATTTACTCCAGTTTGTTCTTGTGAGCAAACTCAGAGGGTCTGCTCTGCTATCTGCTGGCATCTTGAGAAACAGGCGACAGCCAAGACCTGCTTACCCAGCTACTTCCCTGTCTGCAGCTTGGACACACACAGCAGAAAGCTGAAGTCACCTACGCACATCTAGGCTAGGATTTAAAAAACAAGAAGCAGGAAATTCCCCCATGTAAGAAAAGCTCTTCACAATTCAAATGGTACTTCAAATATTTACACATGGGATTGGATTTGGAATTACCCACTGATATACCACTTTAGAATAAACAGGTTCGATATACTTACATTCTACTTTATTTATTCAGATTTTTTTTTCTACAGAAAGTCTATTGTTTCTATAGTAGCATGAGCCCGAGGTAAAGACTTCCAGTCTACACAAGTGCAATATCCTTTTCTATCGCAGTCACAGAGCAGGTAGCATTACGTGTCATTCCTGTTAGGCAGGTACCTGGAGAAAGGTGAGGGTGGAGTGCAGCCTTCGTCCCTACTCAGAACCTCTGCTGCTTTGGGACGTTTCAGAAAATGTATTAGCTACCGGTTTTCACTTTTCACTACATTATGTTCAGGCTACTCATTTAGGCATTTGAAGATGAATGTAGGCACTTAAAGATGAATTTAGGCCACCTGAATTTCTAGGTATGGTTCCGTACCATGCAAGGCCAGGAACAGACCAGACTGCAATCCCCACACACAGCCCCTGTCCATTTCTGTACCTTATATATGAAATGAACCTGTTACAAAACCAAACCATCAGTAAACCAGAAGGACTAAACAGAGGAATGACTTGGTGCAAGGTGGTATGAGGTTTCTCCGGCTCACACAGCCAGCCATCAACGGTAGTCAGTTATGCTGACTCACATTAATCTTGGTTTTGCTGAATCAATCTCACCCTATCTTGTGTTTGGATACAAGAAGGCAGGCTTATTGCTTTTTACGACTGCTCTGTTGTCCAGAAGTGTACTCCAGTAGCTGAGGTACTAGGCTATGACTCAGGAGAGATGAGTGTAATTCCTAGCTCAACTGCTGAGCAGCTATACAACTTCGGGAAAAATGCCCTTTGTCTGCCTGGTCTATTTAGACTACGGGCTCTTTGAGGTAAGACCAGTCTCTGACTGGATATTTGTACAGCACCTAATACAATGGAAATCCAGTCTCGGTTTGGTAGTTCTGTAATACAAATTAATAACAATAACTAGACTTGACTGCTTGACAAAAAGCAAATAGTTTGGAAAAAGCTGTCTTAAATCTTTCTATCCCACTTCCCCAGACCAAAAAAAATCTACAAATGTTATTTCTTTTGGCAGCTGAAACCTAATCCTACCTTGGTTAGCATAACAGAGAGAACAGGAAGCGCTGTGAAGGAATTTTTCATTCCCTGGGACGTCTTTGATCCCCCTCCCCTCCCTTTTCCTATCAGGTAATTTTCAAATCTTGATGTTTCCAGTTAGTCTAGGTATCTTCTTGTTTTGTCTACTTCAGTCAAGCGTTATTTAACTTCCATTTCATGGATGAAAAACTGGTCTGCGTTTAGACTTTGCTGTTGTGTAAGCTGGAACCTGAGAACTTCAGAATCCCAAAAGGGAATACAGCTAAAATTCACAGCCCTTGCCGGTGGAAAACCAATCATTACTTTGCTTTAACACAGACAAGGTGCATTCATACATTACATAAACGCTAAACAAATCATTTAATCATTTTCTGTTGCAGCCACCACTTTTTGTCACTTAGAGTTAGTGTCTCAGTTCAACTTTCCAACATATGGAGGAAATTTTTTCACCATTATACATCTTGATTTATGCTCATCTAAAATGTGCAAAGCTCAAAACAAATTAATGTCTGTTTAATATTTGGGGTTCTGAAGGAATGTGTTGACCCTTATTTCAGTCCCACATGGAATGCAAGACTGCATCTCATGTGGGCAAGCTTTTGACAATAAAACAAGTAATAATTAAAATATGCATGACCCTCAAAGGGCTTAATTACCACACACTGCTGAGTGCAGCCTCATGCTTGTAGCAAAGACAAGTCTGTAGCACTACAAAGCAGGAGATGACACACGCAAGATAAAAATGAAAACATCATCTTGGAGTAGATAATACAACATCCCCTTTGCCTGCAGATGAGTGTTCCTGTCACACAAGCTGGAGCTTCAGTAGCATGTGCAGAGCACACCACTTGGAACTGAAGCAACTGCACATGTACTGTCTCTTTTGCCTCAGCTCTTCCTGCTTTGAACCAATCACTGTTTGCCCTGCCTGATGATTGTAGCATGCTGCATTTCTTTTTAGCCTTCAACTGTTCAGATGCTCCTTCTTTTTCTACTTACTGTCTTCTTTACTTCAGTTGCCACTGGCATTGTCTGCACTTTCATTTTACCAGTAAAAAGTTCCTTAGAAGTGAATAGGAGTGAAGGCAATAGCCTGCTGTAGAAATTACTCTGACTGTTCAAACAGTTCCATGACCATTTTACAGCTTTTCCTGGTCAAATCCACTCGTCAGTGGCAGTGACAGGGTTAGCTGCACCAATGACAGAGCATCTGTCATCTGTCAAATGGAAGAAGTCATCTGTCATCTACTTCAAGGTAGGCTAAAAAAATACCGGTTCCCTAGCAGGGATTTAGCTCTTGATTAACAAAATATCTTACAGTCCCACAACTCCATGTATTCCATCCTGTAGTAAGAATACTTACTCCCATTGTATGAATAGCAGAGACAACAAATTACTTCAATCAGTGTAATTCTACTTTACACACACGCACAAAAATCAAGCAAAATACAATCCAACACGGAATTTTCAATTAACTGATTTTTTTATTCACATATACACAAATCTTGATTTCAGGAGATATTGTGATAGTCCTCAGTGGAATAGCACGTGTATCCATAAATCCTTGTACCCAGTGCCATGCTACATAAGGCCCCATTATATCTTTTATTTTCATAGACCGTAATATACCTAACATTTACTACTAACTAGTCTGCACACTTGCAATTTTCTGATAGAATGACTAACAGTAATTGTCCTTGGTAATAATGAAGAAACATTGCTTGCATTGGCAAATAATGCATGATAATCAACAGTGGGTTTGTCACTGATTCCCTTATTTGCAAAGCTGTCTATAATTGGAAGCCGCTGGAACAGATACCAACTTGCTTACACGATTATTACTCCTGACTGCAGCCCTGCTAAGCCTGAAAGATGCCAACAGGACTGAAGATAGACTCAAGTCTTTTGTGCCTCTCTTTTACACCATCTCCTTTTCCTTCATTACCTACTGGTAAGAGATGGCCAACATTGCTCCTTCCTTCTCTTCCCTGAGAAAAATTACAATAAAAGCTACAAAAAGTGACTGGAAGGCAGAGTAAATATATAATTTCCCTCCTCTTTATGGCTTGAACTTGTGAAAATCCAGGAACATTTTTATTATTATTTCATGTTATAATAACCTGCACATGGAGGTAGATTCTAGGCCATTATTGACTTCACTGGTCCTGAAACAAGGACATTGCTCAGAGCTCCATTTACAAAATGTATATACCACTGTTCTGCACTCTTGCTTCCAGCTATTTATAACTCCCCAGTGCCTTGGAGCAAACAGCTGGGGAATGAGTTAGGGACTCAATGGCACTCTTAGGACTCAATGGCACTATACTTTTCTTTTCCATTTTTTCCCTTTTAAAATTGAATTCTTTTCAGCATTAGCAGGATAAGACAGGCAAACAAAGTGTGCACAGAATGAGACAGTACAAAGGCAGTCGATACCACCAGCCTGATGGTGCTTGTTTGTTATCGCCTGCAAGTACAGATGCTGTGGTGATGCATGGCCTAAATAAGAGCTTGTGCCTCGAGGATCAATGTGCTCTGACTATGCACCAGCCTTTAAGTGTGTGTAATGGGCTGTGCCTGGCAATGACCCACCTTTTTTTTTTCAGCCCTTCTGGGGTGGTGGCGGCTAAAGGGACTTACAAAGGCTGGAACTGCTCTTAACTTTACGTGGGTGACTGTCTCATCCACCTGTGCAAGAGCCAAGGACACATTATGTTCCTTCCTACTTATCTAGCAGAAGGACGGAAGAAGAAATTATAGACTGCGACTTCCATTGTTGCAGGATGTAACAAGAGAAGGATGGACTTATCTTGCTGCAAACAGAGGAAATTAAATGGAGATGTGTGCCCTTTTTTTTCATATTAAAGAGTTCATTTGCAACCATCTTAGAAACATTTTCTCCCTTTCTCAAACACAGACCTTTCCTTGGGTGTTCAAGGCTGTGAGAGAAAGGGTGGAGATCAGACAGAAGACATAGCAGGTTTTTATTATTTTTAAGTGAAGTAATAAGCCTGGAAAATATAATCACTTCCTTTGCTTTGCAGCATTTCTGGGATAAAGTGGCAGACACTTCTGACACACAGTACCACTCTCCTGCCAGTCCCAGTGTTTCATGGGAGCTTACACATACCCTTCTGTGTTTCTGGGACAGTATTCCTCTCCCCTCAACTGGCAGGTATCTGGACTGGAAATATGGGCGCTCTTACAGGGGCAGCACTGCTGTGACGGCAACCCTGGCAGACAAACAAAAAAATACAATAAATACAACACCAGAAGAAGAAATGTAGTTCTTCTCAGTGAATGCTTTCTGAAAGGGACCCAGACCCCTTAAGATTAAGTAAGCCCTGGAACAGCTTGCCCGTGGGCACAGGCTTTATCGGTGGATGCTGTTCCATGCGGGCTACCGTGGTGTCCCTCAGGAAGGCCTCAGACGCCGCGGATCCCCCTCGGGGGCCACAGGAGGGATTCGGTTATTTCCCATTTACCCCCTCTGTCACTCTCCACCTTGACACCACACGCCCCGCACGTGCCCCTAACACTTACCTTCCTCACCAAACAGGCTCCTTATCCCTGACCCCCCCCCCCCCTCCGGCCTCCCCGAGCCGCCGAGGGGCTGCGGACCCGCCGCGGCCCTCCCCGCCCCACAGGGCCCTCCGGCCCGGCACCGCGCGTCGCCATGGCAACGCCGCCCGCGGCCGCGCCGCCGTCACGTGACGGGCGGCTATAAATGGCGGGGCCGGCGGGGCCGGCGGTGTTGGGCCTGTGAGGGGGCGGCCTGTGAGGGGGCGGCCTGTGAGGGGGCGCCGCCGCCGCCGAGGGGAAGGGTTCAGAGGAACGGCGAAGGGTGTGTGAGAGGCAGAGCAGCCCTCAGGCAGGCTGACGGGGCTTCAAAGCCGGGCCTGAGGTAGCAGCTGGGAGCCATCTGGGCGCCTCCGTGAGTCAGAGGGCTGCATGGTCGCCTCCAGGCCGTGTTCAGGGCGATGCGGAGTTCAGGCAGCGGCCAGAAGCAGGAGGCTTTGAGTTATTGCAAGTGTGGCTTTCCCCGTGGCGGGGCCTACTCGTTGGAGAAATGAAGAAGGGAGGTGGCGGGTGCTGCCGGTCTGTGTGCTGAGGTTTAGGGCACTGGGGTGAGGCCACTGAGTCTCTTCAGAAACCGCTTTGCTCTGTAAGCAGGAATGGGAGCCATTGTGGAGGGCTCCAGAGTCCTAAGGTAAAGCAAATTCCTGCCCAGGTTCTGATAGGTTTTCTTTAGGTTTTTTGGAAGTCAAGTGAAGAGGTGCCGCACCAACAGCACACCATCAGTGACAGTGGGTTTTGCAGGGGCTGAACCTGTGTAGGAATTACTGACAACTCAGAATAGGGTCAGCTTGTGGCTATTGTAACACCAGAGAACATGGTGGTTTGACCACTTCCCTTCATCCTTTCCAGCAGGATTTATGAGAGCACAACTGACAGAAAAAAAAGAATTTGAGAAGGTCATTGGAAAAAAGTTGGCATGACTGTAGAGATAGTAAGACTTAATGATTTTTATTTCCAATTTCATCTTTGTGCTTTCTTATGGAAACAGTCTATTTTGGGGTGATGGTTCTTCGTTTAAAAAAAAAATATAATTAGTGGAATGAAACTGGAATGACAAACTGTGCTGCATTGTCAGATTCTTTTATGCAACTATTCTGGTAGCCTTAATGAGTTGTAGGCATGTTTTTTCTTGCCTGTGTGCCTTCCTGGCTTTCAAAGTGCCAGTATAGGAATTGTTATTTTGAAAAGCAGCGCAATAAAATTTTATTAGACAGAACAGGCTGGTTCTGCCCTGGTATGGACCAATTGCAGTGTAGGACAGAGGAAGCGACATGCCAAGCACAATAAGGAGAAGCGCTGGAATGTGACATTGGTATTTGTCTCTGATTGATTCTTCACCTTGGAGGAAAGATTTTACTCTGCAGGAAACTCTTTCCTCGTATTCATTGACAACGGGGAAATAATAGAGTTGTTCATCAAACAGTTGTAAAAGACAAAAATAGACCTGAACCCCTACAACAGCCCCTCGGCAGCCCTAGGAAAGACCTCTTTGCTAATCCTGTGGGCTCCCCTGCGAAGCCAGGGCTGTTCTCTGTGCTGCAGCTTCTGGCGCTTTGGTTAAGTGAGTTTCAGATGTTCCAAGAGATGTAGTCCTTATCATTTCTCTTTGCAGACTGTGGCAGCCTAAGAAATGGCAGTTTCAGAAAGTTTTCCCTGCTATCTAGGGCATTAGTTTCCTTGACTTCATCCCATTAATTATAGCTGTTTCGTATACTGCACTGAGCTGTCCCTTTCCAATGCTGATACTACATTTGATAAAACAAGGCGTACAAACTAAAAAAAACTATTTTACTTTTATGAATCAGTGTCTCCAGCTCAAAATCATTATTGTTGATCAATTCTGAATGTTGTCTGCTCTGATGGTATTTGTGTATGATATTACCAAAAACTAAGTACTCCCATCTCTTGGCAAATAGCTGTTGAGATATTTCCTTTTTCTTTCACCTGCATTCTTTTAACTTGTTTTTCTTATTCTTTGGCACATATAGTGGATGGAAAATGCTATATATTAGTAAATTCCTTTTCTGTCCAGAGTAATCTTAGACTGAAAAAGCAGGCCTGAAGCCTGGCGTCAGTTCCGGGTTTCACAGTATCACAGTATCGTCGGGGTTGGAAGGGGCCTCTGGAGATCATCTAAGTCCAGCCCCCCTGCCACAGCAGGGACACGTACAGCACATTGCACAGGACGGCGTCCAGACGGGTTTTGGATGGCTCCAGTGTGGGAGACTCCACAACCTCTCTGGGCAGCTGTGCCACTGCTCTGCCACCCTCAAAGTAAAGAAGTTCCTCCTCATGTGAAGATGGAACTTCCTGTGCTGAAGTTTGTGCCCGTTACCTCTTGTCCTATCACTGTGCACCACTGAAAAAAGACTCTTCTCATCTACCTGGCACCCTCCCCTTAAGTACTTATAAGTATTGATAAGATCCCCCCTGAGTCTTTGTTCTGGACTAAAAAGCCCCAAGTCCCTGAGCCTTTCCTCATCAGAGAGATGCTCCAATCCCCTCATCATCTCCGTAGCCCTTTGCTGGACCCTCTCCAGCAGTTCCCTGTCCTTCCTGACCCGGGCAGCCCAGAACTGCACACAGTGCTCCGGCTGCGGCCTCCCCAGGGCAGAGCAGAGGGGGAGGATGACCTCCCTCGCCCTGCTGGCCACACTCTGCTGGATGCACCCCAGGATGCCATTGGCCTTCTTGGCCACCAGGGCACATTGCTGGATCATGGGCAACCTGTTGGCCCCCAGGACTCCCAGGTCCCTTTGCACAGAGCTGCTCTCCAGGAGGTCAGGCCCCAACCTGTACTGATGCATGGGGTTATTCCTCCCCAGATGCAGTACCCTACGCTTGCCTGTGTTGAATTTCATCAGGTTTTTCTCTGCCCAACTCTCCAGCCTGTCCAGGTCACGCTGTATGGCGGCACAGCCTTCTGGCATGTCAGCCACCCCTCCCAGTTTTGTATCATCAGCAAACTTGTTGATGGTACACTCTATCCCTTCATCCAGGTCATTGGTGAATATATTGAACAGGACTGGACCCAGTACTGACCCCTGAGGGACACCACTTGTTACTGACCTCCAACTGGACTCTGCACCGCTGACCACAACCCTCTGAGCTCTATCGTTCAGCCACTGTTCAATCCACCCCACTGTCCATTCATCCAACCCACACTTCCTAAGCTTGCCTGTGAGGATGATGTGGGAGACTGTCGAAAGCCTTGCTGAAGTCCAGGTAGACAAGATCCACCGCCCTCCCCTCATCCACCCATCCAGTCACGCCTTCATAGAAGGCTATCAGATTAGTCAGACATGACTTCCCCTTGGTGAATCCATGTTGACTACTTCTGATAACCTTCTTTTCCTCCAGATCCTTGGAGATGATGCCCAGAACAAGCTGTTCCATCATCTTTCCAGGGATGGAGGTGAGGTTGACTGGCCTGTAGTTTCCCGGGTCATCCTTCTTGCCCTTTTTGAAGACTGGAGTGACATTGGCTTTCCTCCAGTCCTCAGGCACCTCCCCTGCTCTCCAGGACCTTTCAAAGATGATGGAGAGCGGCCCAGCAATGACTTCCGCCAGCTCCCTCAGAACTCGCGGGTGCATCCCATCAGGCCCCATGGACTTGTGGGTATCCAGTTTACTTAATTGTTCTCTAACTTGTTCCTCTTCAACCAAGGGAAAGTTTTGCTTCCTCCAGACTTTCTCTTTTCACATGTCTGTGGCCAACTGTGGTGTTCACCTACATATAAAAATGCAAATTATATTTACCTGCTTTGAAGAGGTAACATTTAGTAGCTAAATTCATTTTTATAAGTATTCATAAATGCTGTTTACATAATACATCATGATAATCAGATTTTTAGCTGTCACTGTAATATGATCTTGTAAATTGACTGTTATCTGAAGGTTGTATTTTTCTTTTAAACAAGGATATAGCACAGCCCAGTAACTTTCCTCTGACTGGCGGGTGGCTGGAGGACAGCACAGCACTGAGGCAGCGCTACCACCCCTTCACAAGCTGGCTTTCTGCAACAGTCCTCACTGCAATGCCTTTCTCTGTCGTGAATTCTGGTGCCCTGCGCAAGGAGTTCAGGCACCTTTCCCAGGTCTGAAAATTATGGTAGGTGAGAGCACATCGGGTCATGTTTTTCAGGGGTACCTGACAAAGTATTTCTACAGGCCAAGCTTGATAACCCACGTGTTTCACATAAAGGGTATATTAGGACTTTTTCAGACCTTTATGTGGTGAATACAAAACCCAAGAAGCTGTTTTCTAAATTTAAAGTCACATTAGTCATTGTGTTTCTAATAAAAGTAATTAAAACCAACCCAAAACAAAGTATTGTCTAAAAGAGCATATTTATAACATATCATTTATAGTAACCGCCACTTTAGTAAAGTCATGGCTGACAAATTAGAAAAGTCCTCATTTAAATTATTCCTTGGAACCAATTGTGTTTGACTTACAATCGTAATCAAACTGTTTTTCATATTACAACAGAACACACCCACAAGGTTGTAAAAGTCAGAGACAAAAAATGAAATGTGGGTGGAGAAAACAGTTTTCTTGTGAACTGGAGGAGATTATTCAACTGTATTATGGGAATAAGCATGACCTGAGTTTCCTCATTGAGATTGAAATAGCTTCTGTACGTCTTGAATGCATATTTCTGAGAGGTATGAGAGAGCTGAAGACTGTTGCCCAGGGATGTCGTTTTTGATTAAAGAGTGAGTTAGGCCAAAACCACAGATCCCAAAACCTCTTAAACTTTCCCAAAATGTAACTCCTAATCTGAATTTAACATCTGTCTCTGTAATGAGCTGAACTAAAGCTTGACCTTCAACACCAGTGAACTTTGGAAAAGTTCAGTTTCCTGTTTGAAGCTGGGTTTCCTCCCTCCAGATGAGCTATCCCAGGAAATAGAATTTGGTGCATTGATAAATCCACAAATAATACTTCTAGGTGTTCTATATACAGGCTATTTGATGCCAAAATGTTATGTTCAGCTACCTCCAGATGATATCTATTTAGTGAATAGACATGTGCGAGACCTCATACACCTAAAAGAATTAATAGCAGTGGAAACTATTTGAAGAATTGCAGGTGAGGCATTTCATTGTGCCCAGGGGTATTTATGACCTGGTTTTAATAATGAAGACGGTGTTTTCACAAGGTCACTAACAGCATTCAAATCTGTCCCAAGAAATGCAGCTAGCAAATAGTTGAAATGAAGGAAAAAGTCAATAGAAACAATGTTACTGTATACCTCGCACCACAGATAAAGTAACCTGGTTCTCCAAATGCAAAAATCGAAGGGATGATTAGGGATCACAGGGATGCTGCATCCCCAGTAGATACAAAACCTTTCTCTCAGGACAATGAGGTGTTGCACAGTCATGGTGGGAAGGTTCTCTAGAAAAAAATCAGTTCTCCCATGCAGTAGTTTCTCTGTGACATTAGAAAAGTTTGCAGTGTCACTCAGGGTGCTGATGTCTGGAGCTGGTATTCAGGATGGATGCAGGCAGAAACACTGGGCTGCTAAGCATCCTTCATGTACCTCCAGCAACACGCAGAGAGCAATGCTCTGCAGCCAAGGAAAATGTTTTAGCAACCAAGTGTAAGTGAATAAATAAAATGAGTAAGATGAAACAAGCCAGTATGTTCCCATGTTGGCAAGTAATTTAATAAGTACAAAGATTTAAGTCTATCATATGTCACAGACACCACTGAATGGAAAATGCAGTGTAGCCTCTCTGAGCCCTGAAATGGCAATTCTTTGTGCCACTAATTAACTGTATAAATATCCTGAGGTGGGCAAAATTACTAACTCATTATCATGAATCAGGGAATAAGCTTTTCCAGCTACATTATTTGCTACCCAGTAGTTAATCTCTTGTTAACCTGAATAAGAGGTACTGCATCCTAACAGAGCAGGGAAAATGGCAGTGGAGATTGTTCTGTAGGTAGCTCCAGATGCAGCTGGTGCTGCCCGACTGCTTAACAACAATGTCATACCTGTGTTAATGATACGCAGTGAATAATCCACAGATCAGAAATGCACTACAATTTCCATCCCATAATTGCCCAATAAGACACACCAGGCTGGGCATTTGTAGGGGATTATTACACTCCACTGAAATCTGAAGTCACTCGGCCTTTGGCCTCCCAGAACCACCCAAAGCTCTCAATAATCTCCGGGGCTCTGCTCCCTGTTGTGTCTTTCTCAGACAAATGGAAAACACATTTTCACTTCAAACTAATCCCCATTTAACATCACTGAAACCATGCAAACCCTTGAGCTGATTCTAATAAAAAAAGAACGTATTTAGAAGCAAATTAGTCTTGTAACTCAGGCAGTGTAATACCATTCTGTGAAAACCACTGCTGGACAGCTGTGATTAGCTTCTTTCTAAATGCTTTCCCGGGCCTGAGTGACAACTAGCACATTTCACTCAAACACAGAGATGATCCAAGCTCTCTGCAAGCGGTTTAAGTCGTAACCTATGTTGGTGCGAGCTTTTCAGCCCTGTGAAATTACACAGCATTATGCTTTTTAGTGAAAGGGAGGGCCTATTCTGTACAAACAAGCTAATCCAAAGGAGGGAACTCTCCCTTGCTCCTCCATGCGCTGCTAGGTTTCAGTTAAGCACCTTAGATCAAAGCGTGTGCTGTGATTTACTGAGGATAATGAGCCAAACACTGCAAGAAAGAATCTCAGCTTTGGGTTACTTGTTAGTGAAGCCCCAGTAAGCTATTTCTACAGGATGACGTATAAAGCCCTTTCAGCTAAATTACATTTTTCCTGGGCCACCTTCAATATTGCATTGATACTGCCTCAACAGATGATACCTCACGGTCTGTCAAGTCTGCTATCCAGCCACCAGCAACACTCGCTGGTTCAAAAAGGTGAAACATTTCTGTGGTACACCTTGCCAATATGTTATTGTTCTTCAGGGAAATAAATTTCTTCCCGATCCCTGCAGTGATCGGTTCACGCAGTGAACATTTTCAGATTAGTGTCTCCAGCTGTGGAGCTTGCTCACATTTGGAACATGGTGTAAAGCTCATCTTTCTAGCCAAGCATTGTTTTGAACATCGCTTGTGAGGGCTGGGTTTTGTTTTGGACTGGTCTTTTTTTGTTGTTGTTGTTGTGAGTTAAGGGCTTTGCATGGAAAATTGCTTTGTGAGATCTCTGTTCTGCTCCCATTTGAGCTAATGTGTTGCTTATTTTTAATTCTCCGTTCTGTACTCCAGTCTCAGTGCACTGGTTACATCCAGCGATCATTTAAGATGTGCAAATGTCTTAACGGCCTATTCCAAAGCCCGCTGAGGCTTTCTGTTTTCTTCAGCAGACTTTGATTGGGCCATAAGTAAACAACCAGGAAATTATTTTAACCTTTGTCCTACCTTTCTCATTTCTTGCACTGACTATTTTACTTGGATTTGTTACCTCACATCTACATATAAAGATACAAATTCTTCAGATTAAGATTCATGCCTTTAACTTTTCTCTCTTTAGCTTTTGCAGATTTTGATTTATTAGTTCCAACTACCTTAAATGGCTTAGAATCAGATTTGTTGTGTAAGTGAAAATGCTGCTAGTATTAATTTTTGTCCCCAGGATTTTACAGAAAACCCATTAAGAATGTAGAGGATAAATCTCTTGAGGGGTTGTGTTATATTTTCCCTTGATTTGTAATGCAGTGCTTTCACTCAGATGCTGGCCCAGGGGACACACAGCATGTCCCCCCTCTTACCCCAGCCTCCTGTCTCAGGCTACACCAGGACAAGGCTGCGGTTGAGGAGGGTCTGTGCTTTCCTTACTGCGGAGGTAAGAGGGCAGCAGCCATCTCCTTTGACCCGTGGAAGATGTTCTGGGGGCCTTTTGCTGGTGTGTTCTTTGATGTTACACCATCAGAGCTTCATCTGGCCACGGGTAACCACTTCCATTCCTATCACTTCTCTGTGTTGTAGCTGCAGTTCCTCTGCTCATTCCCTGCGGTTTCACTGGGCAGCAATTACCAGAATGATGCTTTGTGTGCCATGGGGGCTTTCTGGTGCTCAGAGAGTAGTAGGAAAAGGAGGAAAGAATGCAGAGCTCGGTCTGACTCGCCTGCCCAGTTCATGCAGGCGCGCTGGCAGTTCCCCGGCTTGCAGTGAGACAATGCTTTGTGTTTTCTGTCCTACACAGTGTACTTTTCCACTGATTCAAACACCGGGTTGCATTGTCCCATATATTTTAGCAAATCAGTGCCAGATATTTTATAGTGTCTTCATTCCTCCTGTAAATAGGAAAATGGATTCCAGTGTGTCATGTTACCTTCAGACTATGCTTGGCCTTCCCTGGGGCAAAGAGGAGTACTTTTATTCTTCTAGGCAATCTTCTGTGAAAAAAAAAAAGTTTCCATTTCCAAAAAGTCTGTGAGGGTAAAAGTCTTTGCTTTGCAATGGATAAATTCAGATCATACTCAGTGTTATACCCTGCAGCTACACTGAGGCCAGTTACTTGGTATTTAATGGCTTTTATTATGGTCTTAGTTAGCTTGAACAGGAATAGTTAGCAAATAATAGTTAAAATTCAAACAGCCATTAAAGTCTGGTCCTGACAAGATGCAACTACTCTGTTACTAATGGACTTTCCCCCACAAGGGCACATTTGTTAAAGGAAAATGTTTGAAATATTTGGCCTGTTCACAGTGGAAAATAAGAGAGAGCAAATTCTAAAGTTCTTAGGAAGCTGTGGTGGCAGTATCCAGTCTGCACACATCAGCAAGATCCACTGATCAAGTGAGGCACCATTGTCCTTAGGAAAATTTTCCACCGGTTGTCTTTAGTTGTGCTCACACATCCCCATTAGCTTGGTGGAGAACGCTCAGAGAAAAAGCTGCTTGAAGATCCAGAAATAATGTTTGAGCAGTCATTTAACAGAATAAAGCCTCTAGTTGCTATTGAAGCCTAGAAGAGTTCAGCACTGCTGTGGTACAACTGTAATAGTATGGATTAGCTATGTTAAGAATATAAATTTGAGTCAGAAAAACTCAAGGGCCTGAAGGTTCGAATCCTGCAACATAACATGTAGAGCTGTATGTGATGTGGCAAACACAATATCCAGCATTTGGGACAAGAACTGTGAGGTTTTGCATCAGTTTCAAGAAGGCAGAAGCACCTGCACAGATTGCAGTCTATACGTAAAGATAATTTAGTTTCAGTGCTTCATTTAGGAACCCTGAAGCTTTAAGCAAATGGATGTTTTGCATCAAACCAGCGTTGGTTCTTGCTTTGGCCCTGGATTTATAGAATCATTTCAGTTGGAAAAGACTTCTAAGATCATCAAGTCCAATTGTTAGCACTGCATCCCTTCAAAATGAGACCCTGTTAGGTACCTGGTTTGCATTTGAAAATATTGGTCCCTGTGTTTTGGCCAAGTTGAATGCGATGTGAAGCTCATTAGGCAATTTGGTATCAATATAAATGAGAACAGATCTTCCTGGACTTCAGATAATAGCAGCCACTTGCCTATTTCTTCATTTGACTGTGTTTCTTTATAGATTTTGTTTCACTCGACACTTAGTAATCCAAAGACATTGTGCATAGACTTAACTCTTTAACAAGATGTTTGTAAAGAAAGGTCTGGTCCTATGAGCCAAGGCCACTTTTTCCTTCTGTATTCTGTACCGTGCTTGCCCATATTGCATTCATGTAAGTAATGAACGATAATAAAAACATCTGGTGTGGTGTTATGCATTTTGTTTAACGTCAGCTGAAGGAATAGAGATAAAACTCAACCATGAAAGACCACACTCATGCTTTGTGTTTCTCCTCCCAAGATCACTTTTAACTTCCCCATGACGAAATGTACGTTAAGAAGAGGGAGAAACCTTCATTCTCACCTATAAAAGTTGCAGCTGTTTTCCTGTTTTTATAGAAAGCAGCAGGCAGATTTACTATAAAAGAGTAAATACTCTACAGCAAAGTACTGTTCACCTTGAGGGATGATGTCAGAACCATAAATAACACTGCGGGAATACAGAGATGTCCTTAAAGGCCCATTAAGAATGATGTGAAACGGAAGTGAAAAATAGGCAAGCAAGTGTGCTATGCATAGCACGCACGTGCTAAGCATCACTTTAATTTGGGTTTGTTCTGTAGTGCAGGAATGGATGGAAGCGTCGACAGCATAGAAGAACATAATAATCATAATGAAGTTGGCGATGCGTGCGTTCAGAGACAAACAGAGTAACGGGCACTGAATGTGCGCGTAGTTTGGGCGGGATGGAGGAAGAAGGCTAGTGGTCCTGTTACATGTGGTCTACATGGCCGTGCTGTCCTGTCTGCGAGTGTTTTCATTCGCAGTGACTTAGAACATCAAGCACAATATTCAAAGAGTGTTGTTGAAAGACATACCAGATCTAATGGGGTTTTATTCCTTTTCTTTTTAATAAGGGAGTGAAAAATTTGTAGAATGAGATCTAAAGAGCTGCAGTAGTACCATCTATCAAGGAGCGTGCAAGGTGCAGTTTTTGGAATAGTAAACAGAGTAGATGATTGGTAAATCTGGAACAGAATCAAATCATTCTAGTGAATTGTTCTCCCCTTTTTGTCTTCAAAAACTGTTAATTTTTGGAAGAACTTGATATGCTTCTAAAAATAGTTTAATCACTGAGAATGACAATAGAAAAGCAGCACAAGTATTTAGAGACAAAAAACCAAGAAAGTTAAGATGTAAAATGATTTTCAGCATCCTAATGATGTAAAAGTCAACTTTAAGATATTCTAGAATACCAAAAAAAAAAAAAGAAGAAAAGGAAATAACATGGATTCTTCCTTGGCAGTCAGTTGTGCATTCTCACACTTCCCAATGAAGCATTTCAAAGGTTTCCGTAGTTAGTTAACAAACTAATGATGCATCCCCTTTTTAGTGCAAATTTAATGTTTGATTCTCCATTCCACCAAATAGAAAAAAATGTGCAGAATATCGAAGAAATTAATAGAGTAAAAACAAACAAACAAACAAAAAACCATAGTCTTCTGGTTAAAAAAAGGGATCTACAGTAGTACAACAACGGTAATACTTTCCTGTCTGTGAATATCTCCTTTGATGTATTCTAGGGCTGGATTCATCTATTTCCTCTGTTCGTAACCATATCTTCCTCTTTTGCCTTTTTTCTGTGTTACATTCTGAATACGTAGCAAAAATCCTTGCTATTACCATTTATGCTTTTACACCATGTATTACTAAATTTCCACCTCGTTGCCATTACTCAGTCCCTTGGGACTGCTTGGTTCTTCCCTTTTGGTATTTCCCTCATCCAGCATCCACGTTTCAACGCCAGCTTTTTAACACGCCCAAGATCATTGATGAAAATTTAAAAAAAAAAGACTGATCCCAAAGAACCTCACTGTTGCCTTCCTGCCTGGTGTGTTACCCTTTGAACGAAACACCCTCTCCTTCCATCTCTTTCACTAATCTCGGGCTTCTTTAGTTTAATGAATACCTTTGTGTGTGGCAGTTCAGGTAGCTTTGCACCCACTGTCAGGAGAAGAGCAGTAAACAGTTAACAATAAACAGGTTAACAGTTAACAAGAGCAGTCGACCTTGGGAAAACCTTTGCTGATTCTTATCCCCTTCTGTTGGACAATTCCCACTGGAGCCAGGACCTGGCACTATGAAGTGGTGTGCTGCGTGCTGCATGTGCCTTGGGGAAGAAAGAGAAGATCCTTTTTAACTGTTCCTAGGTGCAGATTCTCTAACAAAGAAGGAGGTGCTCACAAAACCAGACGTCTTTTTCCTCTGTCTGTCCCACCACTGGCACCACCCAAGATGGCTGAAGCTGCTCTGCTTCTCATCTTCCTTCAGAGCCAGCCGGCATCGCCTCTGGTATCTGCAGCTCTGGCGAGGTTTGGTTGCTTAGAGAAGTACAAAAGAGAAAGCAGCAGGGAAGGGAGAGGGTAAAAAGCTGCGTTCTGTTCCTAAAAACCAGCAACGTAGTCAGAGGAGGTAAGTTCTCTGAACATGGCTTCCAAATGGCATCATCGGTTCATTCTTGTGGTTTCAGCTTGAAAATGCTTGCCATTGCACTCTGAGCAGAACAGCTGTCTACCAAATGCTCCAAATGCCTCAAATTAGCTACCCAAGAGCACCCATCAGAAGGGAACGGTGCTGCTGGCACTCAAGAACATCAGGCTTTTATGACATGTCATTCTTTGCTCTGTCCTCATTCAACCTCGCATTGTTTCCCAGGCAGGGCATATCTTCTGAATTAGAGCGAGATTCGTTATTGGGAAAATATGGAGACTCTAGTAATTGTACTAGCTTGTGTAACCTTTGCTTAAGTTGGATCGCAGTCCTTTAACACCAACAGTGACATAGTTTTCCTCTAAGGCAATGGAAAGAGAAGAGTGTCAGGGCAGAAAGAAGAGGGATCTTCAGTGCTGATTTGACACTTTTTGTTATATAGTTTGTACAAACATTTTAGTGAGGGGAATAAAAGGAAAACTGCATCCCAAAGTTTTCTGCAGCCATAGCTCTGATGATATCAGTGCAGAAATTGACTCCAGGTTTCCTATGACAGCTGAGTTTCTGGTTAATGACAAGGGTGGTCGGAATTGGATCTTTCCTTCCTTCCTTATCATGGTCCCATGGTAGTTTCTGTGAGCCAAAAAGATACTCAGGTAATCACAATACATACAGCAGTCGGGGTTATCAGCCAGAAGCACCAAGACACTGCTAATTTCCAGAAGCGTATTACCATGGAAATGTGTCCTTTGCATGCGAGGCAGCATCTTACTCAGAAGAGTAAAACGAAGGGGGACAGTTGCCTGGGTTAAGTTGTTGGCATCAGAAGTGGAGTCGGGACGACATGCAAAGGCCTTATGGGAAAATAGGCCTCAGGACGTTCACTTTGGCTCGGAGTCAGTTCTTATGCTTTTGTTTGGTTTGGTATCTACCAGCCTTTAAGGGTTTGGGGTTTTATGTTTAGCGCTAAACATAAATGGAAAAATGGCCTCTTCCTTTGAGAGAGGGAGCCAAATTCTCTACTGGTAGAAACAGTGTTTTCTTTATTGAAATCTCACACGTTTCAAAATAACAGAATGATCTTGTACGTGTAATTGACACATGTTCATTCTAGCACGTGCTAGAAAAGCTGAAAACTTGTTCAGTGCTGCTATCTTTTAAGCATGCTCCTTTCCAGCAGACTTCCCACGAGTCTGGAAGTCTTTGCTCTTCTCTCGCCTTCTGATGTACCCCAACATAGTTCCTACTGTAGCATCAGGCTCAACAGGGAGTTCTGCTCCTATAGAACAATCCCTGTTTCCCAAGGCAAACCCTACCAGCATCTTAAAAAAAAAAGTCATATAAGGGAGATCTAAGTCATGTAAGGGGGATTTTTTTTCCAAGTATAAATTAATTAGTGGTCAGTTCAAGCCATGTGTGATACGATGATTTCTACCAAGCTTAAAAAAATTGTGCCAATATTCTATTTAAAGACACTCATTATGCACATAGCAGTTTCTTAATCCACTAAATTTATGATGATTATGATCTTTTATCCTTTTATTTGTACAAGGCCTTATTCATCATAGCAGCTTATAGGCACTAGATAATAATAACAGCAGTCATAATTCCTGTCTCATAGTAATGAGTTTCATGAGTAGCTTTGTTTTCTGAAAGCTTCCTTTTCTTGTTCCTGAATTTTGCTGCCATAAAGTTTGTGGGAGACATTTTAATATTATCACTTAGGGTGAGTAGGAGCTAACTTTTGTACATTCAACTCTTCCAGTCTCTCCGTCTTCACTGCCAAAAGTTTTGCATTGATTCAAAATAAACAAAGGCTATATATTAGAAAGATCTGTAATTCAAATTCATTTTTCTTTGTGGGATAACTGCAAAATGTTTGTTTGCAAATGCAGATCCAGTGCCCAACTTGTTGTTTGTTCACAGCTTCTTCAGAATATAAAGCCATTGTGACCCGCTGATCTGATGATCTGCAAAACATAGACAAGGGAATATTGCCCAGTAATTTGTGGATTAAGTTAGTAACTTATGTTTTAGCTGCACATCTCCAGAAATACAGGCAATATTCCCTTTCCTTCAGAAACCCAGGAAATACTGGATTTAAAGATGTATTCCTTTCTAATTTATTTCACACTATTCACAAATATTTGTACACGCAAGTGTTCCCTGTACAAGTGCAAAAAAAGTATTTCCTAAGACCCTCAGTTGCAACAAATATTTCCAGTTCTTCAGTCATCTGATCAGTGCTTCAGTGACCCCGTAGATAAGCTGGTGATGTAATGAATGATCTCATGCACTTTAAACTTGAGCTGGTTGCAGCTGAATCTAAAAACTTTTAAGTAAAGCGAAGCATTTGTAGAACAGAGGGTTTCTTCGTGCAGAATACAGGCAGCACTTCGGCCTTTCATCAGAGAGCTTTTTAAAAAAGGTGTCTGTCACTTCATGTCTCAGAAATGATGGTGAAAAAGGGGAAAAACAACTGCTTCGACGACATCCATGACCCACTGGCCAAATGGAAGAAAAAAATCTAGGTCTCCTTGCCTTCAGGTCCAGTGCTCTGTCTGTTCGGTAGTGCCACCTCCCCACCATCACGTCCTGGTTGTGCCTACATGACGCGCTCCCTCTCTGCTCCGCTGCACAGCCTGCGACGAAGGACAAGGCAGCGGGGCAAAGGAGGACAAATGCTGCGACCCCAGGAGAAAGGTCCCTGCTGTTGGGTGGGGACGGCTCTTATCGGTGCAGCAGGGGTGGTGTGCCGGGTTCCCACGACAAACTTCTGCTCGAAATAAACGTCCCCGTGTTTCAGTGCTGGTAGGTAAACTGGGATTCCTGGTAATCAACTGGTTTGTGTACATGTTTACTTCTGTTCTCGGTTCTTTCCCCAAGGTGAGGAGGGTAGATAAGTATCATTTATTTTTCCCCTCCGAAGCCCATGCCTTGGCTGCCCTACAAGCTCCTTGAGCTCAGCAGCGTTCGGGCACATTCGAGACCCATGCTGTGTCTCCACGTGAGACCTCCCCACCGGGTCCCCGGGGGGTGGCAGCTGTTCCCGGGCTGGCTGCGGGTGCGAGCGCTTCCTGCACAGCCATCTGAGCTTCCCCTGCTCATCATCCTCGTCCTACACAGCCTTCCTCCCCGGGCTGACCGGCTGTGTCTCTCTGTGGAGACTGGAATAGTAAGGTGACTCTGCGTGAAGTGTCATTGTAAAGGGCAACTGGGGATTATGTTTTGTCCCTAACACGATTTAACATCCTATGCCACCTTCCTGTCCCTGTTGAAAACATGTGCTCCTATTTTCCTCCCTTTGCCTAAATTATGCTTTTCTGAGCTTCGTTCTCAAACGGTGGGTCTCTGTTTATCCAGATCAGTGTAGACTAAGCAGGATTATAAAACCAGATTTATTCAGGGCCATAATACTGTAGTTCCAAGGAGCACTCTCCAGTGGCTGTGAGGTGCTTAATCTTTTAGATTAACTAGAAAGATCTATGGCTTTAAACTGCTGTTTTGCGTCATGTCCTGAAAGCCGCTTTATGAACTGGTGGGGAAACATAACAGTGATTAAAAAATTGTCTCTGATCATGGATTCTGCATGAAAACTAGGAGGTGAAAGCATCGATTCTTGGCAGTTTAATTCACCTTTGTCCTCCCAAGTAGTCAGCCTTACATGTATGATGTGGATGGCAGCACTTTCAGGAATGACTGAGCGTTTCCTGGAGACACGGAAAGAGAAAAGGGAAACACCAGGACATGCTCTACTAACTCGGGGAACGCTCTTCTCGTGACACTGCTCAGCTTACTCTTTAGCTCAGCACTCCTCCTATGCTGTGCCAAAACAGGCTCTTTAGAGCCAAATATTAGGCAGAAATCTACAAAGTAATTAAATAAACCATGTACGCACCATCAGTGAGAGCTTCACTACAGGGCAGCTCTTGGCTGCAGAACATCTCTTCATTTCTCCCCCTCCTAACCTGGAGGATCCATATCCTCCCGCCCTCCGGCTTTTCCCATCTTACCCCTTTTGCAGTGATTACTCAATCCGCTCCCCAGTGAAACACGCCATGTCACGACGATGGAGGTGGATGCGATTTATGCTGCAAGAGTAACTTAATCACCCGCATGGTGATTGTGAGTCCTGCAGGACAATCTGTGCGCATCGTGTTTGGTGCTTGGATGGCTCGTGTCTTGGTCTGAAATGGCTTTGCCCCCTCGAAGCACACTCCCTTCTCCCTACAGACTGTGTGTGACTGGTGGGAAAGAGGTGACAAATCATCTCCTCCGCCTGCGGGGTGCCTGCATGGGACTCCTGATTTTCCTGAATTAATAAGGTCGCTCACAAATGCCTGTGACTTTTTATTGCCTGGGTAGCAAAGGAGGTCATTGGGACGGCTATGAAAACCCTGTCCAGGTAGAAATAGTCTGCAAGTGCTTTTCCTGGTGATAATTTTCTAAAAAAGGAAACGACCAAGAGAAAAACAGTTCCATAAATTTGTTTATAGAACATTCAGTGACCATGAATCATGCTATAAATATACCAGGCTATAGGTTTCAGGGTTTCTTTACTGGATTGGTGCAGTGGCTTGTAACAGACCTTGGTAACAGTAGCTTCATGATGGTTGTGATAAGCTGTTTTTATCCCTTATCTCTCTCTTTACTCCTTCCTTCCAGTTACACCAGGCTTTTACCCGTAATGTTTATTCCTCACCTCATGG
Organism: Pluvialis apricaria; assembly: GCA_017639485.1. NCBI lineage: Eukaryota > Metazoa > Chordata > Aves > Charadriiformes > Charadriidae > Pluvialis > Pluvialis apricaria. The sequence continues at coordinate 2,856,228 of CM030023.1, forward strand.
AAAATTTTTGACCGAGAAAAAGATCACTTCTGTTGAAAAACCAAAAATGTCCAGCCAAAACCAACGTTTTCATTGTTTGGCTGAAAATGAGAGGTTTGCCATTTTAGGCTTAAAGTTTTTGGTTTGGGGCCAAAATATTTTTGCCTTTTGCCCAAAGTCTCCAATAAAAATTCCCAATTTTTCAGAGAGACAGACACTTGTTTTTACATCAACAAGCAAAAAGTTAAAAACCTGATTGCTCACCAAAAATAGTTCAGACAAAACCAGTTCTACAGAAAATTCCCTTTTCTTTAAGCGACTATTAAATAGCAAACGAAACATGTTGCAGGACACCTCTCTGGTCCATGAATATGGCAGAGCTGAAGGAGGATGCTTGCCCAAAAGATTAATGATTGGAACAGAGATGACACATGTGATTTCCCTGTTTGATGACAAGTGAGAGAGTCCCCACTCAGTCCTTCTCCTCTGCTTGGCAAATCGTGGCTTGTACACGGTTCGGAATTCGTGAGGAGCAGCGTTGGAGAAGGAGCCTGGAGCTGCTGGGGTTGTTGAAGCACCAGAGCTTTTATAACGGCTGTATCAACCCTGATTTCTGGTATGGACTTCAGTAAGGAGGTAGCGCGTGGACTGTGAAAATGCTAGACCATGCTTAGAGATGTGGATTTGCGTTGCATTAAGGAGCGGGATTTTCCTCAATGCCATTCCTGCCAATTCTTTAGCCACAGCAAAGAATTAAATCCGTTAAAGCTGGTTTATTTCTGACACCATATCAAGAATTCATGTAAGAAGTGTGGAGAGGAAGTCATTTGCAACTCACACCACCACGTTAGTGGGCCCACAGGAAACTATGTGTATATCCAGGTGCACCACCGGCGGTGGACTTTCTGCGTACAGCCGGTATGCACTTCTGTTTCCAAGGGTTTGCCATTTTGTGGTAGCGCCGAAGTAACATCTAAAACCTTGTGTGAGTTTTTTTAAATGGGGCGGTGAAGACAGGAGCTGCAAACAAGTGCTACCGCTCTTGTCATCTTGTGGAGACCGTGGTGCAGAACTCCAGGCCCAGCAAAGGCCAGCAACACCAGTTTGAGTAGTACCGACCTAAGAAGAAGGGATAACAAGAAGCGTGCACTGTAAATATAAAAAAATTATAGGAGTTGCACAGTCAGTAAGTGATGATTAATAAACACTTCAATAAACCAGGCTATTATTTGATACAAGGGGAAATCTTTCCAAATACTTCCAAAATGGTCTTCTTGCTCCCCTGCGTGTTTGCAAGTGCTTTTCTTGCTTATCTGCTTTTAATAATAACCGGTTGCTGTGACTTTTGTGGGGCTGCTTTTTAATACAGAAGGCCACAGGAGTTGCTGGGATGGAAAGCGCTGTGACATACCAGATGTCTGTGAAACCTTTGCTGCTCCTCTACGAGAGGGGGAGCTTAGTAATACTTTTTTAATCCATGTCAATGGGATATAGGTGGTAAGGACCAAGCCAAGGACTAATTATCCACCCTGGGAGAGCTCCAACAGGAGCCTAACCCCAGTTCTACATAGAATGCCCAGTACCTTAATGGGAATCAGGTAGACCATGGCAAGAGTCTAAATGTGGCATTTTTGAATGCCAAGGGGTGGCCCAGTAATTCGCTAGTTTTAGAGTGGATATCTTTTTTTGCTCTCCGTGTTTGTCATCCTGAACTTCAGACACATTTCAGCGAAACGTCTGTCAGGAAATTATAACATGGAAAATTGGCATTTTCTAATGATTTCCATAGAGCAATTTCCAACTAGATAGACATCCTGTACAACAGTAGACCAAAAAATGACAAAGCATTGATTTTCTTAAGAAGAGAGACCTATATTTGTTACCCTCCACAGAAGTAAGGCCAGCATTGTGGTGGTTCTTGGGTTGTAATTTGTGCGTGTTTCCACAGTATCAAACCCCATGCTATTATGCTTGGCTAATGCTGGAGGTGAACAGTTCATCAGAGAAGGGAATCAGCACACATCAACAAGAGAACCGACTTGGTTAATATATGAGGAAGCTTGAATCACTCTCAAGTAACACTATAAAATATACTGACACAAGCATTAGAGTAACTGTAAAGCTTTTATGTTGATCTTCAGGCATTTCTAGGTCCCAAGCTGAACTTGATATGAATAATATTGATTTCATTTAAACTTCAGGTTTAGAGTCTTCCTTGGGAATTTTAAAGATAAGCCTAATGAGTCCTTTACTTGTCGTACTGGCATATTTTCCAAGTTGCCTGTAAATTAATATCTTGTTGATTATCAAATATGATCAGTTTGAAGAAACATCATCACTGGGACCAGGTAAAAGAATGGAAAGAAGTAATGATAAATAATTGCTCACTGGCATGAACACTGGTTTCAGCACATTGGTTTCAAGGCACAGTGGCATAGGAGAGCTTTAAGATAGGACTATGTTTTTTCCCAGAAATATTGGTTTAAACATTGGTGGATGTGGGGTATTTTTTTCTTTTATCCCTCTGTTCTTTTTCATTACATTTATTTCTCAATGAAGTAATTTTGTCCCTGCATTCACATATTAAGAAAAGGAAAAAAATTAAATCTGTGGGTTCTCATTTGTAGCAAGTTATGGTTTCCTACATGAGTTTTCCATGGAATTTGTTTAGGAAAAAATGTAGAGTGCACCAAAATGAGATAATGACAGGGTTTGGTGTTTATCAAAGCCCTTTTTCCCCCATCATCAAACTGCTAACGTCCCACTGTCTACTGGACGGGAGGCTGCACAAGCCAAAATGTGAAACACAACTGATCTCTTATAAAGGTTCTCCTTTGCAGAAACCAGTACAGAAACCAGGGACATTGCGAGCATCTGTGCCTTTCAGCTTCTAGCATTCATTTCAGGCCAGGAAGATGAATATGTTCATGAGAGTACAACAGTGAAGACTCAATAAATGATTCAATGTTGTATAGATCCCACAGAAAACTGAAAGAGAGACCCATTTCTACTACCTAAATAACCTGTGATGTGGACGCCTCTAAGTTAAGCCGACTAGTGGCTTAGTGTCACTGTACTGGACAAGTGAGTGACCTGTTGCTACTGGCTGCCTTGGAGTATGGCCACTCTCCTGTTCACTAGGGCTTTCCTGTGACTCTTTGAAATCACAGTCTTCCAATGAGAGTTTTGGTCATCTTCAGTCATCTTAAATGTAGCATCTTAAATATTGCTCATTTTACAAGGGTGTTTTTGATCCTGAAAAATTCCTTGAAAACCCTGAGTATGACTGTAGACTTCAGGGCAACGTAATCATGAGGTTAATCATAAAAGTAACTTAGTCTCTCTCACCTGTGTTGGATTATTTCCCTTCTCTTCTGCTTTGCCTTTCTGTCATTTTTCAAACCCTAAACTTTGGCAAGTATGTTCTTTACACACTTTCTTCTTTAAAATTCAGTGGACTTCACAGTCAGGAAGGGATTTCCTTTTTTTTTTTTTTTTTTTTTCTTTCTTCCCCCCCGGAATAAAATTAAGTGTTTTGTATTTTTCCCACCTTACTATGGGTGAAATCCTTAGGTGGTATAAATCAACATCATTCCACTGAAGTAGAAAGGCTCTACTTCCACTTATAATGGTAGAGAAAAATCTCCTATTGAATTTAGTATTTTTCACGAATTATAATAACTTATAAGCATTTCCGATTCTCTTTTATTTCATGGATAAAAATGGGTTTTATGTGTATAACTCCTAGGGTGATAATAGCAGGGAGTAGTTTTACTGCACATATATAACTTTTCCTTAGGCCAAGAAAAGCAGCCACAGCGTTTCATCTACTCCCAGAAAAAATTAAGCAGGATTAAAAAAAAATAAATCTAATTGATGGGGACAGAAAGTGGTGGGAGAAGAGAAGCTGAAGTATGCAAATGAACATCATGAAGTATACAGAAATCACTCTAAGTAGTTTGTCCTCTATTTTAAATGTTTTTGAACTCTCTCAAATTAAAATTTCAATTAAATGATCATATTTTCAGTCTTTTTTTTTTCCCCTACAGCTACATGGGACAAAAATCAAAGCATGAAAAATAGAAACATGAATATTTAATCTGTGCGTTACTGTTGCTGACTTTTCAAAGCAGTTTCCTAGCTGCCTGACCGCAGGGTAGAACAGCAGCAAAGTCATTCATGAGAGCATCCTTATCCAGGAAAGCTCATAATCTTTACATTAATAATCCGTATGTGGGGATCTTAAGTATTTGCAGAGGAACTGTCCTGACCATGGGCCTTAATCTGGAAAAGAGAGGAGGACAGAAGGGAGGCGTGGATGAAAGAAAGACTAGAAGGACCCCCCTTGGAGTAGCATGCCCAGATATCTGAAGCATTTTGTAGGATTCGAGCTGTGTTATTAGTACAAATTTAAGTTTATATATTTTCCATAAAAATTTGGTTCAGAAGGAAAATGGGGTTTCAGCAGCATTGCACATTTCCATATAAAGACAAGAAAGAGGATCGTATTGTATATCTCTCTGCCCTTTTCTGCAGTGCCGGTTATTTAATTGTAGAAAGCAATTGTTCAGGCATAGAAAGGTTGTTCAGGCATATATTACCCTCGGTAAATCTGTGCTGACTTTTGTTGCTTGTCTTGCTCTTCATGTGCCTGGGATTGGCCTCCATGAGGACTTGCCCCACAGTCTTTTTAAGGACTGGCCACTGTTTCCCAATGAATGCCAACAGTGTTGAGAACTAAAAGGGGAAACGAGAAAAGATCCAATAGTGTCTGTTTTGAAACGTAATCTGTACGTTTTAGAGACCTGAGAGCCACATGCAGTTTCCTGTGCTGTTGGTTTTGTGGACAATAACTAGAGCATCTGAACACAATTCCCTTTCACTTGTTCCCTTACACTTAGTTGTTCCCACTGCAGCCAAGGCAGTTATTAAGTAGCATTATAGAAAATTACAATTAGTTCCAGGTAAAGCATCACTCAACTTCAGTCTTATATTGAAGAGGTTGGGGGAATGGATGGTGGGTTGAGTTTGGAAGATCCTCAGGCTGGTGAAGGGGAAAAGGCAGCAGGAGGGAATTAAACAGCAGCATCAATGTGCACAGGGGACCAGGCTGCAGGAGCTGAGCTGTTCGTGGGTGTGCATAAATGTTAGCTGTGTGATGGTACTGAAGGAATATATGGGCTACAGGAAAGAAGAAAAGGTCCTGCATATGCACAGAGCAAAAAGCTGATGGAATCAATGTGGGATAAATTTATCGTTGAGGTAAATGTATGCAAGCCCATCTTTAATCCCATTAAGGATCCTGAGAAAGCTGAAAATCCCCATCTAAGTACCCACAGTATTGAGCTCTTCAGTGTTGTATCTGTTGAACTTTAATGTGAAACTTGAGAGAGTTAGGAGTTCATTAAAGAAAAACTGTTCAGAAGCTGAAGATATGCCAGTATTTTGATCGTCCTCGCTGATGGACGTAGTGTTCATGGCAGGTGTTTCTAGGCTCTGACAGAGGATGGGTGATGATGTTTCAGCCTTTATTGTGCCCCTTTAAAATGTTAAACGGAGGATGTGGTAGACCGGCAAGGTGCATGAGTGGAGCGTTATTGGCTTCTGTTAAAGCACTGGGATTTGTTGATCCTAATCAATAGCACCAGTAAGTTGTCATGGCTTATGACATTGCCTTCATTCTGCAATCACCTCTTCTCCTAAATGTGCTGTATGAGTCTGCTGAAGACCACAACTGACCATGTGGACATGTATAAGTCTATGCACATATATATGAGGAAGACACCACATGCACATACAGATAGGATTTTTTTTTTATGTTGTCTGTTCAAAAGAAAGTAAACTAGATGGTTTACATAAGCGTGCTTCTTCCTGAAAGGCTGAGCTATTTTAACATTGCATTCCACCAAAATGAATAATATTTGGCTTTTGGAGGCAGATTTTTCTGTGGTTACAACCTCTTTTGCACATCATAAAAGTCCAACCCCATCTTCTTGCTTTTCTTTCATTAAAAAGAACAACAGCTAACCTTTAAAAATACCGGTTTTGTCATACGCTTGCTTGGGTTTCAGCTGATGTGATTTATGTGTCTATCTTCAGAGTAAACATACTCATTGAGGAAAATAATCAAGCATATTACACTGTAGAAATGAAGTTTTTGGGTGAGAGTGGGTCACGGCAGATGGTGCTGCTGAGGACGTGGTGTCTTTAGAGCTGACTTTGCAGAAGGGTCACTACTTGGGCTGGGCTGTGGGTCGAGGTGGGGTATGAGTCCAAGCTTTGAACTGGAAAACCTCCAATGTTTGCAGGTGATCTGTGTATGTAACGGTGAGCTGAGATGACAGCAAAGCGCTCCTGCCTTCATGTGGGAGTGTCGTGGTCATGTTCTGTTTCCAGGACGGGTAAAACCAGACTCCTGAATCCTGAATCCTCCCATATTTTGCAGTGTGGATCACATTAGCAATTTCTGGATCCGGTTTACCTCCAGTTATAGACTGGCTGGTCATTAGCACCTTCAGTTAGTTAAGCGGACTCTGCTCTCAGATATACCACTGCGAGTCACGAGTTGATCCTCCAAAATTTAAAACCAAACAAGTAAGTAGTGCTAAAAGAATCTGGCCCAGCTTAAATAAGTTTATCCCTTGACTTAATGAAAAATTTCAGCTGCTGCAGATCTCTCTAGTTCTGTTTAAGACCCTAGAGCTCTCCCTCTTCACACAAGCAAATTATCAGATCCAAATTGAGCAGGATTTCTTGGTAGAAGGGGAAAACTATTTGAGGAAGGAGTAAATGGCACTGTATCATTCCAACTGTTCAAAATTTGTTTTGCCAAAGCAACAGGAGAAAGCTGTTAAAAAAGGATTTTAATTGTAAGCCATTTCGGCTTTCCCTGTAAGAAAACAAGGAAGAAGCAAACACAATGGCTAAAGAACATGAAAAGATCCCAAAGGTTAAGAATGCTCCAAGAAAAATACGCTCTCAATCCGAAATAGTGAGCAATGGAAACATTATTTGCACTACTTTCAGTGCCGTTATTGGTTGCAAGAGGCAGCAAAGCCCCTGTGATTTCCAAGGTCTGGTTCTCCTTGGGAAAGGGGACAGGAGGCGAGGAAGGTCCAAGGCTGAGTCTTTCTGCCCCATTTCCCAGCGAGCTTGGGCAGCGCGTTCCGCTCTGCCAGTCTCACACCACAAAGGGTATCTATCATCGCATAGCTCGTTTGCAGGGTGAATGTGAAGGCTCAAGTGGCAAATTGGATATTGATAACTTCCAGAAGACTTTTTGGGATTGCTGTGTTATTCCACTCGTCTGAAAAATCGACAAATGTTTGCAGCAAAAAAGGTTCCCTTTCTGGCCAAAAAATATGACTCCAAATGAATTAACTTTCAAAACTGATATTTAAGGATGGTTTATTAGTCTGATGTCTTTCCAAGTCTTGCCAGAGCCATCATGTTGAAAGACTGTAGACTCAGTTATAATAAAAGATAATTATTTGTGATCATTTCCTCTCAGTATTATTATGTAAGGGGAAAAGCTAGGGGAAAAGCACGTTTCAGTGCTCCCATCCCTCTCCCTCCCGTTCCTCAGGTCGTATTCTGAGCTCCGAATGACGGACTGAGCAGGGAGGCGTTTGGGTGCAGTGCTGTTGGACTTGCTGATCTTAAAGGTCCCTTCCAACCTAGACGATTCGGTGACCCTCTGAAAGGGCTCTTGGGGATGTCAGTGGCATGGAGCGGAGCAGCCCTGCGCCTGCTGGGGAAGGCAGGACGGGCACAGCGCGGCCCCGTCCACCACCGCTACCGAGCACCGGGCTTCCCTCTCTGCCGCTGGAGTGCTGCCATTCTTAACGGGAGGGGGAGAAGATTGCCTGCTCTTGTTTTGCTTCTCTTTGTTTTGCTGTTGGTTTGTCTTTGTGTAATGTTTTTATTAATTAAGGATGGGTTCTTTATTTTTTTTTTAAAAGGAGGCAAGGATCCAAGCTTGGGCTTTTTGCATAAATATTGACAGAACAGCTTATATGGGAGAAGGAAAACAAAGGTTATCGTGATTAGCACATGATTTTACTTAGGCAGTGTATCAGTTAAATTAGTCTCAAAATTATAATGTTTCAGCTGCTCGTGTTTTCCGTATTAAAAATAAAATTCAATTTTCCAGTTTTGCAGAAATAAAAATTCCAAATATTTGTTGATTTCCACCACCACCACCAGGAGGGAAGAAAAAGAAAAAAAAAAAAAAGAATGAAATACAGCCTAATCCCCCAAAAATACATTTCCACAAAGGCTATTTCTATCTGGGGGAAAATGTCAGTGCAGTGATTTCAGCCGTCCTCAGTGTTGGGCATCTCCCAGATAGCTGCATGCGCTTCATTGCTCATGGTCTCATTTAGCGTGGGGCAAACCTCGTCTAAATCTTCCCAACTCTGTGCTTTCGCTCTGTGCTCACAGCTGTGTAACCCAGATCGGAATTTACCACGGAATATGCAGAGATGCTCCTGATGCCCTCTGAGTCATTGGACGTGAACGAAGGTTTTGCGAAGCAGCAGCAGCAGCAGCAGCGTGCACGCCGCCCGGCCGGCGCAGACGGGGGAGTGCCATTTCTGACCGTGTGTGGCAAGCTTTTTCAATGCTTGGTTTAGTTCCATTCAGGCTACAAACCAGTGAACCAAACCAAAAACAGAGAAGAAAAAAAAGAAGGAAAAAATCCTTGCTGATTTTCAACATAAAGCTAGGATTACCACCAAAGAACAATAAAAATTCTTTTATTACCAACAACAGGAAGAGCAAAGGGAAAAAAAACCACAGAAAATCTTTGTTATAATTTTTCCATAACAAATAAGGTCTTTTCTGGTCATGTTTGGCTTTTTTTTTTTTTTCCTTAAAATTGTATCTGTTTAGGAAAAAAAAAATCTTGTTTAGAATAAAAACAAAACTGCAGAGGAAAAAGCATAGCTCTTATTAAAGAGTTTGACATCATAACCCATCTATTAAATAGCAGTATTCTTAAAGGAAAGTAATTTACAAATAAAAGGACGGAAATGAAAGGTTGTATGAGTTCCCGAGCCCATTGTTGAGGCAGCAAAGCACAGAAAACTTCCACTATCTATAGTCGCTGAAGTCATGTATTAGCAGGAACCAGCACTGGAGGTTCCCACAGGGAGAAGATCCTTGCAGAGAAAAACGGCTCTGAGTTGCCTTATTATTTCTTTATTCCCCACACTTTTTTTTTGTAGCTTTACTGTGAGTGACTAGGGAAGATACAGCATGAAAGGGGAGAGAAATGCGCAGCTTCCCTTGGCTAGCGGGGGTGATGGAGCTGCGGCCGGCGGTGCCCGGCTCTCCCTGGCCCACCATGAGCGCTCCCGGCAAGTGCGGCCGAACATCACCTGAAAGCTCCTCCTGTGATTTTGAGGGGGGGGTGAAGTTACATCCAAGAGCTTGCTTTATGCTCTCCCTAGATTTGGGGGCTGGTTTGGGTTTGTTTTCACTGGGCTTCTGAGTGAGAAAACTCTCTTTCTTCTTACAAAGCCTGGCACGCTTTCTTCCTGCGCCGGCGTTTGCTGTGTGGCTCTGTCCGAGGCTGATTAGGGTCGATAACGTGTGGTAGTGATTTATTACCGTGTGAGACCGTAACGCCAAAACGGATGGATTCGACATAAAACAGTTACAGAAATGGTCTTTTTTTTTTCCTTATCTGACTCTGCTCCTGATAGCAAAGGCAGCCTGGTAACAAAAGATTTTGTTCCCCATTAATCCGTAGTGAGAAGTACCAGGCAATTCACGCTTCCATCAAAGAGGTCTCTCTGCTCTGATCCTCTGCCATGGAGTGACGGGAGATGCTGCTAATCCAGATCCGGGTAACGGCCGTCCCGGATCACAGCAGCTGGGGTCCCCTTGGGCACATCCCAGATCCCAGCCGAAGGGCAGTGCCTGGCGTTCCCTTTGGGCAAACCAGGGACACTTTTCCCAAAGGGCTATTGACAGCCACTCGAGGATGAAGCAACTAAACAAAGTTCTCCTCAAGTTGTAATGGGATTAAAGCAGGAATAAGTTCCATGTTCTTTAATCAAATTCCTAAAATTATAAATAAATATTAAAATGCTGACAAGAACATCCTCATCACAATACAGCTCTCTTGTGTTCCTTCGTTGCTACCCGTCCGCACCTTCCCACATCCAAGTACCTCTTGCTTTCCCTGGTTGCATCACCCTGAAGTTACTGCCTGAATTGAGCAAGGACTTGGGAACAGGTTCAGCTATAGGCAGCTTCCTCGATGTCTGTTCCCAGTTCCCTCTCAACAGATAACTTGGGGTCGCGGGGGCATGAAGCCCAGCAAAACCCTGAGTTATTCTGCGCTGGGATCTGCACTGGCATCTGATGCTCTTACCTCTTCAAAGCAGAGTTTGGAAATGGGTGTGTGTGTGCAGCCCCGAAGGGGTCCAGCCCTTCCAGCCACCAACATTGTATTGTACAGTATTAACCCTCTGCTCCAGGTAATTTGATAGCCAGAAGGGTAAAGATTCTCATTTTGTTTTGAACACTGATGTCTTAACCCCAAAACCATAATCAAATCAGGCTAGAAAAAATAAAAAGGCTGTTTCCATACACATATTTCCAGATGTAAATACTCCTTTAATTTAGTACAAAATTATTTACTGTAAATTGTTTTATACTATTGCTAGGTTTCATTATCGGTTTTGTTTTTCATTTTCTGATACCTTTTGTAGATTTGGGGTCTGAATGAATCAGAGAGTACTAGCAATGACTTGAATGACTTTTAAAAGAAGTCTTTTTTTCTTTTTATTTCCTCCTTGCAGCACTGGTTTTTTCTCTCACCTCCCCATCATGGGCTTTCTCAGGAGGGCAACACATTTTGCCATGGTGTGTGATGGGAGGATTAAGATTGCCGTGGCCAAACTCCTTCCTGAGGTACATTTGTATAAATATTAGAGGATCCATCAAGATGAATTCTGCAGTATATTTTGCTAAGATCATGGTGATGGAAAGATGATACATCTTATCTAGAATCTGCAGGAGGAAGATGTCCCAGAAGAAAAAAAACAAGTATGAAGCAGTTTTTCAGAGCCTAATGTTCACATCTACAATCAAACAATCAAAACAACCAAAACTGAATAGCATTGGGTCTTTTCCTGTAGAAGAGGTACCGATCTAGATCTAAGGACCCTACAGAAATAAGATGTAAAGTCAAGGCAAAACATGATTTTAGTGCTGTGTGGAACAGAGCTGAGGTCCGGCAGTGCTGGGCAGAGACGGGCCAGCAGGGAATATGCCCGAGGACCGGAGCTGCATTAATGACGGTGATTTAGATAAGGTGCAGAACAGCTCCATGGCTGGGCCATAACACATCTACCTGTTCTCTCCTACAGCCTGATATATTATATAAAAACTAATCTTAATAACATTATTTTTTCTATTTCACAGAAAGTGATATAGCACAAGATGCTTCCAAGACATGGAAGACCTTTATCTCAGGTCAATTTAACCATGAGCTTCCTACTGTCCATCCCTGGGTCTGTGAAATACAATACAAAGTCATACAGAGAAGGACAGAGATCTGTTCTGATTCATTCTTTCCCAAAGACACTTTCTTTTGAGAACAGTGGAAAGTACCTTTTTTTTTTTTCCGTGACCATAATTTAATTCTTTATTTTAACCAAGTTGCTACGTTCTTTCTCCTTGATAACTCACGACTTCAAATGTAAAAAATGTATTATTACAAGAGACAATTACGGGGTTCAAAGCATTCTGAAGCATTCCATGCTTCCAGCTTCTGGTACTGATATAAGTAGAGGAATATTTGTGGTTTTTTTTACTTGCATGAAGTGGAAGAGTTCCAAGAGCTGGTGGTAAAAGGCCTAATGAAAGTCTGCCTTCATCAGACACAACAAAGATCCTGCATCCTGGGAGGTTAACTGTTTATACGGACATGATGCCCAAGCACCATCATACAACTCTCTTTCACAAACAAGCCCTTGACCATGTAAACTCAATCATTTCATGCTCAGTCAAAAATAACAATAGCAAAATAATAAGAAAAAATAAATCCTGGTTTTGTTTGGCTTTAATTTTTTTTTCCTTAAATAAAGTATTACTTTGGAAGTTCAAGGTATGCAGCTCTCTAGTTCCCAAAGTTTGTTTGGACTGAAGAGGTGTCTAGCACCTTTGGTGCTGTGGTTGGATACCAGCAGGCTATAGAAATAGTGTCTGTTTTGAAGTATGCACAGTTGTTGCACAAACATCTGACTGCTGTAGTGCAGGAGGTTCTTTTCTACTGAACCTTCTGTTTGTCATTTATTTTTCCATTTTATAAATACTGATTGGAAATTTCTTCTTGGAAGGAAGAAGGAAATCTTGCGGATTGTAAACACTGAAAAGAAGATGAATTGTTTAGGATGGTGAAAAGGGTATAAGGACTGAAAGCATACTGTTAAATAGAGGAAAGTTTAGGCTGAATAACAGGATAAACTTCCAAGTGCTGAAATCTTATTAGACTGTGGAAAATTCTTCCAAAGGATGTGGGAGAAGCTCCACTGTTTGAGCAGTTTGCCATTAGATTGGACAAAGGACTAAAAATAAATGTTAAACAATCTTGCCCTAGCAAAGGGGGTGAAGAGGCCAAGTCAACGTATCCAACACCACCTCCTCCGATTTCATTGATCACAAACCAGTCCATGCCCAGAGAGTGAGAATATCAACGAGACGCCTGCATCTAAAGATGAGTTCCCACACCGTGTTCAGCGCACAGGGATGGACTCTGACTCTGTAACCTGCTGAAGAGAAAACCTGTGCAATTCAAGAAAGTAGGACCTGCCAGCAGCCTCCCATCTCAGCAAGATACATAGCAATTTTAAAGCTGGAAAATGGAAACTAAATATATATATATATATTTTTGACTTGCTTTGCTGTCCAGAGGGCTAATTGCACCTTAGGGTTCAGAGAGCCTTCTTCATCCACATGGAGCGGCCTGGGAGAGCACATGAAGAAAATTGGAAAGATACGTTATGTTTTCAGGCCATCAGAAAGAATACAGAAATCAATTTGACACAGCTAAGGCCAAACGGAAAGATGTTATGCCCTGACACTTGCCATTTCTCCTTAAAGGACGTGTTCAGATTCAGCACCAGTGGTGATACCCAGGGGAACGAGCAGTCAGCAGTAATTGAAGATTTGCTGTGTCACTCGGGCAACGTAATTTAAGTGCCTCATATCAGGTGGTCCAACGTTCAGGAGAAAATTTAAGTTTTAAATATGCCTGTGTTTAAGTAATGGGCTGATAAAATTATTGTCAGTGTGGATAACAGTATTAGATGATCTAAGTTGCTCGCGTGTTTTATGTAGTAATGGCAGATGACATGAAGCAAAGAAGATACAGCAGGGTTTACAGCTGTAACAGTTCAAAAGCAAGAATAGTAGTGTTTTGGATGTTAATCCACTTGCTGCCTTTTCCCGTTCTCTTTATGGATGATCTAGAAGCAAATTCTATTTTTTTTAAAATCCATTCATGATGGTATTGACCAGAAATTCCTGAAGACACAAGAAATCTGCCCACTGACTTTGCTGGGTCCTCGGATTTTATCAGACGGTCTAAATTTATTACATAAACACCATATTTCTGAACAGTTTGCTCCGGGGACTTGTTATGAGTCTTCAAAATTTGATCTGAGTTACTTTGCTCTGACTGGTCAGACGAATCACGTGGTGGCATTTCCAGTCCTGAATGGAGGCATGTGTGAGCACATCTGGTGCAAATATTTCCTGGTAGAAACCGAAATGTCAGTTTCTGTAAATACTTCTCTGTGTGATTCTGAAATTTGCTCTCCGCTACGTTTTTGGCCAGTAAAACTTGATAACTCGAAAGTTCTTAGAAAGCAAAGACAAAGAGACATGAACGAGGCCAAAGTGACATTACTGCAGATTTCAATGACTCTAATATCAGTTAAAGCACACGTTAAAGCTGCAATAAAATTGAATCTTTTGTAAAGACTTGAGAAGATGCACAGTTCTTGAACTAGTACTAGAGCAGATGGAAACCTCGGGTTTTTAAGTTAAAAGCAAATCAGCTAGGATGGTGTCACTGTTATGTGCATGGAAATACAGAATATACCCTTTCAATAGATGGGAACAAAACGCGGTGTTTATTTTTGTGTCTATTGTGTATTTTCTGCTGGACATGTTACCTTAGTTGAGAGGGCATCTGAATCCCACCGTGAGCATAGGTGAACTGCACCGGTCTCCTATGCATGTCTGTAAACTTCACTAAAAATCATTACAATTAGGGGTACCAGACTGGAAATAACTTCTTGGTTATTTCCTGTCTAAACCAAATCCTACTTTTTTTCCCAAGGAATTGATGGATATCAAAATTAATTTGAATTTTTTCCCTGTTGGTTTGGGTTTTTTTTAATTATTGTAATTCAAATATTCTTCCAGAACCTTAGTGCTTTTAGAGCCAGAAATGTGATTTCTAGCTTACTCTACTTGTAATGATGTATTAATTTTCCACTGGTAACTGGACACTGTAGTCTGGAAGGAGTCCCACCAGATCGTCCTACAGCAGCCGTCTCATCTTCGCAATTGCTGTCTTGGAGCCGGGCGACCTGCGGCAGCTCTGGCGGCAGTAGGAAGGGCCACTTGATGGTCACCTTTCCTTGGCTGATCCCTAGCCTTGACTAAGAGGATCCAAAATGCTACAAGTCATCTTCCAGTGTGGCCACAGCAAGCCTGGTTGGACTCGGCTGGGGGGAATTTCACTCGCTGGTTAAGTCAACGACCAAATCTCAACTTCTCCAAATGTGTGGCAACACATTCCTACGGATACTTGACCTTGGCACCCAAAGATAAAGGGACTTCTTGTGTCTTTTCAAGTGAGGCGCATTCTTAATTGTTGCATTTAGCAAGAGATTTCTCTTCTTTATTCCCCTTTCTTCTAGCACATCTCTGTGTTGTCTCGTTTCTTTTTGTTTTTCATTTTTTTCCTTCAAACTGTTCTTTTCTTCCTTCCTAACTTTGTCCCACACCTTTCCTTAACGCTACCCCAGATCTTTTTCCTTCTCCCACTGTTATGAATCCTCAAGGGCCGCAAGAATTTTCCATTTTCCTGCCCTAAACTCTTCGTATATCTCTCCCCACCTCGTTACAATAAAATAATTCTTCCATTTCGCTGTCACCTCAATTTAGCTCTCTCACCCTCCACTCCCTCTTTTTCCCCTGGTTTAAAGACCAACCAGCATTTCCTGAATTGGAAAAGCCACAATAATATTTTTTCCATTGAAAATACCACAAGTACAGTATTTCCATTGAACATACCACAAGAACAGTGTTTCCATTGAACATACCACAAGGACGGTGCTTTTGAGGTATCTAAATGCTAAGATGAACTCATAATGTTCATCTTGGACTCATTAAACCAAAGCCCTTTCTCATCTCAAAAAAAATTTCCTCAGACAGAGAAAGAATTTTTATTCACAGGTTTCAAAAAAGAAAAAAAAATACAATAAAAACAAGACCTAGACAGAGCCAGGACAATTTTGCACTTGCTTTGTGAGTAAAATATAAATAGGTTTTAGCAAGTTAAAAAAAAAAAATCCATTAAAAGTGCTCAGAGTGGTTGAACAGCTGGAAAAGCAACTTTTTTTGATAACATTTAAAGCTGCTTAGCAGCTGGGGAAAAAATTGCCTGTAAAAACACTTAACATTTACAGCCACTCAGTGGCTGGAAAAGCAACTTGTTATAAAATTGATTTAACATTTCAGTGGCTGGAAAAGACATACACACACACATACATATAACTGCAGTGTTTTACATAGCTATTTATGGGTATTTAGACACAGATAATGCTATAAATAGATAAGCTTGGCATTTCTGCTGATGCCATTGTGGCAGAGAATAATTTCCATTCAGAGCATTCACCGTTTTATTGTATTTTCTGGGAGTTTAAACCTGAGCCGTTTCAATTCCCATCAGTCTGGGGTCTGGCACGCCTGGATGCTCAGCCATCCCACCCAGCCCCTGGGAACGTCTTAAATCATTTCAGTTACAGAGCACTTTATGAAATAATAACTGAGTTCTGTATCTGATCAGCTCAAACGAAAGACTGACTGAGGCGGCAGAGCCCAAACTGGTTTACAAATAATGTTTGTCATGAAGAGTGCTGGATGGGATGGTCTCCATCGGCGCACCTGATCTGGCAGGAGCTACGTGCTGCCTTTGTGCCGAGAGCTGACAAGCCGTACGTCCCCCAAAGTGACAGAAACAATATCTGATTATTAAAAAAGTGATGTGAAAAGCACCATGTAACTACTAATTAAGCATATTTGTTTCTCCTTGGAATTAGAAGTCTTTAAAATGCCGGTTTTAAGCGTGAGTCATGTCATACGCCCTGGAGCAGCATCAGACAGTTGCGCTCTCACCCCCTGTCCCCACGTGCAGCCTCTGCTCCCCGGCGTCCAGCTGTGCGTCCAGAGGTGCTGGGTGGGCAGGTCCCGTGCTCGGCCCCCCGTCAAAGCCCCCGGAACCGGGACTGAAGCTGCTGCCCAAAGGTTAACGCTAACGGGCTTTCTGTCACAGCTGTGAACCGTGAGACACTTTCACGCCTCAGAGCCGTGGTGTGTGTGGGCACACATTGGAAATAATTGCTGTATTAAATTACTGTAATAACGTAATAGATCTGTTTGCAGCACAGGAACTTAATTCTTCCCTAGAACCGGTGATTTCCATTTTCCCCGGCCCGCGGGGAAGCGGCGGAGCTCTCTGTCACTCTCCCTCAGACTTCGCCTCCGTCTGACATCGCTGTTTCGTTTTGCCAAGTGTGTCTCCGTGACAAAACTAACTGGACGCATCCGTCACGCTTGAAAGATGTCATAAAACCATAGAGGCAGTTATTGCACTGTTACAACGAACTTCTGCAGTAAAACATTTTACGCGATGTGTGTTTTGCTGGCGGGGGGCAGCCGAGGCAAACGGAGGCCCACCGGAGAAGGGGGTGAGCCCTCCCCGAGGGCCGACCGCCGGCTGGTGCTGAGCCCCTGCAGGAGAGAATGGTGTCTCCTGGAGCAAACGCAGCGAATTACGTTTTATTTCCAAGCGAGGATGTCCTGAGGGGCTGGATCATGGCTGAGGCTGCGTAACCGATTGCTCCCTACGTGGTAAAGAGGGGCGAGTAAATGTTGCCGCGATTGGGTGTCATTTTCCAAACCCCGACAGTCCCAAACCTCTCCTGAAGTGAAGAGTAGAGCCCAAAGTGCCTCTTAGCTGAGTTTGATGCCAGCTTTTGGAGCTCAGATGAGAAACTGGATGTCTTACCTCTGCCGGTAACTCTGCAGATAATGAGGCAATGCTCTGAAAGTATCTGAGGTGGGGATCTTTTAAGTGTAACCGCTTTGTGGCCAAATGCTTGTGAAAGTGGAAAAATAATAATTACCTATGAATATGTGAAGACGTATATTCCTCAAGGATAGACAGGAATTGTTTAGTGTCGTCCGGGTGAAGGGAGGAGGTGCAAAAAGAAGATTTTTAGAAGAGTTTTCCTGCCAGGGAGAGCTATTAGGCACTGGAATTATTTCCTCAATGAAAGCAGAGGAAGGCAATTCCTTCAGACATTTAATAATAGATTGGGCAAAGAATTAGGAAATATAAAGAAGAAGCCTGTACTGGCAGGTAATTGAGCTAATCAGAACTAGTAGGACTTAAACTTTTATTTTTTTTAGGATCATTTAAAGTCAGCTGCAATAGGTATTTCATTAATTTACAGTCTTTTTCATTGCATTCCAATACCCAGGAGTAAGGCAGAACATTAAAAAAACACAAAACCAGTAACAGCTGAGAACACTGGGGTGATGCGGTGCCAGTGAGGCGAGATTTCATGGGCACGCATAAAATACACAAGCAAGTTTGCAAGCAGGCCACAAAAGCCAATGTGGAAGAGAAGGGGTAGAAGGAGCCAAGGTTTGATCTGGAAAATAAAAAGGGAAAAGCAAGGATGAAGAACCAGGGGATTGGACGAGATGGGATGGGATGGGAGGGGGTCCTGGAGAGGACTCTGTCTTGGCAATGGCCATGGAAAATAAAAGTACAGAATAAAAAACTGCTTTAAGAACAGCCCGTGATCAAATACCAGACTGGCTAATTTGTATTTCAGGGGCTAAGGAGAAGATGCTCGCTGCAGCCTATGCCTCTCTACCTTGCAACACATTTTGTGTTCCTGGACACACGGCAAGTACTAAATCACGGGCATCCGGCTCAGACTTGAACTGGGGTGTAAAGGCTGAGCAGCATTAGACGGAGTAACTAAATTTGGGGAAAGGCAGACACTTCACAGCACTGTGGTGTCTGGATTATCCAGAGGATGACTAAGCCAGGTATTTTTTTCTCTCACTGTTCATCCTGAACAGCATGGTGGGTGCCAGGTTTTATCCTTTCATCCTTTCTCCCTGTTCTGCGTTGTTAAAACGAAATTTCGAACATGCTGTAATTATTCCATATTATTAACCAGTTCTGTACACTGCTGGGGACGGTACCGTGACAGCCAGGATGCTGAGGTCAGGAGGGGACATAGCCTGGGGCAGCCCATCAGCTCCATGAGCGACTGACAGACGATGCTGAGTGCATCCGTAACACTTACCAGCAGAACCCCGTCTCCCCGCTTCCCCAGCTGAGGACATGTGGTCTCCCCTACGTTGGGGAGCCGGGGGGGAGTTTGTTCCTAAAACAAATCTGAAAAGAAAGAAGGAAACAGAAAATCCTCAAATGATGTCCTCACCCATAAATTCTGTCAGAGCTGAGTAAACGCAAATGAAGTTTATTGCCTTTTTAACAACGTAATGGCATTTCAGATTATCTCTAGGTCCAATTCAGCAATCCACACCCGTTATGAATAATAATTATGGTTGTAATTCCATGAAGGCCGTAAGTGCTTACCAGTATATAGGAAGATTGAAGTATTTGTCCCAGAGGTGTCAGAGCAAGATATTTATGTACTTGGTGACTGTAATGGGTGGGGAGGCACAGTCTAACACACTTGTTCTGGTTTAATAGCCATTTACTCCACAAGCATCATCACTTAGCGATGCTATTATCATTAACCCTGAGTAAGGGTATCAGAAGCTGGCCCTGTACTTCTACAGTTATTCTGTAGCCTGGGGAGAGAAATCCTGGGTACAAAGCTAACCCTGCTTATGTGAGAGCTGCTCAGAAGCCCGGGTTATTCACTATGAGCCCGGTGACCAGAGCAATTAAGTTTTACCACGACTGGAGCCTGGGATCATCCCTGAGCTGCAGCCGCCCCAGAGAGCCGCCGTTCCTCTCGGCTCAGGTGAGCGCTCCGAGAAACACGGCGCTCCACGTCCTTCCCCCATCCCTGGGCAGATGCCAGAGGTGATGTGGTTAGAGGAGCTTTTGTCTTCTCGTGTCTTTGAGGGAAGAGGTATCAAATATGGAAGAAAGAGAGAGGAATATTACAGGAGTCAGTGCTTCTTCTCAAGGCATCTGTGTAGTTGCAGTATAATTAGGCCCAAGGAGAAAGGGACCATGAAGGAAAAGAAAGCTGAATGTCTGAATTTGGATGATTGCACTAGGAACTGAAAAGACTTACTTTATGGAAAAGTTACTGACTTCATCCTGTACTGTACAACTCTAATTTATACCCTATTAGAAGTTGATATCACCATTAGATTTAAATTATAGCTATATTAACATCCATCAGCAAGTTGACCTAGAAACTTATTTATTTAAGAACATAAGTGGTCTGAGTAGAAGACTTATTTCAGATGCCAAAAACAAAAACAAAAACAAGTACAATGGGTTTTGGATCTAAACAATGGTTGGGAACCGTATTGGCAGCCATCAAGTTAGAGTATTTGATCTTCACAGCTTGACGTCAAGAATGGCTTTTAAATCTCCTGGCTGGTAAATACATCTGGCTCGTATGTTGTTTAACATTTGAGGCACTTATAGATATTGTGGTTACAAAGTTGATCAAACATGCAAGGCATTATTTGTAGGAAAAACATTTACCTTACTGGAGAGGCTTGACATATACAGAAGGCTCAAATGATTTCCCGTCCGCTTTAACGCATGAAGTAAAGTGGAATTTGCTTTGAGAATCAAAAAAAAAAAAAAAAAAAAAAAGGGCAGTTCTTCAGCTGCATACTGCTGTGTCTGGTGCAGCTCCTGAATGCCTATAGGTAAGTTCAGCACCGTTTTCTTTTGTGAGATAAAACTTGCTCAAAGAGTTAGAAAACTTTTACATTGTAAAGCAAAGCAAAGCAAAAAGAAAATTAACTGAGATTTGAGAACTGAATGTGAAAATTGGGGTTATGGTTTCAGTTCTTTTGTTCCTCTGTCAGTGGCAAAAGAAATAAAAAGAGAGAGGGAGAAGGACTGGAAAGGTAGGGGAAAGAGGGAAGAAGAGTAGAAAAGAGAAACAAACAAGACGTTTTTAACATTGTACTTGAAAAATGGGCTCAAGATTTTCCCTTAGAATGTTTGGGAGAAAAAGAAAGGTCCTGTTCAGAGGAGGTGGTTGGAGTGGAACAGTGAAGGAGGTGGAGGGTTTCGTGTAAGATCAGATGCTGTGTTCCAGTGGGACACCGGGCAGGGGTCTGCCTCTCTGACCACGATCGCTGCCTCCACCTCCGTGGTGCTTCACCGAAGGAGAGGAACCCATATTTTAAAATATTTGCTCTTACCTCAGCACAGCAGTGTGAGGCAGAGACGGAAGACTGCAGTAGTAATTAAGGAGGATTGCAGTGGATTAAAAGAAAGGAGGGAAGGGAAAAGGGCTAATTCTCCTCCTGGCAGCTACGGAAGCGAAAAGGAGCGGTGTCCGCAGTCTGCATCTTCCCTTCCTGGTGACAGGGAGCACAGCAGCATTCCCACTCCCTCCACTTCCATCTGGCCCTGGGCTCCGTGGTGTGCCAGCCCTCTCCTCTGGGCTGTGAGATGCCTTCAGACTTGTCTGGCAATGTCCTAAGATGAGTATAGATGGTGTAACCAAAAATCCCCTGTACTCCTGAGGAAACTGAGCCCCTATGTTTGCTACCTCTCTGGACATAAGTATCCCTTGGAAGACACTCTAGTAAGAACCATTCAATTGCCAACAGGAAAACGTTGCTTTTCCATTCCAGACTTTTCAATTTTTCATATTCCTTCTATTCTTCAAGAGAAGAGAGAGGTCTGACTGTATGGCTTGTGTGGGTTCAGCTCCGCGCTGACGCTGCTCTTCTGAATCATAACTGAGATAAAGATTATCTTTCCACTCAGCTTAAAAATACTCAAAAGCCTTTTCCTGGAAATAGTTTATTTTGAAGTGAACCAGTGCAATTTGTGCATGGCTGCCATTACTCAGACTACTGCAGATATAAGCTCTTAATAAACCACTGGCAGAGTATATTTGAGGGATGCTTTGCAGGGTGAGTTCAACCATCTGTAAACCCCAGCGAATGGGCACCAAAGAGACACATTAGGAAATTCCAACAGCGGGAAAAGCATCAGCTGGGGCTCACGCTTGTATTAGACATCAAAGAATCCAGCAGGCTAAAAATCCATCGAAAACCAGGCTTCTCAGGAAAAAATTTCATTTCTGACTTTCAAAGTCTTGAATTTATGTGGGAACTGCTTTAGTTTGAAGGTTGGTTTCCAGCAGATTGGATGTGTGAGCCCTACAGACTCAGAAGCAAGAAAGCAAATAAAAAGCACCAATTTTGATATGTATTTGCTAAAAATAATAATGTTTTTTAAGCCAGTCCCTGGAGTTTTGGGCATTGACTCATGGCTTCTGAACGCTTCGGACAGGCAGTAACACAGACTATCCAGTAAGGGAACCAGAATATTACCGCATGAGCTGAATAACTAATGAGCAGCACTGAAACTGCAGAGGTCTTGCATACCAAGAGCAATTGCTGAGAAAATTTATGAACAATTTAGAATAACAAATTCATTTGAGAATCCGACAATTTGTAGACAACAGTCGAACAAAAAAGTTCCAAAAACCAAGTCCAAAATCTCAGGATCAGCAAAGGATATGTACAAAATTCTCGTTCATGTTATTATTGGACTGGGCCAGACATCCAGACACACCGAGTTACTCAAGCTCGCTGTCAGCTACGCCATAAATTTATATGGAATTTCAGTGCTATCTCAGAGGGCCAATATTGGCTTAAGGTGTTTCCATTTCAGAACCTTGTCCCATGGCAGATTGGTATTTTTTTGCCCAGTTTTGCCTAGCGTTGAGCTTTCTGAATGACTTTAGCTTCACAAATCTTTATTGGCCACATATTCCTCTCCCAGACTGCTCCAGCTCCACGTTACCGCAATCCAGCGCCTGCCGGTCAGACTTAACACCAGTCTGGTGTCAGTGGATGCTACTGTGCTATTTATACACCCTTTGCTACATGCAGGTATTTATGGCACTGACTAGGGTCAAGAAGAACCAAAAAAAAAAGAAAAAAGAAAAAAGAAAAAAAGTTCACTCCATTTTTATTAGTCAAGTTCACAGCCAACCATATGGCCACAAACTGGGAGCCGCCAGCTCAGACAACTGGAATGGCATCACTTTCTGAATCCTGCAAAAACCATTATATTGTATTATGTATGTGGAGGGGTGTCAGATATTTAATAAACGATAACGAGTTCCTCCCTGAGACCCCTGTGTCGCTCTTGTACCTGATCCCTTCCTTGTAATAACAGAAGGCCCTTCGTTTTATGGACGTACGTGCCTCCCAAGGAGGCACTGCAGTCCCGCTGGCACTTCCCTCCCGTTCAGCTCTTACCCAGAAAGATATGTTTCTTTGCTGAAATAAATCATGTTGATGAAGATACAGACATGGTCCTGAGTGAAACAGGAAGAACATGCAGCTGTGCCTGCAAGTGCTAACGAAGGGGATAGAGTCCCCTAAGTCCCCTGCTAACCACGCAATATATTTTGGAGGTTATTTCATGTAGTCTTTTGCTCTGTCTTTTTTCTGCTGTGCACAGTCCTTGCAGGCAATTGGGAAAAAAAAAAAAAAAAGGTTTTCTTTTAGATTTGCAATGACAAATGATGTAGGCATCCTCACAAAAGGTGTAGTGCAAAATCAACAGGAGCTCAGATGTCCTGAGCAGAGTATCCTGCAACACTTATCAGAGCAAGCTGCACATCTCCTGAGGTACCCGTCTTGCATCCTCCGGTGGAGCATAACGTGGTGGTGCTTAGCAAGGACTGATGAAGCATATAAGTGCATTTAGCTTTGTGGACATCATCACAGAATCATAGAATGGTTTGGGTTGGAAGGGACCTCAAAGACCATCCAGTGCCACCCCCCTGCCCTGGGCAGGGACACCTCCCACCAGCCCAGGGTGCTCCAAGCCCCATCCAACCCGGCCTTGAACACCTCCAGGGATGGGGCAGCCACAGCTTCTCGGGGCACCCTGGGCCAGGGGCTCACCGCCCTCGCAGGGAAGAATTTCTTCCTAGTATCTCCTCTAAATCTCCCCTCTTCCAGTTTGAAGCCATTCCCCCTCGTCCTGTCACTGCACGCCCTTGTAAAAAGTCCTTCCCCAGATCCTAACTCATGTCCCAGAAGGATGACAGCCATGTTGGTGTCATTCAAAGTAAGCCAGTAAACTTCACCTCTCATCACATCTCATTAGCTCAGGCATACCGGGATGCCAAGAAACATATCCTCATACCAGGGCTGCCCTTGCCAGTCTTGCTCGTGGGTCTCTGCCCTACTCTCTGCTGAGCACAAAGGCCTGTGGGCAACCCTGCACTCAAGGCTGGTGCTGCTGTTGCCTCTTACTGTGGCTTTCACAAGGTCATTCCCATTCTTTTTGCATCAGTTTCCCTATCGGTAAGATAAAGGTTCCTAATCCCTACCTACCTCAGGCTTGTGGGTAGGTTTAATTAATAATCCACAGTCTCTGTGGGAGTAACAAAGAGGCGGAAGAACTGGGGGAGGGAGCAGCAGGGTAACAGTCGTAGGAAACACATGGTCGCGGAGCTGAGCCGCACAGAAATTCCCATCAGGGAACAATGCTGCACCAGCTGGGAGAGGCGAAGGTGACCTCAGGGCTTCGCCTCTCCATTGCCGCGAGCCCATTGTTCTATTGTGTCCTTTGCAGGGAGTTCAAGGGGATAAACAGCATTTTCCAACTGAGCTTAGTCTCCGGGATGGCTTTCTTCCCTTCTAGCTTTATTTGAGCAAAGAAATCAAGGATCGATGCGCTGCACACCTGCCAGGGCGCGGGTTTGGCATGTGGTTTTGGAAAGGCAGTTACAGAGTCTGTCCCAAAGTGTCCTGCTGTCCTGGGCTGGGGGCTGGAAGGAGACAGTGCTGAGCAAACCTAAGAGTCCAGTGAGATGAAGAATGATGTCCCCAGAGCCTCCCCTGGGACCTTCAACCCCAACACCCACAAACAGTCAAGGCACCTCATATGAGGTGCAGCATCCTCCTCTGCACCACAGCCACGGCTGAAGGCACCCTCAGAGCTGTGCTGCTCATGGGAATGAGCCCAGGGCCAGGGAGGAACCATTGTGGTCCTTCCCTACCGATGTCCGGAGCGATTCATCCCTGCACAGCCCGGTCCCAAGGAGATGGTGATGTTCAGAGGACTGACCAATGCTGCGTCAAAGGAGACTAGAAGAAACAGCCACCACAGCGAAGCAGGGCTGGCTTCATGTTCTAATTAGACATAGAAATTAAAATTAAATTAAACACATTAAAAGCTTCAACTCCTGAGGTTCCCTAAACAGCTCAGCAAAGCGGGTACCTAACGGGGTAGCTTAAAGCACCTGAATTTAAAGCCCATCATGAGCAGGTGTAACGCAACTGCCTTAAGAGACCTCGCTGACATAAAGCACAGCTTGGCCAGCAGTTGCCTTCACTTTTCCCCGTTACATCCATGCTTCCTCAATGAGTAAATTGACCGTTCCTCTCATTTCTGATCAGGCACGATTAGCACACCTTTATTCCTGTGAGCTCGTCCCCAGGTCTGCTGCTCTGTCTGGATTCGGTGTTTTCTTCCAGGATACCCTGAAGTCTCTTCCCAGTCTGGGGCTGTGTTAAACCTCTTTGCCTTCACCATAGCCAGGGCGCTCGGAAACCCTCCCTTTAATATCTCCGTATCACTGGAGGAAGGAGATGGCAGATTGGCAAATCTAATATTTTGTAAAATAAAACCATATAGATTCCAGCTGTTACCATATGATCAGTCTACTTTGGCAGAAGGAGATGTGCCGCGCTGCCCCCGGGCCTGTTTGATTTCAGCATGAAAATATGCCATTTTTACATTAGAAGACACACCTGCTGTTATTCAAAGTTCCTTAAATATACTTAAGCTTTCAATCACCTTGCAGTCTGTTATTTCAGTACCTCCTTTTCTGCTGGCTTTTCAGAGCTCTGGAAACTCAAAGCACTGCAGGAACCTGGTGCAGAGGAGTCCTTTGCCACCCACGGCGAGAGCAGCGCGGTCCCTCTCCCACGTGAAGCATCTTATTCATGCCGAGAGGTCGGAGCTGTGGGCACAGCACGGGGCACGGCCAGGGACTGCAGAGGGATGGAGAGGAGAAGATGCACAGGGAAGAAGTCACCGAGAGTCGGTGACAGCAGACATTGCAAGGACTTGAACCCCGAGCCATGCTGCAGGGCTCAGCGGGTTTATTTTAAATGTGTTATTTATCCCCAGTCCGTGTGTTATTTATCCCTGGTCCATAAATATGAGTTTTATGGAGACGTCCTTGGTGGAGTGGACCAAGAGACAATTTGGCAACAGAGAATGATAAGGGTGGGGAGGGGGAGACACAGGAGAGAGAAATATGGATGTGAAAATGACCGTGTCTCCTAAAAGAAAGGCAACAGAGGGAAGGGGGAGGCACGAAAGGGAAGCGCTCAGCAAGGCGGGAGAGTGGAAGGGGGGGAGGCCCAGCGGCGCGGAAGCGGGTGGAAGGAGAAAATGGGAGCTCGGCGGCACGGCGTTAGCCCAGCCGCCTAAGCAAAGGTTCTGCCAGCCAAAACAGCGGCAAGTCTGAAATTGGTTAGGGATTGTTTATTTATTCATACCACAGGATGTAAACTAATATAGTTAAATTCCCCTGGGAAAATAAAGCCGACTTTTTTTTTTTTTTTTTTGGTACGTTTAAGAATACATTCGTCCTTCTTTCCCCTCTTTTGAGAAGTTTAAAAGGCTTCAAAGCACCCAGAATGATTTGCTACTGAATTCCTGCCTCTGCAGGGATGAGAAACATCCATCACATGGAAGAGCGAGTGGTCGGGACCTTTGGTATCCATATGTAAGACGTCTTCCTATGATGCCTCACGGTTCACGCTCAGGAATGACTTTTTGACTCTTAACCACTGTATTTAAAGATTTGCTGGGCAGTAGATGTGACTGATATTTATATGAAATTAATCCCCCTGTGGAGGAGGCTCCACACTCTCAGGTCAAAATGTGTTTTTAGTGGGAGTTAATTGGAGAATGAGTATTTACTTTCAGCTCGGGTTTTGCTTCCTTGGCTTCAGTTTGTAAGTGTTGAAGGTTTCACTTTCCCAATGCAAAAATAAAATGAAAACAACGAGATCCTAAATTGCTCGCTTAGAATAAGCTGAATGGAGCTTTTTGTAAAATACAAATACTTCAGGAGAAAAAAGCCAGAACCTGCAGCTGAAAAACAAGGTCTGCGGGGTTGCGGAGGATAACCGCCCCGCCGTGCCGGGCATTCCTCCGGCACTGCATTCCCAAGCAAAAGAAAAAGTAAAAAAGACGTTTAATTGACTGAAGTCCTGATTGTCTTTTCAGACACCCTTTTTGATGTGGTTAGAGATTGGAACCCTTTTGGAAGGCAACTTGACATTTCATAGCTTAGATATTTCCTCCATTGCTTTTGACTTTCAGGCCTCAATTATTTCCACCAGGAGAGCGTTTGCCAAGCTGATGAAATTGGAAACAGAGTGGATGTTATAAAATACAGGTAGCTGTGGCCGCTGTGCGTGATGCTGCCTCGTGTGTTTTTTCATTTTACTTCTCCCGAGCCCCTTTGAGGGCTGCGGTGCGGCGTGGCGCGGCGCGGGCTGTGCTGCGCAGGAACGGCTCGGCTCGCGCAGGGCGGCAGAGCTGCGGCAGCCTGCGCCTGCTCGTGTGCGTCCAGGTAGTGGTCTTAGCTTGATTTCTAATCTGGAAAATTTCTTATAGTTTTTGCAGGGACAAATTATTCTTCCCGGTTGCGGAGGGAAAGGAGGGAAACCATTCTTGTCCCTCAACAGGTTTTGATGGAAATTGTGTTCCTGTGCCAAATGATCACTGAAAACATTTTTAAAGAACATTTATGGGGAAAATGTTGCAATTCTCTGGCTTTTTGTGCCCTGTTTAACTTTTTGTGGGGATGGAAACTGGTAAACTTTCAATTTACTGCAGCCATCCTGTTTTACAGCTTAGAAAAAAACCCTCCTCCAGGGGCTTTGCTCTCATACCTGCGTGACACAACTGCACTAATACGTCCGGAGCTGCCGGAGCTCTGCACATCAGAAAATTTGGCCCAGGTAGTGATGCTTAAATAGGATGAACTCTAAGTTTACACTCGCAGGGGCTCTCACTTCTAACAGTGCTGAGTGAGGCACTGGCTGGGACTGAGACAGCCATGGGATTGTCTGGACACAAGGGAAAATCAGCTGAATCCTCTGTGCCAACCCTCAAACCAGGAGGTGCCGTAGGATCCGCTCCTCAGAGCAGCAGCACTTCTCTGTGCTGTCCCCATCCCCTGATCGCGTGAGTGCGATGCCAAACTGGTCCTGCGGAGGGGCCTTAACCAAATAAAAGATTTGGCTCTGAACACAGTGGAGCTGCTATTCAAAAAGCCAACTGCATTGAATGATCGCATGGTTCCCACCAGGAGCCCGCAGCCAGGGCAGGAGCGGGATGGAGGCACCTGGGGGCAATGCTCACGCCACCACCGCTTGCCTGGGGGGTCCGAGAGCTCCTGTTACTGCACAAGGCTGTGCACGCGATCCAAAATTATGTCATCTGGAATAATAAGATGCAGATTCCCTGAAGCGACAGTGATTTGTTTAGACCTGGTGGAGCTGATTACAGGATTGATGGTCCCACAGAGGAGCGATATCTGTCCTCTCTTCTGGGAGACACCAATCAAAGATATAAGGAGCAGTTTATCTCTGCCAGCACTTGAAGCTTGAGGACGTTTCAGTAGGAAATAACAGCGGTAAAACATCCTCTGTAGCATGTAAACAATTTTTCCCTACTCAGTATGGTCAAAAATAAAAAAGGGAGCTGTGTAAACATCTCCAAGTTGCCCTTGCTTGTCTTTCACTCCTGAGCCGTGGAGCAGAAAGCTCCGCTCGGGAGCTAGTACATACTGTAACTTCCTTCTGATCCGTGATCCAGCACAAATACAAAACCAAATCATATTTCCACGTAATCAATCCATGTTCTTAGAGAGGAAAAGAGTCCTTAACAGCTGACTAGGAGACCTTGGAGTATAATAGAGCTCTCCAAACGCACAGGTGTGCCAAAATACTTCACCAACAGTGTGTGAGAAAGTATTCACATTGTTCCCAAACCATGGGAAAAACATATCCTGTTCCCATTTCTGAAATGTGCCATTCATAAGGCTCCATATATTCTGTTTGGTGCAGGAACGTGCGTTGTCTCCTCGCAACCATCCCTGCTTGGGGGGCTGGTGATAAACTTTCGCTAGCTTCCGTGCATTGTGCTGCTCTCAGACAAGCTGGACACACCGCGCTGGTGTCCTTGTCCTGCTCGGATGGGGAATTAAGACTGCACCGACAGCAGCATTGTGCTTTTTCTTTTTGGGCTGACTTATATCAGGAAAAGGATTAAAGGAGGAGGCTTTTTTGACGCTGTTGAATCCTTCTCACTGTCCGTTTCCCGTGTGGACACTCTGATGCGCGATGTTTCCTAGAGCGATCCTGAGCGCCCAGAGTTACAGAGTGAATGAAGATCGCTAGATGGTGAGAGAGGGAAATGAGAAAGACCAGAATAAACCCTGATGATAGGAAACTTGGATGTTGTGGTCGCATTTAAATGAGCAACATAATAAAGGAAACAGAGAAGTGACTGTGGAGAAGAATGACAGACACTTATTGCTTAATCGTAGAGAAGTGCTTTTACATTTTTGGCTAACGTGAGAGTGTATCTACAATTTCCACTTGAAATGTTTTGGAGGTATAAGTAGCTTTCCTTTTCACCAAGAAAAGGTCCATGCAAATTTTTGTTTAAAAGTTCCTTATGAAATAACAACAAGCGAGAAGCAAAACATGTTTTTGCTCTCAGAATTTCTGTTAAAAACCACTTAATCTTGACATTTCAACTACACTACGGGATCGGCAGCTCATGACCATCTCTCCTTCCTCTGCACAGAGGATATCAAAGAGAGCAGCAATGAGATTCCACTTCTGAGTCATCCCCAAATATCCGGGACCTTCCTGAAACTCTGAGATGCGCCATTCTTAATAAGAATAACACGTTTAGAGGGAAAGAAATTGGTGTTTGAATTTGAATGTGCGCGCTACCTCCGTCTCGTTTAAAGAAGTTTTATGACTTCCGATCAATTCATTGACAGCTTCCAGCTCCCGAACTTTCCCGCGGGGGAAGCGAAGATACACCAGATGGGGAAAAAAATGTGGAGTTTTCACAATCTAGTTCAAGAATTGCAAACGTGGCATCCAAGCATCACTAGACCACTCAGCAGAACAGATGCAAAATGTGTTAAGTCTGAGCCCATGATGGTTTTCTGTGGCATTAGCCAGATCACGCCGGAGCTCTCGGATCAGGTGGAGGGCAGCGGCAGGAGCATGGGCGATACCTGTGGCAGCGACGGGGACAGGTCCGGCACAGAACCGACGCAGGAGAGCAAGCACCGGGCAGCCAGTGCGGCGGGTCGTGCGTTTTGATCTACTGCTGCGACTTCTCACAGCAGATTCGTCGTAAGCCGAGCCCCAGGTGAAGCCACCGGGACGTGGCTGGATGGGGAAAGGCATCTCCCAACACCTAGCAGCCAGACTGGCCCGACTCGAATTTAATCATTCAGGTATTGAAGCCACAATGAGTTCCAGCCTAGGCAGAGTTCATCGGAGGTTCAGGATGCTCAGGTCATGAATTAATTCCCACCAACACCAGAACTTCCTTAATTTTACAGAGATTGGAAAAGTATTGTGGTAAATAAAACCCGGGTATGAATGAGAGCCCTTTTTGTAGCCTGGTGGGCATGTTCGGCTGCTGGAGCAGTTAGTGGCATTACTTACAGCTGATTGAAGCTGTGTTGTTATATTACAGTAGTGTTTTCCAGGCACCACGTTTTCCACTCCAAAACAGCAATTATTTTACTATTGATCATTCCTTTCCAGTGATCTAATTGGAAATGTCTAATGCTACAGCAGCCTGTATTTTCAAACAGAAATCGCTAATTTCGGTTGTCGCTTTTCAAACAGCCATCGTAAGAGTCTGCAGCAGAGCCGGCTGTTTCCAGGGACCTGATCCCTGACCCTTGCGAAGGAGGTGACCCTGGTAATCACCATCATAGCGGTTTCTCCAAATCCAGCCTGATGTGGGTGGTGTTGAGACATGGAGCACATGGCAGGAGGTGGGCACCAACCTCCCCTTGGCTTTAGCCCCCGGATGACCCCGGTGCTTGGTTTAGGAAAGGGGTTTTTTTTAGCAAGGACAGTTGTTGCAAACACTAGGGACAACTGCAAGCAAAGGGACGAGTCTCCCAGAGCAAAGCTGAAGTCCCACGGCTTTGCAGACCCCAAAGCATACAACACCAGCTCCCGTGTAGGTCATTCCCCCCTTGGGGAAGGCACCGTGAGTCACACTTTCAGCGGCTGAAGGCGGTGGCAGGAGAGCCGGCGTTTCTCGGCCTCTCCTCCCCAAGGGAGCAGCGATGCAGCAGGTTCGGGGTGGGGGGACGGGGCCCAAACCCACCCCCGCCGCACTGGGGGAGCGCTTTGTCACCGCAGCCCTGCTCTTGGCTGCGGGGCCGGCGCAGGCATTGCACAACGAACCTTTTAAAAATAAAGCCTCTTTAAAAATACTCTTTTTTTTTTTTTTTTTTTTTAAACATTATGAGAACCTAAGTGGAAGCAGCAATTTTTTTGTTTTATTTTGCTTTAAACCAATGAATGTTAATGTTTATAGCAGTCTAGGAGCTGGAAACCCAACTTAAGAAACTCTTAATGTTTAGATCTACTTAGTGGTTGGAAAAAACAACTTTTTAAATGCTCCAGCAAGTGGAAACAGCCACCCCTTGTAAACAAACCTTTAGCATTAAGATATTTCTTAGCAGCGGAAAACCTTAACTGCATAGAGACATATTTCTGAGACATTTCGAAGTGATCATAGGCTGCCGGCATAACCACGTTCTGTCAGCAGAGACGTCAATGTTCAATGGAGATGAAAGAAGAAAGAGTTTCCATACAGGATGCTTGCTGAATGTTTGTTTCACAATAATTTACTGTATTACACATATAATTCATATCCATATCGGGATCCAGTTCAACACCGCGTTACTCTAGTTTCGCGTTTTAGGGTCAGTGAAGTTAAACCAACACAAACAGCAAAGAGTCGGGCACCAGAATAAAAAATATTGGTTGTTTTCTGCAAGTACAGTAAAATTTCCCAGCCGTAAGATAAGCCTGCCAGATATTTTAGTGGTGACCTTGAAAAAATAATATGACAACCTGCTCAGTCGGTGTTTTGCCTCCAAAACCTTATTTCAACCCTGGTCATGTGCTTTGTAGCTGCTTGCCCTGACCGTGGGTTGAAGTGTCCCTGAGGTGAGCTATGTATGGGAATTTTATTTTTTTTTTTCCCCAAAGAAACAGTGGAAGTCCCATCATGAGACAATTAAATGCATCCGACTCGCTGTTGGCAGGGAAGTGGCAGGGATGAACTCATAGGTCTTTTCCATCCTTTGTGCTTTAAATCTACTGCCTGGATGGGTCCGTGCACGTACCCTCCGCTGCCGCTTGCTGCTTCCTCCGGGCATCCACCAGCACATCAGTGGTGACCTGCTGGGTTGTGTGACAGCAGCCGGGGCCGTCCTCCTGCTCTCCCCCCCGAGCACCGTGCCACCGCGACGCCGCGCAACGGCGGTGCGAGCCCAGGAGGTCGCGTGTCCCCTTCTCCCACTGCGATGGGAAAAGCAGCCATGGCATGGGAAAACCCCCCCAGGGAGGTGGGAATCTTTGTGCGGCCCCAGCTCACAAGCGGATGGGCTGGGGACAGACGGGATTTAGGGAACGCTGTTTCACTCCGGAAGGAGCCGGCGGGTGCCGCTGGGGCGAGATGCCCCCGTACCCCTCACCCAACGTCGGGTACCCCAGTGCTGCGGGGAGCGGTGGCCGGGCGCTTGCTGAGGCTGGGAGCAAAAGCCGAGGTCCGGCACGCTCCTGCTGCTGGGTCATTTCCTTCGAAACAATTGGGAGCTTTGATCCCGTTATGTGAGCGAAAACCTGCGGCTGTTCTCACTGTGCGCCCTCGGCGGGGCTAAAAAAAACCCCGCGCTGCAACCAACAATGCGCGCGGCAGAACCACGCTGCCGCTGACTAAGCCTCTGTCCTGAGGTTAGGTAATTTCCTCGCATAAATCTCTTTTCAAGAAGGATTTTAAGCAGACTTTAACTAGTACCAGACTTCTCTCCTCTGGATTTGATCCTGAGGAAATACCTGATAATAAACAAATACCTTGCTGGGATCCTCAGCCTTGCCAGAAATGACAGTTGATTTAAAAATCACTTTTTTTTTTTTTTTTTTCCCCTTCTGTTTTCTCGCTTTACCCTTTTTTAGGTTAAAAAAACACAAACGAAATTGTAACCGTCCAGGGCTAAGAAGGTGTTGCAGAACAAACAAGGCCCAGCAAGGTTAGCATCCGCGGAGGGATCGCATTTCACCGCCGCATGTCCACGCTTCCAAAACACCTAAACCACTACTATATTCTCTACCTAATTTAAGATTTCCATTTGGATTTGGACCAGCATTTATACGTTTCCAGTGATCTCATTAAAGACAGTAAGACTCATCAAGCTTCAGCATCGCAGTGCTGCATCCTGTGGGAAGCTCGGGTACCTAAACCGTGCAGTACAGGGCTACACACCAGGTTTACCCTTGGCCTAAGAGCCCGATTTTCTAAGGAAATACGGCTGAAAATCAAATTCAAGGGATGCAAAGGACTTTTACATGTGTATCAGCTGGGCAGAGTCCTCCGTGCGGGATTATGGTTCGTCTCCCTAAATTCCCCCAGCAGTTTCCCATGGAAAAAGCCAAATTTCCTGCTCCAGAGCGCTCGCTCCCGCGCTGGCCCCGTTTCAGCCACCGGCTGAGTCGTTATTAGCACTGTTGTTTGTGTCGCTGTTACGGTTTGTAAATTCTCAGAATATGAGACTAAATAAATTTAGGATTATTACCATAATGGCCCAATTTAAGGAAAATCTGTTTATATTGGGCGACCAGCAGGGAACAACTGAGTAGAGGGAAAATGCAACGTGCAGTGGATGTGCCCCACATCACATCTCCTTCTCCGTCTCCTTATGGTGGATGACCCTCAAGCGGGCAAGGGGGTGCATTGCCATAGATAAAGAGTCAGTTATCCACGTGGGTGTGTATGGGGGGGGGGATTTTTAAATCCCAAAGGAGTTTTCCTCGCTAGCAGCAGCTTTCGGCAAAGCTGTTAAAGCCCACCAGCGTGGCTGTGCCTGTGTCTGTAAAGTACAAGGAGATTAATGTCTTCTGGTCGCTGCAGTCTTTTGGGGACTTTTTAGGTCGCTTTGCTCTGGTGATATGGGGTAAAGGTCCATTATTTTTTCCATAGCCCAGGTATTTTCTCGGGAGAGGGGGGCCGTTTTTCCGGAGCTCACGTTAGAGTTGCTGAGGTTCCCAGGCACCCACTGGGGAGAGCAGAGTGCTGCCAACGGCCTCCGCTGGGCATCAGCCAAATGGCTCAGCGGGGCTCACAGACTTGGTCTGGGGTACCTGAAGTGTGTCATCTGCAGTCGTGTCCGTCAGCAAGATACAACTTACATCACTTGCCAGTAACTCAGCCTTCATCTGCACATCAGAAAAACGTCTAAATGTGTGATTTAATTGAGTCGAATTTTCAGTCCGACTTCCTGCGCTTAACCCTCGGATCACTTCTGGCGTTTCATGTCATGGGCATGTCTGTGTCGATGTCTAAGAGATAAAGTTTCATCAAACGAGTGATTTATTCTTCTCCAGCAGGGATTAACAAAGGTGTTTCAAACCCTGTGGCTGTATCTGCTTTGAGGATTAAGGGGATTTTGGAGCAGTGGTATCACTGGGCTTCAGCGCAGTTTATATGGTGGTAAAGATACATAAAGCTGCAAGGAAGATGTCGGCGCGATGGTTGTGACGAGTGGAGGCCTTGGGTCGATCTGAATCATGCCCAGAAGCGATTCCCCATGCACACACCCACAGCCCCAAAGTCGCTAACAGGGGTGAGGAATTGGACCCAATTTTGATTGAAATCAAGTTCCCTTTGTACTCATCTGTGCCAATGCCTTGAAATTCAATGTAGCTGGCAAGTTTTCGGCACTTGAAGTGGTAATACCTCCTTTGCAGGTGAACTTTATTGTGTTACTTTCATAGATCAACCCATTATCATTTGACTTGCCTGTGTTAGAAAAGAAAAAAACTAAGATTTTTTAATAACATTTAACATTAACATTAACTTCCAACAGTATTTATGTATTTAAGAGGTTTCCCTGACAGTATGTAAAATTAAAAGAAGGATCATTTAGAAAAAAAAAGGATCAGTAATGTAAGCCCTCGTTTGGGACTGTGCCTCAAATTATATCTATTTGATTCTGACTTTCTGCCCGGGTTCCAGTGGAAACTTTTTTTTTTTTCCATTTAAAAAGAAAATTTCTGTCTTTGAAGGCAACCAAACTAGCAGTGTTTTTCTTTCTCCCTCCCTCTTTTTATCCAAATATGTCCACCATCTTTGTTACTCACTTCTCTTTCTGTCCTAATCTAGTTTTATGTTTTCTTTGAGTAATCAATTAATATGCATGTAAAAGCAGCTGGTGGAGCTCTCAGAGACAATACAGCGGGTCTGCATCAGCTGTACTTTCGGAGAAGTATTCTTTTATCTTAAGTGATGTTTAGCTCTTCTTCTGACGTTGGAAACGTTGTTAAAGCCAAAGTAGCTGCAGAAGGTGAAACCCTCATGGGCAGTGGGAGAGATCCACTGGAAGCAGTGCTGGTGGGTGGGTGGAGGCTCTGGCTGGGACAAAGATGTGCTTGGTGATATTTTAAGTTGATCATGGCAAATTCCAGCCGTTTTGTTTTTTCCCCTTCTTTGTGCACCAAAGCTCTGGGTTCAATCACGTCGTTTTA
The DNA here is from genome assembly GCA_017639485.1 of Pluvialis apricaria. Lineage (NCBI taxonomy): Eukaryota > Metazoa > Chordata > Aves > Charadriiformes > Charadriidae > Pluvialis > Pluvialis apricaria. The sequence continues at coordinate 2,891,577 of CM030023.1, forward strand.
GGAGCTGTATGCAGGTATGGCCGTATCTTTCCTTCTCCTGAGTTAATGACGGGCTCAAAACGAAGCTCGTGCTTTTGAACGTTATGGCTTAGGTGTAAGCACGACTGTCAACAACTGCTTTGCTCCACGGGGTTCGAGCAGACACACAGGTTTAAGACATTTACATTCCTCCTTTAATGCTTAAAAGAAAAAGGGGGGGGGGGGTGGGGGGGGTGGTGCGTATTTAGACTGCTTACTGTGGGTGTCTCACATAATCATTAAAAGCAGTTTCAAAGGCCAAGAAAACACTAAATAATTGTTGCAGGTTTGCCAGATCTTGTCTGTACGGAGTGAGAGGAGAGGAGCGCTCGGGGTGTCTGTGCGGGGTGATCTGAGCAGAGCTCCGAGGTGCTGCGAGGAAAACTCCGCCACACCCTTTCTTCCCATCCAAGAAAAATATTAAAGAAGGAAGAAATGAATATCTTTGCTATTGCTTTTCATTGTGTCTTTTTGAAGATGTGATATACTAAGATTTCCTGTAATTACATGTCATAGCTAGAGGGGGAAGAAGGGGGAAGACAGCGAATGAAAGTCAGAAAAATTAATTCATTTAAATCTGTCACTAAGACTTTTACGAGCCAACCTGTAAATAACTCCACAGTTAAAGTAACTTTGTTTGCATAACTCAGCTCAAACCCCACAAAGTTGAGGGACCCAGTGTTTTTCCCCTTGCTTCTTGCACATGAAGTGCTATTTGAGACACTAATAGTCTGTAAATCCGACTCTGTGGCACAGCACCAGATTTGAGTGGATGAAACAAGCTCCCCGTGCCAGCATACATGCCTAAAATTAGCACCAAAGATATTGGATTCTCAAGTACTTTATTCCTTTTTTCCTCTCACAACAGGACTGGATTTTTGGCATGCTGCTGAGGACCAGTTAATAATATTAGCCTGTGGTTACTGCACCATTAAAACAAACCAGAGTAGAGCACCTTTCGTTCATGAGATGAATAATAACAGCGTTCCCCCCTCCCTCCCCAGCACACACCGCATCGAATTAGCCTACTGGGATAACTGGACGATGTTGTTCAGGAGCCAGTGGACTTTGAGCTTTGCAATAATCGTCTGCAGATGGCAGGAGAATGTGAGCCTGAGAAAGGTAAAGTGGCTGGGTGGCATCCGTCCAGAAGTCATCACGGGCTCCGGGACCCCGTAAATAATATGTAGTGGTAGAGGTGACTCTGCCGTCGTGGATGGGCTTAGACGTCCTCATGAGCCGCGTCCCACCAGTTTCCTCCTGGCTGTAGCTTTCCCCCTGTGTGAAAGCGGGGATGGTGCAGGGTGTCAGTGCTCTCTTAACCAACTGTTGGTGGAAGGTGGGTGGGGGCAACTCAGCAGGACCAAATATAAGTGCCCGATGTCTGCGTTAGGCAGTGTGGTGGGTCTCATTGCCCTGCCACCACTCTGTGGTCCATGCAGAGAGGTGGACACCACCGGAGGGGATTTCCACCACCCCCCCCACAGCTGTTTGAGGTTGATGGGTCTTCTGGAAGTGCATCTCTTTGCTCTCCATGTATGTCAGGGAGCTAAGAGTGGGCTCAACCCCATGCTTGCATCCCAGCTACCATCAGGATCCAGTCTGTAGGTGAGCACAGGAGCTGGAGCTCCCCGAGGAGCAGAGCCTGTCCCATCCCTTCAGAGGGTTTGGAAAGCTGCAGGGTCTGGGTTCTCCAGGGCTCTCCAGCACGTGCTGAGCTTCACGCAGATAGTGCTCGACGCCTTCAAAGGGTGGCAATGCAGTGCCGACAGTGAGCACCGACTGATGGGGCATCCGATAGAGCAAGGGGAGCTCTGAGCAAAGAGGTGACTTACGGGTCAAGGAAAATGCGATCCGGAGAATGGAATAAACGGAAGAATGGGGCAAAGTGCCACTGATTTTTCATAACCCAATTTGAAGGGCCCCAACAGCAAATGCTGTCTCATACCAGGATTTCAAAAAATCATTGCAGGCAGCACAGGTATTGGAGGAACAGCCAGAGCCAATTTTCTCTTGTGCTAAGCCCATGGAAAATACGACTAATGCCTCATACCCTGCGAGGCTGAACTGACCCCAACTGGCCCAGCTTGTCTGGAGGCGTTTCTGCAAGCCTGACCTATTAAATATTCTTTTTTTTTTTGTTGTTATTTCACAACAAATACTTCCCTCCCCCCTTTTCTAATGAGACATTTGGCTGGCCAGCACGTAGGGAATGCAGAAATTCCATGACATCATTTGCAGGTGGGCCAGGCAGAGGTATCTTTACCGTCAGTTTTTCATTTTATTAGATATTACCAGAAAAAAATAACTTAAAAAAAAATAGTAATCTGACTGAACTCCAGCCCGACAGCAGCAAAATTTCACATAGCCATCTACTCCAGTAGATTAGCAGCCTTTAGAAGAGGAAGCCAAAGGACCTGTTTTCTTTACTGAACATTTTAGAAATCTCTAAATCTCTTGGATTTTTTCGATCCCAGAATAACTTCTAAAGTACAAGGATGCTTTTCTTTTTTAATCTCGTCAACAATCCCAAGTACAGATTTGTTCTGGAGAAATCTGAGAGTCTGCCTTAGGTTCAGATAACTGTAGGAGAGTTGGCATCTTTGTCTTGCTAAATTAATCCTCCAAACTCAACTCAACCATAGAGACCCCATAAATTTCCGTAGGAGTGATGAGAAACCTACGCCTTCGTAGGAGGAGGCATTCTGACTCCGACATTTCCACTTTGGGTCAGACATAGCAATGTTGTAACACAATAGTCTTAAAATTTTCCATCATTTAAGAATTGTGTCAGCTCTATTCAAATAGGAGTAAATGTTGTAGGTTTTTTTTCTGTGTCCCAAATAAATTTGACCAAAACCTATGTTTTAGCAACAGCAGTGTAGCATTCATTGCAAGACGATTCCTGCTGCCAACACTCCGACAAACTATTCGTATAAAATCTGCTTCTGGGAGTTTGGCTTTCAATGGAAAAAAAGTCACCATATGCCTAAATTTATTAAGAGGTTCCTGAGTCTCATACTGGCTCTCTGCAGGGGTGAAGGTTGATCAATATTTTAGAAAATGTAAAGTCCATTTCAGTTTAGATGGCGTGTGTTTGGAATGATGAGTTCCTGAGTTAATGTAGGGCGAGGGTGCAGGCTAGAAAGCTGCAAGTGAGATTCAACTTGTTATTAGAGGACTGAAAATATATGGAGGGAAAATCTATCATCTTCATTTTCCACATGATTTCAAAGAAAAAAGAAACTACTTTGAGTTAAAGCTCTGAAAAAAAGATCACCTCTAATTCCATAAGTTATGGATCTATAAATCAGTCAAACAGTATAGAGCTGGCCACAAGGCAAATATATCTTCTAGCACCAATAACTACAAGGGAGATTCTCTTATTCAAGAGTTGTTCATAATTCACTATAATTGGTGGGAAAGTGAGGGTTGAGACAATTTAATTCATTCACAATTGGCAATGTTATTATTTCAGAACAAAAATATTGAGTTATATGAAAACCATCTGGTGTCAACAGAAACCATCACTATGGTCAAGCAACAACTTGGTACAAGTGGATGTTGTTTTAAAAGTCCCAGGACTGAAAGGTTGGTTGGTTCCAGCCCAGAGCTGCTGAAACGGGCACACAAAGGGTCACTTTTAATAAGAATGGTGTCACCCAAACCCGAAGAGTCCTGCTTCTCTGATGTTAAGGTATCTTTAGCCTTTTTGTGTGTTTTCATAGAGTTTTGAGAACTTGGCTATTTGCAGTTAGTGTGGTGGAGGGGACTGGGAGACTGGCGATCACAGGGCTCTGCAAAGGGACTCCTGAAACTCCAGGAGAAGACAAAATCCTCCTGACTTGAGTAGCTTGAGATGGACGATGACGCTTGGAAAAGGACTTCCAGCAGGGCTGAGAGGAACGTGGCACCTTGTTAACCGCCGTGGTAAGCAAACCCCAGGCTCTGTGCAGCCCCAAGCACTCAGTAAAGAAAAAAGGCAGAGCTTTTCTTCTCAGTGCTTTGAACATCGCTGTAGACGACTGCGTGATGTTTCCTGGGAGTGACGGCAACTCTGCTCAGGAGATCACAAGTTTTAAAACGCCCGTGTAGCTCCTGGGCTTTTACACTCACCTGAGCCTTCACAGAGGTTCAGATCAAACCTCTGCAAAATCAAACCTTTCCCCAAGCATCCACCGTGCCTTGGAGGGGAGGGGAGCTTCTGTTTAGTTTCTTGACACTTTGCGGTTTAATCTCCAGCCAGAACAGGAACCAAAGTGAAGAAAAATAATCCTCGCACATCGTTTTTTGTGGCAGCGGCTTGAGCAGGTGCTGGCGGGAGCCCATCCCTGTGAGCCCGCGGGGTCTGGGTTTTGCACACTCAGGCAACTGGGAGCGCTCGGGCGCCTTTATGGAGACGTAACGTGAACGTGGGAGTGTTTGTGTGAACTCAAACCCTCCTCCGGAGCCTTTTGAGGCCTGTCTGTCAGCAGGGCTGACATCAAATGTGTATCCCCACATCAAAGCCCTGTGGAGGCTGCTGACTTCCTTCTAAGGAATACAAGGGAAAACAGATTTTCGGTGCGTGTTGTTTATTTTAACATGTTTTCAGTATGTGATTGATTTCTTTTCTTTTTTTTTTTTTTTTTTCTAGAAGCAAGCCTGAGGGGGATGGTTTGTTTTACGAGTAAATGAGAATAAAAGTTCTCGAGCAAGCTTGGGCGGTACGGGCAGGCGCTGTCTCAATGCTGTTGTATTTTGGCTGCAGGTACCAGAGTGCCCCGGTGCAGGGTCTGGGGCTGCCGATGGAGCTGGGGCGAAGCTGCTGCTCTGGGGAAATGTTCTGCTCAGTCCTGAAGGGATGGAGGGACTTGTAAAGGGGCTGCTGCTGCTGCTGCTAGAAAATGGGTATTTTTAGGCAAAGCGAAGCAAAGAGTCCCCAAACTGACATGCTCAAAATCAAAGCCCACAGTTTTAAAATTACAGCACACCTGGCTTTTTTTTTTTTTTTTTTTTTTTTTTTTTTGAGAAATAAAGCAGAGCTGTTTGCTCTGTGCATTTGGAACTCTACTTCCAGTGAATGGCTCGAGGACTGCCAAGAGACCTCCATGCCTTTAGGACTCTTCTTTGCTCACGGATGGTTTACAAATAATTTCTGATTCCTATAGACATTAAGAGTCATTATTTCCAAGATAAAATAAGCAGCTTCGGTGATCCCCAAATGTGCCCATCCTATGTATTCTGAGCTGGAAACTGAAATGGGAGGGCGTTGTGGCAGTGCCAGCCCTTACTGAGCATCAGAGGAAACCTGCCAAATGCGAGCTCTATCCCAGTTTTATTTTCCTTCGGGCTCAGGTGTGCAGCTTCTCCGTGTCTCTGTGTAGCGCTGCCCCGTCGTTACTGACGGCTCCTAACGATATCACACACAGCTTAAAACTGCAACTTCTCCACCACTTGTCACTCAGCTGCTGCTGCAATGCACTAACGCGGGTAAACACAAAGCATCAAATTAGTCACAGAAAGTGAAAGAGCCTTTCAGAAGAATTAAATTTAGTGTGGAGTGAATCACAGCAGAGATAATATCCAGAGAAATTTTAGCTGAAAGAGCATGAATTACTGGCTGTGAGCAGAGCCTGAATGCGAAAGTGTTTGTGGCACATTGCAGGGATAGACGAGAAATATTTCCCCTGTGTACGTCAGGTCCGTGCTTTGTATTTGCTGTTATTTACACAGAGCAAAACGAGTGCAAAGACAGCGGTCAGCGTTAGGGACCGGATTGAAGCTGAACTTGCCACGACTCGAGGAATCTCAGACAGAAAGGGAGGTGCAGTGGCGTCAGGAGTCCAAAACAGGGTGCAAAAATCCGGTGAAGCTTCGTTGTCCCCTCTGAAGACCCCATGTCTCCATGTGTCTAAAGACACTTTACAAGGGCTTCATTCACAGGGGACATTAGCCCTGGGATGTTGCAATTCTCCTGACTTGCATATTTGTTCTTTTCTTATAAATGCTTAGGAAAATGACTCTTCAATAAATAGTGATAAAGTTGGAGGTGGTTTTATTTGTGTGTACATCTGTAAATTACTGACATTAGCATTTAACCTGCAGGAGCACCAAGTTCTGGAATCAAATGGTGCATGAAATTCAAAAGATGCCAACTCTGTCCCACTTTAAGTTCTTTTTTCTCCATGGACTACAGTGATAAGGGCCTTAGAAGAAGAGCCTGACTTCTTCCAGGGTTGGATAGAGGCTTTCCCAAAAGGCTCAAGTGAAAGACTGGAAAAAAAGAGAAAAAGTCAGAACTAGCTGGGGATGAGAGAGTTAAGGGACCCACAGCTTCAACTGCTCTCGAGGGAGGCAGGAAAGCTGTAGAGATTTGGCACTAATTGCAGATCCCAAAAATTAGATCATAGCACATAATTATCCTCCAAACTGTTTGTGGTGCCAAAATCTTAATATCTGGGATTGTTATAATTTGAAGTCATGTAGGAAATCCAGAGTTCCAATCAATTGCATTCCCATGCCCAGCAGCTCCATGTCATTGCCCGTTCCACAATAAAACGTACCTGGCATTGTGTACGGAATGAGTAACGATTCCTGTGCCGAAAGGGAAGAGGGAGAAACACCAAGAACTCTCTCAGCCGCTGAAGTCAGCGGGAACCGGCGGTGCTGGCAGGGGCTCAGCGCCCGTGACTCAGCCCCAGGGCTCCTTGGCCAGAGGCCGTCCTGCCGCTGCCACCCCGCGTCTTCCCGCAGCCACGCGGGGAGCTGCCCACTTGCTTGGCAGATATAGCTAAACTGCTTAAAAAAGTGTCTCTGGGTTTTGGTCCAGCTACGCTCGCTTGGGTTTAGTCAGAGCAAAATGCTCGGAAAAGGTGTGATGCCCATTCTGGTGCAAGGTCCCACGTGGGGCTGTGAGATCAAGTCGTGGTCTGCAGCCATCTCTGGAGACCTTGGACAAACCACTATTCTCAATGTATCTCAAAAGCCACAGAAATATCTGCTCATTTCGGGTTGTGATTTCCATGGAGGGAGTTACCTGAATGCAAACATGGAGGTTTGAGTCTGCACGATGGGCTAACACTGGCCATCTCCCCGACGGGATCAGTGGGAGGTGCTCGAGCAGTTTGGGGTTTTCCCACAGTGAACATAAGGTATCTGCTAAGAGATTTGTCCCCCCAAGAAGGTCCAGGCTTTTCCCGTAGCTCACCACAAAACACAGAGCTAGCACAGCCTTCCACCCTCAAGGTCTGGAGCTGCAGTATCCCATGGGATCAAACTCCCATTTTTTTGCACAATAGGTTCAGATAAACGCAGTGCGAACCCTGTTCATTCGATCCCACTCTCCTGCTCTGAGTTTGGCACATGATCCCATCCCGTCTCCCACAGCTGCTCCCCTGTTCCGGTGCTTGAGCCCATCCGATGGAGTGCAATCGGTATGGGACATCTTCAGATAAGAGCAACGCGTGTGCAAATCTGCTAGAGATCTTATAAGCCTGGCTTGCATCTTTCCTTCAGTCGTACACCCGGGTCTTCTAAAATCCCAGCCCTTGTGCAGGGCTGAATTAAATGCATTTGTTCCTAAAAAAGATCATTTGCACAAAATCCCTCAAACTCACAGGAATCCAACCAGCAGAGGGCATGAGCAGTCGCTGCCATGCACTGCAATGCCCGAGGCCAAAAACCCCTTTTTTCGGGGTAAAAAAAGGTGAGCAAGGTGGGGTCCACCACCCCCGTGGTGGCACAGGGAGCGAGCGCCGGCCCGTGCAGACGTTAGGTGCCATTCTTCCCTCCGCGCACTTGCACAGCCGGGCGTGCAACCGCCACGAACGCGCTGAACAACGCTGGAGCATGGCAGCACAAAAGGCCCTGAGCTGGCGGTGAAAGATGTTCTGGCGGCAGATGCCGATGCAGCGACCTGGGAGTCCCCCTGCTGCCAGGGGCCGGGGGCTCAGCTGAGGACCTACAACTAAATCCTCAGTCCAGTAAGGAAAACGTGGCAGTGAGGTGGCAGCGGAGCATGTGGTGATTAAGGGCAGGACATGCCTTGGGATTTAGGATTTCTTTCTTTTTTTTTTTTTTTTTTTTTTTTTAGCTTCCTGTTTACAGGTTGACTGTATTTCCCCGGCGTTTGAACTTCTTCGTCATGCCGTTTCTCTGCCGCTCCTGACACTGAGTGAGAATTAATAAGCTTCCTCTGAGCAAATATCTTTATTTAAACAAGCTGCTGCCTTGCCCCGCGGCCAGAAACCCGCCGGTAAATGCCGTTTTGCAGGAGGCAGGAGGTGGGCAGAGGCCCGTCCCCGCCGCACCGCCGAAGGCCGGAGTGCCGCTGCGAAGCCGCTCCACCGAGCAAGTGTTTGGAGGGCTGATCTTGTTCTCCGCAACTGAGCAAGAGCAGGAGGCTGAGCATGACGGAGAAGCTGGCGCCAGTTTCTGCTACGGCACACTCCACCTCAGACCTGCCGAATTTTACCAAAAACCTGCCCTGCCCTTGTCTCACCCCGCCCCCCAGCCCCCAAACTTGTTGTGAGCGGTGGAGCGAGGAGGGGGCAGCTGTGCTTTTTCGCTTTTCCTGCGTTTAATTATGCTGCAACGATCTCCAAACAAGACGTTTTTCGATCAGACCTGAAATGTTTATTTCGCTGGTCAAAAAATGAACCCGCTGGTATGCATGGCATCTTACATATTTCTTTCTCTACTCACTGTCAAGTGACTTGATATTCCAACAGATACTGCCTCAAAAGCGGGAAGTCAGATGCTTTGCAGGCTAATTAGTCAAGCAGTTTACTCTATTAGCAACCTTAAAGGAATTCTGATGCAGACCCAGTGCTTAAATCTGCTGCGATATCTGCCGCCAATCACGCTCGCGTTACCCCATTAACAAATGACACATGTGCTAAGCCAGATACCCGGTGGTCGGAGCGTGCAGAGAGCTCCTCGCCGGTTCTTGAAGTACCGTGGTCTCTTGTTTAGGCAGAGCACAAAAGAGGAAGGACTTCTTCACTGGAGAAGGTTTATTCCGTGCTTGTTTCACTTCTCACTCGGACTCAGAGTAGTTTGAAGGCGGCCGGATTAGCTCGGGAGACTGGAGAGATTCAGCAGCCCCGCGATGGAAGTTTGATTAGAAAGGAAAAAAGGAAAAAGGAGTTTGATTAGATATAGCCTTTACAAAAATTGTTTATTCTAAGGGCTGGAGGGTCTGAATATCCCGACCTGGCTGGGGTGCTGTGCTGCTCTCTCCTGAAAGGTAAGCAATTTGCAGGCGGTTAGAGCTGTTTAGGGCAGTCTGGGGGCCAGGAGAGGCTTGCTTTGCTCTGCTCCGTGTGCTCAGAGCATTGTCCCGTCCCACGCAGAGAGCCACCAGCCTCTGGCAGCATCACCAGGAGCTGTTTCCCCCCGGGAGAGCTTTCTACTGTGCACACGTGAAAGAACCCTTTTTTAGGGTGCATTTTGGTTGAAGCCCCGTGCTGACACAGTGCTTGGGGTCCCGGCGTCTGGGTGATCTCTAGCCGCCGTGCTGCTTGCATGGCTTTAAAGCCACGCTGCTTGCATGGAGTCCCAGGTCGCATGTCCCTACCGCCCACCGATGCCCTTCCCAGCGCCACGGGGTGGGATGTGGCCCCGCTATTGCAACCAACAATGTCCTACAGACATACAGAGCCTCGGAGCAAGGAGGTAACTTCATAGCTGCTGTTACGAAGCCCAGGATCTAAATGCTTTCCTCTTGAAAAGGCTCCCTGCTATGTACCACGCAAATGAACACGCACTTTATTTCCCTTCATTCATTTCCAAGAACTGCTTCTGTTGAACGGAGAGCTGAGTGGTGCTTCACCTTATTTTTACTGAGTGGCTTCAAACCCCAGAGTGGCTCCAGCCTGTTTTGTATTTGTCCTTCCGCAATACTTCCAGCACCGTCGGGGCGGCACATGCTTTGCAAACAGCTTTAAAGACAGATCCGGTGCCACAGAAGAGGTAGAAAGCTGCAGAGGACAGTCAGGGCTCACAGAACATCGTGTACCATCGTACCAGGCATAAGTCTCCCGCTTTTATCTTTTGCTAGAGTACATCTTTAAACCTATTGTTCCCCCTGATATAAGTTGTTTATGACTTTTACTGCTGAATGGGAACGCAGGTTGCCAGTGTCAGAGGGAGATGAGCAGCTCGGCGCCAACTTGTTCCCATCCACCCTTTAAGAAGTGTCCGCATCTTCGCAGCATCGATGTCCTCCAGCCCTATCCGCGGTGCGGTGTTCCCTCTCTCATTGCCCAGCACCCTCTCCTCTGCTGGAAATGGGGCTCCCGGCTTGTTTGGGGGTGAGCCGGAGCTGCGCTCCTCCTGCAAAGAAGTCCTAGAGAGCCCCTTCAAAGGGAGGAGTCTCTTTAAAGCATGTGAAAACAAAATCCATCCAACTGTGAGTTGCTGGTTTTCTTCCTCCTACCTCCCCAATTATTTGCTGCCTGATGACTTCACAGCAGAGGCACTGACGAGTTTTGTTTGGTATTACACGGCACTTTGCGTCAGCGGGGCCAGTGGCTTAATGACCGCCGCTCATCATCGTAGGCTCACCATGGTCTCGTTAGCGTGTTGCTTTCTGCTGGGGCAGCTCGGGGCGCTCATTGATCCCATGGATTTATCCCATCGATTGGTGTGTGGCTGGGGGCAGGGAGAGCTGGGGCGGGTTTCGGCACAGACCCCTGCGTGACACCAGAACAATGAACGTGACCGGGAGATGTTCCCCTCACCGGAGGACGGCTCTGCCCAGGGATGCGCCAACGCCTGGGCTGGCACACAGGCGATGAAGCTGTTCGCAGGTGATCGCACACAGGATCATCGGTTCCTCAGTGGCGTGTGCTGTTCTCTCCAGTGAGCTCCCCATGCATCCTTTTCTACCCGTCAGACGCTTCTCGGCTCTGTTATCTGGGCTGCAGCTTCCAGCCCGGGGCAGATGGAGGGATTCGCGCCGAACAGTGATGTGCATCCCTGGCAAAAGATCGAGTTAATCCAGTGCTGACACCCTCACCCCTGCAAAACACCTCTGTTTGCTGCAGATAGTTAGTGAGCTTCCTTCAGTGACAGCAAAAGTGAGTGAATGAATGGCTTTTTTATTCACTGTGTGCCTGCAGGCTTGGGTAGATAAGCATCTGTGTTTTCGGTTATATTCCTCGTACCTGTGATAAGACTTTAAGCCAGGCTTGGTGGAACTGCTCCTTCCAGTGTGAGGCTTGCTCTTTTTTAATCCACTAAAGTAAAACCACATTATTTGGCCGTCTTTACGCTCAGTGACACAGGTCAAGGTGCCACCAGGCTGCTTCTGCTAGTGGCCCGCTGGCAGAGCTGCCCCAACCCTCGGTGAGATGTTTGCAGCTCAGAGTCAGCGTCGTGGAGCACCCACCTAACTCAGCACCCAAAAGGCTTAATTCCCAGGCATGTGCCAGCAACAGGCCATGAGGAGTCTCTAGGAGAAACAGCAACAAAAGCAAACAAATGGAAAAAAGTGAAAGGAAAGGGCACCAAACTGGAGCAAAGCTTGGCTTAGTTCCCTGAGGAGTCTGAGGAGCTTTGTGCAAGGATCTCCTGCTGCGCACTGGCACGCGGATGCAAACTGTGTAGAAGTTCCTTTTTTTTTTTCTGCAAAGGGTGATGTGAAAAGCCTGATTTCTGACTCTGCCAAGGACAGAACGGGAATCCTCTTATGTGGATTAAGCTTTCGGGAAGAAAAAAATGTTCTCTTCTAAGAAAAGCTGTGTACTTTGCTTGTAATGCAGGTAATTAGACAGAAAACATTGGGCAGCCAATTCCACTGTCAGCATGAGAAGCAGATTGGTGAATTTGCTATGATTTGAATTCGATCTTTCATATGTAACTCCAGATTAAGTTATATTTTCCTGATAGGATTATCAGTTTAGCCCTTTATTCTCCCACTGTACGATCTTTCCAAAACTGCTCAGCTTCTGATCCTGTGCGTTACTTACTTGGTCAGCTCAGAACATACTTTTGACTAGAGGCCAGTGACTTTTCCCATTGACATGGAGGAAATTTGGACCTCACCTCGATTACAGAATCTTTTTTCATTTGTCTGCTTTATTGCATTATGGAGATTTGATCCTCCTCTGGAGTCAGTTGGGTGATTTCCAAGGGATACAGTTGGATTCCCCACTTCTTTGTTTCTCCTTCCAAGATGGAACGGACTTTTATGGAGTATAAAATCAAAACACAAGCTATCACTTGCATTTGCTACACAACTCTTCCTGTGCGTTGGTGGAAGTGCTCTCTGAGGGTTTTGCAGCCTGTTGTGCTATGTGTGGGATGGTAAAAGGAGGGCTCCTGAGATGGAGATGGAGTGCTGTGAGGAGGTGACGCCTGCTCCAAATGTCCTAAAAATCAAGAGACAGAGACCAGCAGAGCATTGTGGTACTTATGTCCCCCATCCCACCTCAGTCCCTGAAGTGACACCAGCAGCGTATCTCTCAAGGTGGCAGATGTCCCTGTCAAGACACCCTGCATGACAGTGACATCTCTCCTCTGGGAGGAGGAGGAGGACGAGGACAAGAAAGAGTAGGGGGACGAGGAGGAGGAGGAGGGCATCCTGCCAGCGCCCCCAGGTGCAGGGCAGCCTGTGTCTCACGGAGGAGGATGGTGCTGCTGTGACAAATGGCGGCTGCTCTGAGTGTATCACTGTCGCCATCTCATGCAAATGGCAGTCTGCACTAATTTATGTTAATGAGTTTATCAACTTTAGAACAGGGAACTGCTGGAGAGGGTCCAGCAAAGTGCTACAAAGATGATTAGGGGTTTGAGCATCTCTCTGATAAGGAAAGGCTGAGGGCCTTGGGGCTTTTTAGTCTGGAGAAGAGAAGACTGAGGGGGGATCTTATCAACACTTATCAATACTCAAAGGGAGGGTGCCAGGGGGATGGGAACAGTCTTTTTCCAGTGGTGCCCAGTGACAGGACAAGAGGGAACGGGCACAAACTTGACCATAGGAAGTTCCATCTCAACCTGAGGAGGGACTCCTTCCCTGTGCAGGTGGCAGAGCAGTGGCACAGCTGCCCAGAGAGGTGGGGGAGTCTCCCACTCTGGAGCCATCCCAAACCCGCCTGGACGCCGTCCTGTGCCACTGCTGGAGGTGACCCTGCTCTGGCAGGGGGTTGGGCTGGGGGAGCTCCAGAGGGCCCTTCCAACCCCCACCACTCTGGAGTTCTGGGATTCTGTAACAGCGCTTCCACATCTCCTTCAGAGACAGGAGCAGCAATAACAGATGCGGCAGGGGGGAATATGCGCGAGCGGTGCCGGGGGTGTGATTAGAGAGGTGTCTGTGCGGCAGAGTCCCCGTGGGGTGGAGGACGTGCGCTCCCTTTGTGAACACAACTGGGTGCTGAGGAGGATTCACTCTCCCGTGCCCACCTCCATCCTCTGCGGTGTGAGCTGCGAACCAGGCGCTTGGGAGCAGAAATCCAATTTTTAGAAGAACAAGTCGCATCTGGAAAATAAGGAAGCTGCTTTTTAAGGAGTCGTGTCTGAGATGAGGCACTGCTGCCTTGCCGAGGGATGTGTACTTAGTTCATAAATAACTCAAGGAGAGTACACCTTATTGTACACCTGGCCTGTTGATACGCAGTTGTTCCTGCGGTGAAGCCAGGGCTAGATGCAAGCCAAGCAAAGTTGTATAACACACAGTGTAGCTTAGAGGTAAGAGGAAGTGCCAAGCAGAAAACTCATCTGAGAAAACCAAAGTCCATCAAGCACTTAATGGGCAAGTCGATACAGCGCTGAAAGTCAAAGCTTCCTTGTAATCGCTCCGCCGTAATTCCCTGAACACCCATGCCTTTCACAGCGGTTGGCGTCGCACAGACACTGATCATTCACCAGGAAGAGCTGAGCAGTTGCTGAAGATACACGAATGATGACAGCAGATCCCCAAAATGCCTTTGATCACCGGTCCGTGTTTAGCTTAGCGAGTTGATTTCCCAGCTCAGCGGTGTTTCAGTGGCATTGCTCACGCTGGTGGTTCACAAAGTAGCTGTGGGCAAGCAGCCTGTCCCAAGGACGTTTGCAAAATAAGGAGCAACTGTGCCGAAAACATTTCCTGCTCTGCTCTCAAACCGGCAAAGTTACTGTCTGGGAGTAATTTGGAGGAACTCTACTAGCAAGTGCAAAAATCAATGCAAATGTGCAACTCCTCTAGACTTAATTGCAGGGGAGCATCTGTTTACATTTCAGTATCCAAAAGGCACCCGCATCTATCGGGACGTTTGCAGTCTGCAAAGACAGTGTGTTACTGAGTGAAGTCTTGAAAAGAATATGCTGTCACTCACCAGCTTTGTGCAGTTGTGTCTATTCAGCCACCAGCCAGAACCACCCTATTAAAACCACAACTGCGGGTATAAGTATCGCTAAGAGCCTTCATTGAACTCCCTATCACAATCTTTAAAGCAATCATTTTGATTGCTCTCAGTTTGGCAATTACGGCAGAGTGATACATTTTCAGCTTTGGAAAATGATATGACTAGCCTGGTTTCCCTATGCATAAGTCTCTCATATACATATAGAGATGTATACACCCATATTTACCCGCTGTCATGTGCTAAATGGCTTCTAAACTCCTGCCTGTCAAGAAGCTGGCTGTTCTGCGAGCAGGATTCCTGTCTGATGGCTGCGTGACATGTGCCAACAGCTCCCTCTGGGTTTTTTGTCTAAGATTTACTTCAGTCACAGAAAAACCAGAGAGCACCTTTGTTCCCAGAAGTATTTTTGGCAACCGACTGTATGGAGCATGACTGAGCCTCACAGCCCCGTTGTGTGGTCTCTAGACAGCAGCTCCTCAGGGCCAGCACAACCTGGGGTGATGAGACAAGCCCTGTAACGGAAAAGATTGTGCCTTTGTGTCTGGGAAGTCAGAAAGTGTCATTCTTTGAAACACAGGGTCTCTTTCGGAAAGAGCGTCTCTAGCCGAGATGGGCTGTAGCTTTCCAGGGCACCATGGAGACATCCAGTTGCATAAACCTGACAGTCACTGGGAGACGATCTGCTGGAAAGCGCTGCAAATTCCCCCTCTCCTGCTAAACACAAAGCATCGATGACCTCAGTCCTCGGCCATCCCATCCATCTCCAACAGAAAAAGTTAGAGAGAATAACATCTCAGGAACCCCTCCCGTAAGTTATGAACTAACACAGCTAATTTTACAGCTACTAAAATATACCGAAGTTCAAAACAATGGTTTTGCAAGTTGACTAACTGGTGAATGAGAGCCAGAAGCAGGAGACGTGGATTTATACTGAGGTGAGCAGAAGGCAGAGGAGGAGCTGGAGTCCCTGAGCCCAGATTTGAAGGCAACAGATTTGTGCTGAATTTCACCAGCCGAGAGTCTGGTGCTGTGTTTTGCAGCCACCGGCGGTGGTCTAATCAGATCTCAGAGAAGAAGCAGGCTGCTTTGTTTCTTCATTCCTCGAAACTGCAAAGAAATAGCTGACCATTTTGGAAAAATTCTGAGGAACTTAGTAGAAATGGGACTGAGTGTGCCATTGAAATTTAATAGAGTCCTATGCAGAAATTACTGTAAATACTTGTAGAATTTAATAAGTGCTTTTATGCTTCCTGTTGGGTTATTTTTAACGCTCTTGTAGAATTCCATAGTGGGATATGATTATGTATTAAACTTTAATAGTTGTTTAAAAAAAAGAGCTGTTGAGCACTATCATTTTCTATTAAGTTATACAGGATTCCTCCATTAGGAGTGTTTTTCTGCTTCCAAACAAAGCCTGAACAGATTTGAACACTGTACATGAGCAAAATAATCCCAGCTCAGGGAAGATGATAATGAAATCCAGGCTGAAAAAAATGTGCAGGAAGCCGCTCTAGTGCTTCTATTTTCAATTTCAGCTCACACAGGTGAATTCAAGAGCAAACCAAGGTTCATCACATCCTAATTGTATTTGGGGGCACTGTCAAAACCCTGAACTTTGAGATTTTCCTTAAGGAAATCTCCTTGATTCATATCTTCTTTTGTGATCCAGGAGAAGTTTTCCCACAATTTGAAGAGACTGTACGTATTTTGTGCCTTTTCTAATCTAACCCCACGTGGTACAGACCAAAACCTTCATGAAGTTCAGTGCATGAAGCTCAGTAATCTTACGTCCTGTATGAATTATCCTCCAGGAAGACATCTGAGTCTTCTGTGAAGACGTCCATTGCCTTCTATCATTATGTGTGCTCATCTGGTTGTATGATTAATCACTATTATTTCTGTAGGACTAACATGGTCATGTCTCATTAACTGGTTTTGGCCACCACACGTTCATGAATTAGGCATCATCAGAACATCTCTGGTTTTTAAGACCATACTAGGTTTTCACAAATCATGACCAATTTTTACTGGAGTGCTTGGGAATGGTGGTTGAATTCAAGTCCCATTGGGCAAGGGGTGAATTGTTCTCTGCAAGCTCATAAGCTGAGTATGCCAAGATGAAGAAAGATTGAGGAGGATGTGGTCAGCTGCAAATATCATGTGAGTGTTCCCAGTATTTGGGGTGGCTAACTTTTTTGGCAGGACTTTGGTAGGAGAAAATTTGCTAATGACAGAGGAAAAATAAAGAGGAGATCACCAGATGAGGGTGCCACCACACTGTCCTCAAGCCTTGATACATCAGGAGCTGAGTCTCCCCTACAGGGGCTTCAGTTTTGGTAGCTGAACTTCTGGGCTGACTCCTTCGAGCCGTATTTCTTGGCTGTGCTCACCTGCCACGGCCAGGTTGGTGCCATGGAAGGTTCAGCAGTAGGGCAGTGGCCATGTCCCAAAGGCAGAGGGCTGTACAGGCACCTTCAGCTTCAGCCAAAAGGGAAAGAACATCATCTGAGAGACCGGCAAGTGCAGGGATCTGTGTCCAGGGTTTTGTAACAGATGACTTCTACACTGAGCTGCTCCAACACCATGGGCGATGCAAACGTCTGCGAGAAGCAGACACTTTTTCCACTGCGGATTCTGTCTCCATTTATTTGTCATGTCGGCAGCATTCATTCTGACTCCATTTACTTATCTAAATATGTTGCGTGCTTACTAATAGAGACAGCGTGTTCTCTTTTTTTAGCTTGAGAAGGAAAGTCTCATGAAATATGTTACCAGTCTAAATTATTCCATGACTTGCCTACATTTCAGATTAACTGGAGGAATATCAACAAACATAACGGCAATTCTTTTCCAATCCCATCTCCTTCAGTCAGTCTTTAACCCACTTATCAGACACTTGTTATTACAAAAATAATCAGGAGAAGAAAATACACCAGTGCTGAATCAACACTACCGTACTTTTTTTTTTTCTTTTTTTTTTGTACTCGTGTAACTCTCTTGGTTTCTGTTGGACATTCACCAGCCTGAAATTGTAGAAACACAGCTGGCTAAATCCATCACGTCTTATTACAGGTTATCAATTCTCCCGAGCAATAAACACATTTGACAATTAGCAGTGAATTTATGAGTGACTCAGTTTGGGCTTTGCCATTTAAAGGAGGCAATTTCTTTACTGTTTTGTGCTTAACAGAAAAGTTCACAATACAACTTAATTTGCAGAAAATGCAAAAAGCTGGTAAAGCCATTAGCATTTCTTATAACCAAAATGACAAATGGTCTTTACATTAATCTCAAATCACTTCTTTAAAGCAAGGATCAGGAAAGAATTTTCCTCGAAAGGATATTGCTGTCCAAATGGGGAGGTGCTTTTGTGGGGCTTTCTCACCTTCTGTGGGATCCATAGGCGTAAGGGACTGCCAGGCTCGCCTTTCTGGGCTTGATAAAGCCACCAGTCTAATTGCCTTTGATGAATCTTCTGCTACATCTAAAGAAAAAAAAATAATTGCAAACTCTGCATAGACAAAGGACCAAACCACACAGTGACTCACACCGTACAGTAAGCCTTTTTGGAGTAATACTGCAGTAATTCAGATTTAACTTGTTCAGTTCCGTATCTGACTGCGATTAAACTGGGATATTTGGCCAGCCGGCTTTTTTCAATTTCAGCTCTTTATTTAGGGTTGCCAATGCCAACCACCATATCAAATCTTTATAAAAATCTCAAAATAAGGACTGAAAGAGATTTTTGAGGAGGAACCTGTTCCTTCCCTCTCCCTTAAGGCAAAACCTCACCTCTCCGCTCCAGGAACTGGCTTTCCCAAGTTCCTGGTCAGTACCAACTCACAGCAGCATTTCTCCCATTGGACTTCACAGAGAGAAGCATCAGCCTTACTGTCTAAAATGGACATTCATCAGGAAAAACACAAGCTGCTTTCAGTGGAGTTTCAGCATACCAGCTGGTCAGCTTTGATCTCTTCAATGTGCAAATAAAATGGGGCTGGTGAGAGAAAGAAATCTCTTTCCTCTCCATTTGCCAAGTACATTAATGTGTTTTTGATCCCAGAATTATTGTCATTTACTCACTGTAATCAAAGTACTTTGGTTTTCCTTTTTGTTTGTATGGATTTTGTTGGTTTGGATTTTTTTGTGGGTATGTTTTCTAATCAAGATTTTTTTCTACTCATGCAAGCTGAGTATCTTCCTACTGGCAAACTTGTCCTAACTTTGCTTTACAAGTGCAATTTTTCCTTCCTTTTGTTTCCCCCTGCTCCTCGCTGGTGGAGGGCTTCTCTCCGGCAGTGGAAATGAAGGGTGCAGTTGATGCCGAGGAAAAGTAAAGACCACATGGAGTAGCATTGGTCTAAGCAGTACCAGGAAAATGCCCTGCGCGCATCCATTAGTGAGGGAAAGAGTTTTGTCTGGCAAACTTCCCAGTCCAAAAGCCGCGTGGATTGGGGTTGGGGTTGGATTTTGGGGTGGGATGGGGGTTGCCTTTGGAAACAACAGAAGCTTAGGCATTACAGTGATTTGCTGATCGTTATACAAACGAGGAAATATTGAAACAGAGTGAGGTGTCAGACTAACGCTGCACCCACCCGTGGCGGGCACAGGGGGTCAGGTCTCATCGTGGAGTACGAGCTGGTGCTGCAGGATGTTGCTGTTAGAGACGGTAAGAAGTTACTGCCTCTGCTGACCAACGCTATGTGCAAAGCCGTGTGCTGATCCTTCTTGAGACTTCACGATGCGCTTCACACGCCAAGCACAAGCTGCTCAGCCCCGTGTTCCTGTGGTGAATGAGTTACTACCCGCGAGCCGTATGTGTGTGTAAGGGTGGTCTGTGGTTACTGCAAGGTAACTTTGTTCAGCACACAGCGAGACGGGCTTAAAACAAGATGCCTCGTTTCTCTTTTGCCACAGATGCAGAAAACCAAAAAAAAGGCACATATGGCGATTTCCTACAGCTCAGTTGATGCATGGTAACTTGTTAAATCTCGGTAACTTGTTAAATCTCAGTAACTTGAAATCTCTTCCTGGCAATTGAAATATAGCTCTCCCTGGGCTGGCAGCACTTTAGCAGAATACAATGGTGCTTCATAACACTTAGTGATGTTTCTTAAAAAAATATGTCCAAAGTATATCATACAGGAAGTACGTAGGATGTAACAAAGAGTAGTGGGTGAAAAGCAGAGGTTCCCAAATCAATCTGTGTTGGGAAAATCATCTGCAGGTTCCAATAACTGTGTCAGCTGAATCGCTTGGGCTGCTTTTGTGTGCAGAATCATGCAGGAAATCCCAACAAAGCAGAATTTCTCGTAAGACTTCTGGTGCATCAGCCTGTGGTCCGAGCCAGAAAGAAACCACAGAAACAATTGCTCTCCTTGCTGTGCGGCTACTACAAGTCCCAGGTGGAACCTGAAAATGAAATGTGTGTGTGTGTCAAAACATTGCAGGGCTTTCCAAAATCCTCTCTTTGGACGTAGTTACAGAAACAAGCACATGATGAGGGTCAGAGGGTCGCTCGCTATATTGTATATTGTTCTCTCATCAGCTTGGCTGGAATTGACCCAGTGACTTAATTTATTTAAGAATACTTTAAAACATTTCTTATATGTCTCAGATTTGAGCACCCAAGATCATGTATCACTTTGGAACATCTTTAAGGAAACTTTAGAGCTTTTATATACTTTACCGAACAATGGACCCATTTCTTCATTGTTGTTCTGAGATGGATATCTGCTGAACCAGAAATGTATAAACAGTGAGAAAAATTGGCTCTAAAAGGGTTTTAAAGCTAATTTATATTCAAGGCTTGGTTAAGGAGCTGGATTATCCTATTCTTACCTTTTAGAGGACCACAATAAGGAAGGTAGTAGACTGATAATAGTAATACAGGAGATGCGTGTAAGTCAAGTCTAAATGTTAGTGCCTTCTCAATGCTTGGTAGATATGCAGGGCTTGATCTCTATTACGGATTTCTCTCAGAAACACATAGCCTTCCTCTCTTGGATGGTTTCTGTGCGGACCTGATGTCTTCCACATCACCAAGGAGGGAAATCTCACCAGTAGACCTCATGGGTTGTCTGTCACAGGGGAAAGCAGAGACAGCAGCATCAAAAACCTCTGGGTTTGTGCCTACATTGTTCCCTCGATGTTGTGATGAAGCTGAGGGAAACCAGCGAGGTGTCCCCATTTGGGAGCTGTGCATAATCACCATGTCTTGCAATGTTGACACTCACATTGCTGAATCTTGGTGAAGTCTTTGGCAAAGGAGCACACACTACCCTGGAAATCAATTTGGCAAAAAGTTAACATTACAGCAGGAAAGTTAATTCTCTTAAAAGTCCCATGAAGACAGGGGTATTATAATTTGTCCACTAGCACTTTAGCTGGCTCGGGTTCCAGCTAGGAAATATTCTCAGTAGAAATGGAACTTATTTATTTATTTATTTATTTCCTAAAATCCTATTGGGAAATAATTTTCTCAGATTTCTTCAACAATGTTCTTTGTCCTATTTTCATTGGATTATGAAAAGGAGAGAAGTCTGCAATTTCTTTTTTTCTTTCGGGGTGAATTTCTTCCCTTTTGCAAAGTTTATGAACTATCCAAGTCCTTTTTAAATCCTACCCTGTAGTTTTAAGAAAATGTAATAGTTTTCATCTTGCAGCAAAATTTCTTGGAGAGCAGAAGTCAGAATTCTGAAACACCGGAGGAAAAAATTAACAAGAGAAAAGGGCTCTAGGTTTGTTAGGGAGGTATTACGGGATGAAAAGTCGGGAAGCAGCACGTAAATTATGTAGCATAAAAAGAAATTCTTTATGCCAAGGATCTTGTCCTGTTGTCTTCCTCTGCAAAATATCCAGAAAAATGCTGGCACTAAATGAAACCAGCAGTGAGACTGAGGCTGCAAGCACTAAGCCTATGCTGAAATTGAAGTCTTGTTAAATTAATTTTTTCCAGGGTTTGCGAGAGCTATTTCCCTTCCACCTGCTGACCAAACAGGATAGCAGTAAAATACTTCCTCTTAGTGACTCACAAATCTGTCGGAGGTGATGAGGCCCAATGGGAGTTTGATGATGTCTTAAATAGCGATTTGCTTTTCGTCTCTTGGCGAACGGTGTTCTCTGGACTGGTAACACTATCTGCATTTCCAGGCTATGGAAGTGGGAACCGAGAAATGTCTGTTGTTGGTTGTTTTGTTCGCAGAAGATTTCCATCAGGCAAATACAGCTCAGTGCAATTTGAGACTTATAAAAAAAGGGGGGAAATTTTGGAAGCGTTGAGTGATGTGCTATCTGTTAGAGGCTGAAAAACTCTTCGCTGAAGCTAAAAGTCCCATATCCCTGCTAGGAGAGGGGTCTCTCCTCCGCTGCATGAAACGAGGTCTTTATTTGTTCAAAAATTATTTTGGTGAGGGGATTTTTCCATTTGAGGGTATTGAAAGACAAGAGGTCCACAGCCCTGGGAGCAGGCATCTCCCTACGGCGGGTCTGACACTGGCTGGCTGAAATAATGTGCCCCGATCCTTTTCCAAAGGGCAAAGCAAAGGTGTGTGTGGCCCAGCACAGCTCGTTCCGCCCTGTCCTCCAGGTAGCTCTTTATCTGAAAAAATTGCTATCGCAGGACACCGCTCCTCCAGCTGACAGCCAGAGAGGCAGGAGGCAGTTTGCTCCGGTAAATCTCAGCTGGAGTTTTTTCATTTCCCTGCCATAGAGGCAAGACAACAACGGAAGATTAAAGTGAATTATTATATGCTATGGGTTTCGGAAACATCCTTTTGCTTCCTTCCTAGGTCACGCACAGTCCTGCGATTTGCAGCTCTGCTCCTGTTTCCAGTCCGGTAGCTTTCCATTCACACCGCGCCGAGCCGCTTCTCCAAACGTCCGACTGAACGTGTCTCCCGGTGTGTTTGTAAGGGGAAATGATTAACTCAAACCGTCTATAGAAAGCAATACTTCCTATTTAAAGATACTACTGACAAAGCTGAGTGGGGAAAAAAAAAAACCACAAACCTGCTACAGAGATTTCAAATAAAATATGCTGCACTTCTGGGGGTTTTCCATGAAGGATAAAGAACAGTTTCTGCAGGGGAATATCTGCCATCTTGCTGCAAATAATTGGCTTTTGAAGCAAACATATCCACTGTTTCCCCACTTGAAATAAAATCCTATGCATCCAATGAAAAATATTAATTTATGAGTAATCTTTAGTCAGAGTGCTAAACTAAAGCATAAACTAAAGATCTAGTAAATTAAAGAAACTGATTATTTAGCTGCACAACTCTTAGCGTTTGGACTTGCATTTAACTGATGATCTGAAAACAAGGTGACACCCATGAACCATTGGGCGCAAAATGCTTTGTTTTTATTTTCTTTTGTTTCAGAAATGTATTCAGGACTGAGACATTTATTTAAAATGTCCTCCCAGCTCTCCACCCCCGCTGAAGATTTTAAACAAAAGTTCAAGGAGGAAAGAAACAGCATAAGCAAATTTCAAGGGACAAGATTAATTGCTACGCCTCTGTAGGTTTTTTCCCATTCTGCTAATAATCTACCCTGGAATATTTCTGTGTTGTTTTCACTGTACTGAAATGTGCCAGCAAACTCTGACTGAAGCTATCCGAAGACATCTGAGCAGTTCTTAACTCACCGCTGGCCTTAAGTTAGCGACTGCCTCGAAAGCCAAATGAAACCGGTTCTCTTCCAGCGGGGTCACATTTGTTAGCAAACTTAAAAATTGAGATGCTGGTTTTTCTTTTCCTGAGTCATCAGTTTGCCCATGCCATAACACTTCCAGGAGAGGGGAGTTTTCTGCCGGCATCTGCCTGGGGGGATGTTGAGGGGAAAGGCTCAAAATTCCTAGCGGGAGCTTTGTCCTGAGGCACTGGTAAGTAAAGTGATGTATAGGATGAAGCCATTCCCATGCGTATGCAAAGTGACCTCTCTCTCCCTAAAAACAAGAAGAAATGTTTTCGGTTTACATATTTCCAGTTTACATAGCATGGAAGGCTTACGTAAGTAACAGGGGAAAAGAGAAAAATTTAATGAATTTGCAACAGCCCAGCTAGGCACGGTATCCAAAGCTAAACCTGTCAGAATCTGGACTGGGGAGGATGCTCGTTGGGCAAGCTGACAAGTG
The DNA here is from genome assembly GCA_017639485.1 of Pluvialis apricaria. Taxonomy (NCBI): domain Eukaryota; kingdom Metazoa; phylum Chordata; class Aves; order Charadriiformes; family Charadriidae; genus Pluvialis; species Pluvialis apricaria. The sequence continues at coordinate 2,915,058 of CM030023.1, forward strand.
AGACTGCGGAACTACAAGGATTTATTGTATACCAAAATAATTCCTACGCTTGCTGAGCAAAGTTGCTGCCCCAGAGTAAATGCTCTCAAAAATATTTTCCATTGCGAACTCCAAGTCCTTTTTCTTGCCCAGATTCCATCACAACAAACAGCCCAAGGATTTACATGCCTCCCACTTACCTTGTGGTGATGGGCAGGTTTTACAAAGGCGAGAGTGAAGGAGCGCAGCCCCCCCTTGGCAGTTACAGCAGAGGGAAACTGAGGACCGGTGGGTCCATCCTCATCCGAGCAGAGACACCCGGGTGGGGTCCTGGGAAACACGTGTTGCTTCAGCTCTTGGTCTGGTGGATCTGTTTGAAGAGCAGAGCGAGGACACGTCTAGCCCAGGGCTAACAGCGACCAACCTCAAACTCACTAGATTTTCTCAGACACAATAAGAGGCATTTTCAGAAGCGTTGCATCACTTCCTCACAGTCGATACCAGGCTTTTAAAAGAGCAGATTTTGGATAATGCAGGGAAGGGTTGAAATTCTCATTATTTTTTTCATATTCACATGCCCAAAACAAATGGGACAGACCGTCATCTTCCGAAAAGATATTTATTTGTTGTCTGGCAGTTCCTAATCTGCTGCTTAGCAGCTAAAACTGGCTTACCCAAAAGTCATCACTAGCTTGTTGATGTGCAAACTTCTACGTCAAAGTGAAATTCATCTTATCTGACTTCAGGGTGTCTAAAAGTTAGATGACTAATCCTGGGCTTATGCCCTGGCCTCCCTTTATATTCCCTGAAGAAAAACAGACACGTCCAAAATTTCGCTCTGTCCGACTGTCGGCATGGGTCTGAGGAGGAGACGAACCTGTGCCTTCTCATGGGCTATAAAGGGATGGCAGATAACAAGCCCAGGCTGAGGTGTCAACAGCCTATTTATAGGATTTCAATAATAAATCAGGAAAATTATATTGTCATAGCAATAGAAATACCAAAATAGCAGCTCTGTACCACTGCCCATCCACGTATCTCCTTCTGCAGATAAAGGTGGCATGGAAATGAGAGGAGGGACAAACGACGGAGGCTTCTGCGATAAACAGGGCTCAAAAATGGTCAATGGAAAAGGAAAAGAAAGATGTGGCTGTGTTAAAGATTCCAGGATAAATGAACCACAGGTGCAACAAGAGCTGAAGGTCGAGGCAGATACAAAGTCGGTGCGTTCAGGAGTGAGGAGGAAGGTCCCTCCCGCATGTGGGGCACTGGGACCAGCCAGGATCTGGCCGAAGCAGCAGGTGCAGAGGAAGATGTGGGGCAACCAGGGCGGTGGAGAAGAAACTAAAATAGCTTTGTTTAGGCTAGGAAAAGGAGGAAAAGGCTAGGAAAAGGATTGCTTTCTATAAATAGCCCAGGTAAACCCCCAGGGAAGGGAGATAGTTGTTTAAGCTAAAGGACAATGTTGGCCCCAAACCAAACTGCTTGTGAGTAAATAGAGGGTGGAAACATGAAGAAGGTTTCTGAGCATCACAGGAAAGATGTTCTGAAACAACTTTCCAGCCGCAGCAGGAACCTGAGCACTTCTAAATCCGTCAGGGCAGGAAATTGATCTCAGTGCCAAGATATCTTCCAGATCTACATACATATTACTCATGCTTTATTTAATCTTTATTTTGCCACTGACAAATTTTGCCCTGCCTTAGGAAATAGGACTGGACAAAATCTTGAGAGGCTGTGTAGTTGATAGCTTGAGTGAAGGCAGGATCATTCATACTGCTGGGAGTTGGGATGGCCCCTTCCGAACATCCACAAGTGACATCCTACATCTTTCTAGTCCTCCACTACCCTTATTATTGCAACATTTTGTTCACGGGTTGAGGGTTTTTTTCCATTATCAGGTCTTATCTCCCTCTCTGCGGTTAAAGCCCATCGTTAGGCTGATAACGGCTAATGGACCACTGCAAGAATGGCAGGATTTTTTGGCCTGGGAAAAAATGCTGTGAAATCTCCGTGAGAGAAACCTCAGTCAACAAAGACTATGGAAACAAAACAAAAGTGGGACTAGTGACACTGTTTTGAATATCACTGCTCAGCAAACAGGGAAACTGAGGAAACTGGGCTCAATTTTCCTTTCCTCTAATTCGCCTTTTTACAGAGCCGTATACAGAGAAATTTGATAGTGATACAGGAAAAACCCACATTCCCACAAAAACTTCGGTGTGCACTTTCCATCAGCAGTGCAAGAAGATAAACCAGGGTGGTCTCTTGCTTGGGGATTAGCCTCATGCAGTCTTTTGGCTTGGCTCTGAACTTAGTAAAGAATAATATTCTAGCCCAGTTTGCACAGAGTTGCATTCTCAATCTTACAGAATTTTACCAAACTTTTTTCTCTTCATATCTGAGATAAATTGTGCAAGACACGCACTAGCTTTTTAAGTAGTTAATACATCAATAAACGGGTTTTCCTTGCTCTGTAGAAGAGATTTCTACCACTTTCTACCATTTTGATTTACATAGGAATTTTTAGTATGGAAGAAGAGAGAAAGAAATAAATTACTTTTTTTCTCTCTCAGCTTCTGCAAAAAATCAGTTTCACTCTACCTTAAACTTCTAATTTAATGAGCCTACTGTAATCTTGAGTCATTTACCTCTGAATTGATCAAAATACAGCAAAGCAAGAAAATAACTTTTTCACAGCTGAAAATGAGTCAACTGTCCATCTTAGCCCTTCAAATCAAGCAAAGGCAAGGCTTGCATGCTGAGCTGGGGAAGGGAGGAAGGTTTTGTCAATAAAAGCAGGCTATGACCCCCTCTTACCTTGATGAATAGTAATAGCCCTGTGTTCCTAACTAGGAGGGTAAATATAACCTCTGCCAAGTACATCATCATCCACCTCCCTCATATATCATGTCTGAACCTTCATACCCCAATCACACATCAGTGGGTGGTTATCAAGGGTTGATGAACAACCTTTCTTCTTTGGAAATTCTCTGTTTAATAGAAGCTCCTTCTGTGTCTCAACAGTTGCACTAGGAGCCCTGTCCATCTCCCATGTCCTAAAAAAAGCCATTCGTGAAAGCAGGCAAGCACAAAAGCTGAGTAAACTTGGACACAGCTCTCAGCCAAATTATGAGCGTGCTGCCAAACATGGAGAAAAGTGCATCTGATTCTTCTGTTAAGGCGTCCAAGGAGGGCCACAAAATTATAGTTCAAACTATAAACAGAATGAGTACATTTTGTTCATTTTCCTGTTCTCTTTATAATCGATGCAATATGAAAAGCTGCTATCAGTGGAGAGTTATACAATCAGCAGCAATAAAAAGAACGTTAGCAAGTCTAGGATATCATGGGAGGTTGACTGGAGGAAGCAGTTATAAAACAAGACCGTTTATATCTATTTAGATGAGAACATCAGATTCGTGACAAAGTCATTTTGATGTCTGTCTACCCACTTAATACCCAACTAATGGACATCTGCATGCTGATTTACAGTGGTTGCCTAGAGAAGGATCAGTACCGAGGATTATATATGCATGGACATGGCTCTTTGTGCACCTTGAATAAGATGTGTATTGTATACAGTGACAACACAGCCATATATAGATGAGTTAATCTTGTGTACATAATATATGCATATGCAGAATTTCATAATTATCGTCTGTTTTACTGTTTCCTCATTCTACTAGACTCATGGAAGGTTTTAATTTTTGTTATTGTTATTTTAGCACAAATTGGACTACAGGTTCAGAGCCTTACAAATGCGTGGCGTGGAGAACGCAATAAGCACAAGATGGGCGTCTCCACCAGCTGTCAGCAGGGAGCCTTTACTGTAGCATCTTTTGTTCTTTGGCATCTGAAAAGGTCCTGCTTCTCAGATGGTCTTCAGACTTGTTTTCTTCTCTTACAGCCATCTCTCCTCTGATATCTGCAGAATGCACTTGGAAAATCTAGGGACTATCAAAATGAGAGCTGTAAAGCTTTAAAAACAAACAGACATTTCACCTGTCTCTAATCAGCCCCATCTCATGGTTTGGCTTTGATTTCCCCAGTGCAGAAAAGAAACGTATAGGATTTTAATTTCCTTGGCTCCCAAGAGCAGTATGAATGAGACTGCAGCATTGCATTCGCCTTGTGTTATTAATGGGCTCCATGCTTGCAAATGTCTCATTCAATATATTTGCTCAAAGTGCTTCCAAAAAGGGGGAAAAAGAAGAAAGAAAACATCAGGTTTCTAGGTCTAATGTATGTGACCTGACAGCATGAATACATTAGATCTTCTACAGAAACATACAATTCCAGCACTGTGCATTGGATCTCTGGGCTTTTTATCTTCATCTGGACTCTAATCAACGTGCGAGCGTACTGCCTGGAAATAAGCCGTATTTTCCTGCCATTCTGGCTCATACTTTCTATCCATTTGAAAGGGTATGACATGCCTTCTTATAAAGTCACTGTAAGTTGGGAATGTTTCTGAGCTCTCTGTTCAAGCATCCTGAGCATCTTCCAATACAAGTGTTTTGTTTTTTGCCGAGTTGCTGAGCCCCCCTATGCCAGAGCCAAGACTCCCCCAGATCCTCTGCAGGCCCAAGGCAGCATGGCTCTGCCGAAGGCCATATGCTCGTGTCTCGCTGCTGAGGATCTCATACATCATTTTCCTGTCATAAAGAAGGTAAAGTCCAATAATCCTAAACTGAGACCTATGAGATCTCAGTTGTCTTCTAAAACTTCAGGCAGGTCATGGCATTTCCCCACTTCGTGTCTGGTTTTCCCTTCCCATGCTCTGGCTTATCTGCAAGCCTTTAAGTTCTTAAAAGGAAGAGCTGGTTTATATTATGCATCTGGACAGTGTCTAACACAAGAGGGCCCCAGTTTGATTAGGGTCTCTTGTGACTACCGTAATACAAATACTGCTAATAAAATGCATTTGAATGAGAAAAAGGCAGTGATGCTTCTTTTCCAGTTAGCTCTTACCTTGGGAAAGTCTGGGGGAGGTGGGCTGGTCAGCCAAAGGCAAGGTGGCCCAACGAGCCATCCCGGCACGGCCAACCCTGTGAGCTGCCCTTGCTGTGCTGCAAAGCGAACGGAGCGAGAGCCGTCCTCGTCCATGCGATTCCTAACTGTGCCCTTGCGCATCCAAATGTGCCGCACATTTGCCTTCCCAAAGCAGGGCCTGCTTCTGTTAACAGCAATTAATCACTTTATAGCCAGTCTTTTATTATTATGAACACAGCAGATGTGTTTCCATTAATAGGTCCCCAAGTGAGCCTTATCCAGCATCACTGATACTTAATGAAGGAGATTATGTGGCCTAAATAGAGCTTTCATTTTCAGCATCCTCCCATTTCTATCTGCATTACCCAGTAAGCAAACAAAATGAGGTGGGAATCTTGTTACGGGCTCGGTTATGGTACCTAGAATAAACTTGCTGCCAAATAATAAAATATGTCCACTAGTTTAATGTGATTAGTAAGAGCTAAAACTTGCATCGGTATTTTTACAAGGATCTGAAACAAAACATTAAAAACAAGCACGTAGATGTCTTTATACTGTAGTGGTAATTCAAAGCTCTGCGCTTCCCCAATTAACCTCAATATTTGAGCAATGAGAGGGCAGGCAGCTGGCTCCCCGGGGACGTGTCTGTCTCCAGAATATTGTTCAATCTTGGGGAGTTTTTCAAGCGTGCTGGTTGCCATTAAAAAGTCATCACTTCCAACAGTGGCTAAGACCTAGCAAGTCTTTGGGTGCTTATAAAACAGTGTCTAACTAATGACGGTAGTCATGAGGGTTACCGAGCAGCGGCGCGTGAGGTTTCCCCGCGTGAGAGCTGCACTCGGCCGCGTCCACGGCGGGTGCAGCCGCCTTAGGGCAGAGTCAGAGCCCAGAGGTGTGATGCTGACGTAGGGCAGAGCATCCTTCGGCCGGGATCTGCGTCCCTCTGCTGAGCGCTGGCCGCCTCTGGCTGTTTGCAGGCATCCCGGGTAAGGTGGGCATCGCTGCATGTGGACGTGCGCCTGATGCACCGCCACGGTGCTGTTCTCCACCTGCCCCCATAAATAATCAGCAATAAAATCTCTTGCTCTGACATGGAGCCTCCGGCTTTTCTCTTCCCTGGTAGCAAGGAGCCACCATTGGTAGTAGGCACAGGGCATGGTTGCTCTTCCCCAGCACGAGCAGTTTTGTGAAGAGGATGTTTTCCAAAGCATTTCCTTTAGAAGGTCAGGCTCTGCAATCACTTTTGCTCCCCTAAATTATTTCTAGAACCAGATCCCTTCTACCCAAATGGCTTCCTCACCCATTTTCTGCTCTGCATGGTCCGAGGCTTACTGAAATTTCATCTTTAACTTACTTGGATCTTAAAAGCAGATAGTGAAGAGGCTACATCTACTCCTTATTCCCAGCACGGTAAATAGAGGAGGCAGTTCCTTGTATAATACAGACAGAAAAAATCCTGTGCATTTCAAATAAGTCTTCTGAGATTCATAAGGAGCACCTCCACTGTATAAACGTATCATATAATTTTAAAATCCAGAAGGATCATCTAGTAAATTCTACAGATCTGTCTTCCACCAGTCTGTGCAATAAAGGATATTAAAATATGTAGTATCTGCAGTATGGAACCACTGGAGAGGGAGCTCAGTCACTCATGACGGAGTATTTAGCCATTAGACAGTGACAAACTGGCCTTGTTCCTACAGGCAAGGTGGGAGTGCAGTCACGTTTCAAATCACAGGGTGTTGTTCTATAGACCACATAAACTCACGAGCATGTTTTGGGTTCCTGCACAAAATGCTTGAGGTATGACAGAATGGAAAAATGATGAACTTTCTTTCTCACACACATCAAAACAACTTTACCATAAAAAAAATATAGATAACTATCAAATGATCGCCCTTAGCCATGTCTCTTTAAAACAAAACAAAACAAAGTGTTGCGTTTTTAATTAAAGCCCAATTAATTTGAATAAAGTGAGGAAATCACATCTGGGCCGTTGCTTCTATACAGCTTCTAACCACAACATGCGTGAGGTTACGTCAAGGACTTGCTTGTCAACTTTGCTTTAACTCACATATGGGACTGGGTATGAAAGAAAACCCAAGAGTTTTTACTTTCTGCAGTAAAAGCCAAACTAACATAAAATGAGATTAATGGCAACAGCAGTGACTGCTTTCATTTCCCAATGAACTTTCTCAATAGTACCAGTAATCAAGATCAGGTTGGTTTTTCTTCTTTTTTTTTTTCCTTTTTTCAGAAAAAAAAAAACCAACTTTTCATCAGAGAAAAGAAGAAGAGATACTTAAAATACATAGACACATCTGTTCTCCCATATTAACAACATTACGTCTTCCTCCATGTGATGCATAATGAATCATCTCAGTGTGTTTTGCTTTATAGTTTTGTACAAATCCAATTCCTTATGACTATTACCGTAATAATAATATTTTCCAATTCAACAGTACCTTTCATTTTGAGTTTCTCAGTGCAAGAAACTGTAACAAGAGGTGAAGTGTGCTGAACCCATTGAAACAACTAGAAAAAGGGAGGCACAGCTGTAATTACCAGAATTAGAATGTGTCTTATAATGGGGAGAAGATAATGGTGCATGTAATATTTTTTTTTTATGCAGACCTATAATTGTCACTACATTTTGGTTAAACAAGCAAGTATTGTCATCTTCATTTTTAATGCTTGGGAAAGCGAGGGTTATAGCACCTTACAAATGCTTTTGGTTTTTTTCTCTTTCTTAAGGAGAATTAAGTTATATCCATCGTGCACGCTGAGCAGGTGAGACTTCACATCCAAGCCATTGCTGCCCTGTACGATGAACCCAGGGCAGAGGTCTTTTGGAGAGATGGTGCTGAGGCTTCACCAGAGCAGAGAAATGAACATTCAGCGTCCTGCATTCTGGTCCTTGCTCTGCTGCTAACTGGATGCCCTCGGGCAACATGTTTGCCTTTATGGGCTTCACTCAGTACAGCTATGGATATTACTGATGCTCCTCATGGACCAAAATTATATCCAGTTTTCTTTTCCTTCCCCATGGCTACTTGGAAAAGGTAATCTGAGCTAACTTTTTTTCCAATTAATTAGTTAAACTGCAGTAAACCCCAGTTCAGATGCTCTGTATTAGTGGGGATTAATGCTCCTAAGTAGGTACGAAAGCCATATCTACATGCTTCCAGTCAGTGGAAAACCACAAAACTTGGACACCTACACCGGTTTTATAGGAATTGTTAATCTGATTTGGCAGCAGTGATTAACAGTTCCTCGAAAGATATAGATCCTGATTCATTTGACCATGTGTCTTAAATGCTGCATGAAGACAAAAAGTCTTGTTTGTGTTTGCTACCAACATCCAACGGGAGTGAAGGAATGTTTTCTGCAGCAAGGAATGATAATGACGGTTCTTTATTAAAAAAAAAAAAAAAAGAAGGGGAGAGAGAGAAAAAAGAAAAAAAAAAGAAAAGAAGAGAGAAGAAAGAGCAAGAATCCTTGATTCAATTAAGTCTTAGTCATGTAAATAGTTGGGAGTTTCCAGAAAGTAATGTCTTTATAGCAGGATGCCAATGTAGTGTATAATTAAAATGTAAAAAATGTAGGAAAGTCGCCAAGCCTTTGATTATAAACAAGATTTTCCTAACCCACCCATGACTTGGCATTTTGATCCTGAAATTTATCAACAGGAAAAGGTGATGATTTCTTTTTTTGGACTGGAATGGAAAATAAGTTAGTTTGTAGAGAAATAAATCTTGTTCACAAACTTTATTTGCTCATTACAAAGGCTTTTAGTATTTGATCACGCTTTAAACGAGAAGGGTTTTCTGGAAAGGATTTTTGTTTTGTTTGATTGGTTGCTTTATATAATAACTACTTTCTATTGTATAATATGAAAAGCAATGCAAAGCAATCAGCTTTTACATAACAACAATTTAATTACAATAATTTAATTCAGCTTTACTGTGCTGTACCAAAATGATAACAAGACTAAGCCTGACATTGGCAGCAAATATCAGTGTTTAGCACAGAAGAATCCTACAATATCGTTAAATACTTTCCCCGGTTTCTCAACCAGCATTCCTAAGCAACTTCATTATCAACAGCTTTTTTATTATTTATACCCTCCTCTGATCTGGGAATCAGACAGAGCCATTGACATAAGGTGATTGAATGGATCCTCCGTTGTATGTTACTGTATAGATGCAATATCATCAAGCAGGGTCAAACAGTGGGAACTTGCTAATGTCCCACCTAAAGCCTCTACGTCCAGGAAGAGATTTTTCCCTGGGCTTCAAGCACTGAATGAGGGTGAATTTTAAAATGAAATATTGTCTTTTGCCTTATTACACTTACCCTTGCATGAAAGTTGTCATTAAATGGAGTATTGTAAGCAGTAAAAGTTCTTACACAGAGTAGAAAGGGTGACCAGAAAGGAAAGACTTTTTACATTCTAATTTTTGCTTCTTATAAAGTTCCTTCTGGTATGGTCAAGTCTTATGGAATTGGCAGAAAGCTGAATGCATCTCTTGATTGCCTTCTCATCATGAACCTCTAGCAGAATAAATGCCTTTTGCCAACGTTCGGTACTCAGCCCTGTATGAGCTGCAAGCTGGCAAAAGAGAGCCAATCTATAATAAAACCTGTTTGGAGCTAAGCAGCTTGGTCAGTTGTGAAGTTAACCCTCCAAATGGTTTACTACTGGTGCCCCAGTTGGGTGCTACCGTGGGAAGGAATGAAAAAGATTTGGACATAAGTCCTGCCTTCCTCACTGGAGGGGGGAAAGGTTCAGCACCCCCAAGATGCCACAAATTTAAGTTTTGCTTATACTTCAAAGTAGGAGTCTCCAAATATTTGTGGTCTCAAGGGCAGGGTCTCAATTCCATTGTCCCGTTGAACAGTTATTTTTCTTGTAGCACTATGTGAAGTCCAGGCTTTACATTTTAAACCATAAATGGGTAAGATCAGTAAAAGATCACACGGCATGTATCCTCCCTGATTAGTCATTGATGAACAGTTGAGTCTACAGATTTTCTTATCCAGGTATCTGATGGCACTTTCATCCCTATCTTTTTACGGACGGGTCATTGTGATCTCAAAGCTTGAACTTTTGCAAAACACAAGCTATGCAATTTCATGGGAATTTATTCATTATCGGGCAGCTCAAAACTAACAGTATGCCTAGAAAATGCAAGCAAAAATTAAATAACAAGTCATATATTGTTCAGCTAAACTTCTCAAGGTGTATTTATGTGTTTTAATATAGCACCAAGCATGTTCGCATTTTTTATTACAGAATATAGCATTCAGCAGCCTGCGATGCAACGGTTCAGGCTGTTGGCAGCAACAATCCAGTTTCCATTTCTTTGAGTGCAAGATTCAGGGTGTGGAAACTTTCTACTTCCTTGGAAACTCTTCTGAAAACGGGTTTTCACTCAATTCAGCCTCTAAGTGTTTAAGAGGTGACTGAAATTCTGAAAGTGGACTGACTGTTTTAGTGCCATTGGCAACCTTGGGAAGTTTCTCACTATGTGAAGGAAAAGGGGGGGATAAAAGTGGGGGAGAAATCTACATTATTAAAAATCTAACTCAGGATTTTCAGTGAGCACCTTCTCTCTCTCTCCTTCTGCTCCTTTGAAAAGCAGGAGGTGAAAATAGCATGATACTTTTCACTTCGAAATATTATTCACCCTCTGCATCAAAATTTCTACCCATGCAGTTGTAGCTTCACTTTCTGCTACTGCTCAGCACCGCTGATTCAATTTGATTGGCTAAAGGCTTAATATAACCAAAAAAAAATACAATTCAAAAAATTCCCACCGTTGTCCAAGTAGCAGGCAAGATTTTGCCTGAATATATGTCATGACTAGAAGAATATTCCAAAAGAAATTAGTACTGGGACACTGTTGACTGACCCGAGACAGACAATCCCATAGGATGGGATTAATTTCACCCAACTTTACTGACCTAAAGTTAGGCGTCTGTTTAAAGCCGATTGTCTGCAGTTCCTCTCGAGTCAGTGGTGGTGGGAGATGACTGCTTTCAGAGGGTGATTCACCCCATCCGGAGCTGGGTGGATGAATCACCCTCTGGATGCTCTTGCCATTCCCTGCTGACAATGGCAGAAAGTAGACGATGATCTCAGGCCGTGTGCCACTCCGGAATGGCTGCTGCCAAGTGGGATGAGTGCTGCGCACAGAATTCTCTCCCCTGCGAGGCCGTTGACGGTGTGCATGCTGGAGGACGTGGGGATGCTTGTCTTTGCTGATGCTCCATCTGCCATGGTACAGTCAGGTCAAGAGCCAGCATTTTATTGCCTCAGGTATACACAAAATCAGCAGCAGCCTACAGAAGGCTAATTAAGAAAAGGTAATCACTGCCCAGCGTTACTAATAGGTCACGATTAGCTGGAGAAGAAACAGACACTTCTGCGGCTGTTGGGCAGTGAGGGAGTCCTCCAAAGATGGACTAAATGGAAAAGTGCATTACTTTCTTAAAAGTCCATTGTATTATTGGTCCATCTACCGGATAGTAGCACCTTAAGAGAAGGAAAGGAATAAAGCTATTTATAAATTCAAAGACAGAAATAAACGCAGCGTTTCTCAGAGTTTATTCAGAAAAAAAAAAAAAATTAAAAAAATCCTGCCTTCCTCAAGCTGTTTCTCATCTTGCTGCATGTGACTTTACAATGGTGCCACCAGTTCAGAACTGGGGAGTCAACAGTCCCAAGAAAGTAAAAGGTGGTCAGGGTGCTGCTCTGAGATAACTGCTCTGCTCTGAAATAACTTTCTCAGAGTCGTACAGTTGAGCCTGTGGCCATACGGCAAACAGGAGCCAGGACAGAGGAAAGCCCTCTCAGATCTGTAATCCTAGCGTAAGCCCTCCTAGACCCATCTGTAATCCCAGCGTAAACCCTCCTAGACCCAGCTTTCTTGTCTGACCTTTCAGTAATAGCAGGTATAAAAACAAGGCAATATACAACCTATTTTTAAGCCCACTTTCCCCAAACCATACGACCCTTGATATGTAAAGTGATTTGGAATGACTTAGGTTCTTGGCATGATTTGGAATGACTTAGGTTCTTGGCATCTGTAAGTAAAATCTAGTAGGAACAAACACTATTTTATTCACAGTAATATCACAGGTTTATTGATGCCTTAACAGATATCTTAGATATTAGGCAGTTGCAAGATTGCCACATAATACAGAAAACTTGTGAAGCCTGCGTTCGGACAGCTTTCCCTATTGCTTTATTTACAACTGGCATAGCTGGCTGGAGAAAGCTTCTGTAGCCCATAGTTTGATAGATGTTTGTGTGGTATTTAACAAGACAGTCATAAGATTTTATGAACTTTCTGCTTAGCTGAAATAGTCTGATCTGTGTCTCTGCTTAACTTTGGTCTCTTAATCTTGTCTGAATCTCACTTTTTTTTTCCCCCCTCTCTTTTTTTTTTTCACTCCACTTTTAGATCTTGACATTCCTTACCTTTGGGCAACCTTCATTATACAAGAAAAAAATTAGTACTGAACAAACTAACCTTGGGATGGTTAAAGAAATAACTCTTTTCCCAATGGAAATATCTGAAATTCCTCAGCAATACCATGAGAAACTAATCTTGAATTTGATCTGATTTTACCAGATGATTCATGCTTTCTGACTCAAGAAAAGTAAACTTGTTGATTATAGTTTAGGTATCTCATCTTTAACAAAGAGACGCTATTTATTTTGTTACTTTCTCTCTAACCAAAGAAAATCTTTTTTTCTTTCTATGTTGCCAATATATTACCAATATTAATAGCTGACATCCACTGTGGACAGAGTAATGCGCAGAAACTTAACATTTCTCACCAACCAGCCAAAGGAGACAAGGCAGGACCCAAAGCAATGGGGGGAGTTTGCAATGAGGCTCTTCTGGAGCTGTGCAGTGAGCGGATTCAGGGACAGCAAAGCATCGTCTCAGCTGTACTCTCCTGACCTCTGTTTCGAGTTGGCCGTGTTGGGTTTTGTTGTTGTTGCTGTTTGAATGGAACTTCTTGGAACAGACTGTGCATTTCTCAGGGAAAGGCTAATGCACATGCCATAACACAGCATTTTCGGTTGCCATGGAAGGAATGGGGCTGCTTTCATATCCTGGGTGAGGTCTTCTTGGTACTCCCTGGGATTTATTCGCCCCACTGGCAGGTCTGTATGGGGAGCTGAATGCTCTGTAATGTGACTAGTCAGGCATTCCTCAATCCCAGAGCTGTGTTTGCATTACTACTCCCAGATGTCCATCACCTGACAGATTTACAAGAGATTTTTTTTCTTGTATCATAATTATACTAACTTCCTATATCGCACTTCCCTTCAGGTGTGGGTGGGAGTTGTGCCTTTTTGTGTGAATGTGGCAAAGCCATGCAATCCCATAAGCCTCTGCAGTAATAAAAGGAATGCGAATTGAGCAGCACGCAAATGCACACCCTAGTCTTGTATTTATCCTCATTCATACTTGACTTAGACTCTTTCGTAGTCCCACTGACGTCAATGGGTTTGCCAGCCCAGGGAAATGGGAGGGAACTGGCTTGTCCTTGCCCTTGCTTGCTGGCCCCGCAGCGATGGGGACACACCTCGTGAGCTGACGTCTGAATTCGGGTACAGACACCCAAAGTAGCATGGATGTTGTCTAGGCTGTGGCAGGAGCTGAGCTTTAGAGCAGATGCTGGCTAGGAGGGGAACTGGTGAGGATGCCTCTGCCTCACTTGCTGGGAGAGAACAAGAGTATTAAATTATGAATATTTTATTGCTGTTATCTACAATAAAACAGCTACGCTCGCTGTTGTCAGAATGCTGTGGCAGAAAGAAATACTATTGAATTATTAATTCCTGAAAGCTAATTAGTAGGAAAGATGCTAGAAAAGTCTGCAGCTAGAAGTTCAAAGCCTGCACGTATGTAGCTGTGAACAACCATCACCTGGCCCGGCCTCCCAGGCGGCCAGTTACACTGTTTGGCGTCATATACACATCCAAACAATACTTAAAATAATTACACAAACACACTAACCTGGCAATAGAGAGCCTTTGTTAGCAGCAGAAGACAACTGGAATAATTTGATTTACAATTGATTACCAAAAAAAATATAAAAATAAAACAAAAGCCTCTTGCCAGCTGTTCCTTTTAACCAAGCCAATTCAGCACATGATACAAAGCAGATTGCCCAGACTGACACAGGCTGAATTTCTGATTTCTAGACTTGTCCTCTTTTTGACATGTGCAACTGAAATCTAATTTAAGATGTTGTTTCTACAAGGTAAAGATGTTGCTGTAATTATCTGCTGCAGTTGTTGTTAACTTCCTTAACTTGCTGATTCACTGCCATGCCTTCTTCTGTAAGGAAGGTCCAGAGAAAGGATGAGATTGCAAAACAACATGTGCTGGGAAAATGGAAATTGCTTTTGCTGCTGGACCAGCATTGTTTTAGCCAGAGTTTTGGGTTGTGCTGGCTGCAGCTCCACTCCTCCTGTAGGTACAGGATCAGAAGGAACTGGGAGTTGGCAGCGGTGGGAGGAGGCAGCGGGAGGTACTCAAAACGGAGGTGTCTGCTTGCAGCCATTTACTCTTTCTTCTTCGCTGTTGATATTTGCAACCTGGAGCTGCTCTGAAGTAGCAGCCTGGTTGGCACAGTGGATCAGATTCTGGATGGGCATCCCTGCTTGCTGGCTGTTTGGTCCGTGTAGGACATTGAAGAGCAGTGGGGTCAATATCTCACCAGCTAATTCTTAGCTGTGCTGGAAGGGACCAGGTTTATCAGCAAGGCCAAGTATAGAGTTGACAGCTTCTCCACTCACCGTGGTTCCTTCTAGCCTTTTTTCCTCAAGCAGGTTTCATTTCAGTGCAATACAACCACTTAAAAGCCACGTGCATTCCCTGGAAGCATTGTGAGGGCTCAAGGATTACGTTCTTTACAGGGCTGCATTTCATTTTTCATTCAGATCTGTTATATGACAATTACAGAGGCGAAGGTGACAGCATCTATGGCTGCTGATAACAAGGAGAGTGCATCAAATTCCATCAAGGACAGAAAAACATCGCCAAGGGCCAGAAAGTCATTTAGAGTAAAGGAATAAGCATCTCGTATGAGAATAAATAAACTGCTAGAGAAGGCAAGGGAAGAGACTCCTGCAGCTATAAGGCACAAGCTGGAGTTTCATTAGCATATACTCAAATCACCATTTCTCACCTTGTTTCTGCCTTTTGGGGTGATCTTGCAAAATAGTGACCTGATGGAAGGAAACATAGAGCTGATGAGCCCATGGGAAAAGTAGCACTGGGGTTTTTTTCCTTTTTGATAAACATACATTTAGTATTAGGGGAATAAAACAAGTTTCTCAGGTGGCAGAAGAAGGTTTTATCATCCCTTACTACTGGTGATCATAGCGAAAGGGCAGTGCCTATGACTCAGAAACTGTGTACTGCATGATACAGAACTAAAACCCTATCCCTGGCCCCAAGATGCTAAGGTTCAGCAGGCTCTTTTGGTAACTTCAAAAATACGTAGAGCAATAGTCACGGGGAATTACACTTATGTTAAATGCAATTATCCTGTGGTCCCATCGCTACAGCATGAAAGCTTGTCAGGAACCAGCCTGCGCTGGCTGTTAGTTGAAGCACATGGACTCGGAGCTCTTTCTTGTGACTCTGATTGCCCTTAAAGATGTGCCGTATCATGTGTTCATACTCTCAGGTCACATGCGAGTATCGAATCAATTTAAGAAGGGATGTAATCCATCTATACCAAAACCAGGTTCTGTGTAAGCAGTGGCAGCATCCGCAGTTAGAGCAGCTTAGCTTACATTTATTTTACATTGAGGAAATTTAAGACAGTAAAAGAACATATTTTGGCTAGCCTTAATCCTTAGCAACCTAATGATTTAGACAGCTGCTCATTTCTGAAGGACGAGCACATCTCAAAGAGTAAAGGTTAATATCTGTGAGAGAAACTTTCCCCCCCTCCATTACTATATTTTCTTTGCCAGATTTTTTTTCCAGATGGAGGCTGTTTGCTTGTTTGTTTGTTTGTTATAAATTGTACCCAACAAAGAGGTTAAGAAAGTTCCTGTTTTTTTTTTTTTTTCTTTTAGGGGGAGGGGAACTAGCAAACTTAAACTGAGGAAATCCAGGCAGCCAGGGATGTCTGGACTATCCTAAAATATGCCGCCCCGATTTCTGCAAAAACAATAAATTTCACAAAGCTACATTCAGTTGACAGAACATATCCAAGGGATAGAAATTTCTTTATCTTGAGTTCAAGGATGCTTCAGCCAAAGGACTTGTTGGAGATTTATTCCAAATTCTGCTTGAATATAACCTACTTCACCACATATCATCTCATAACATAGCTGCTCAATAAAAGTGTTAGTGAGCAGCGGCTTTCTTTTTCACCCCTCTCTTTGGTGGTGTGGCGTGGGCGTTGCGGTGCAGGCATTGCTCAACGCCCTTGACAATGTTGGCACAACTGTGGGCACTCACAGACCCCGCTCTTTCCTCCTCCCCTACCTCTGCCCTCCAGGCTTCTTTCCCAACCACACGCCAGAGGTCTCGGCGAAAATGGAAAATGTCCGAACGTGTATAAATATTTCCTTATGTCAGTAATATTAGCAACTTGAATAAGCTGTCCTTGGACATGCAGAGCTGATCTTTTCTCTCGGTGTTGCTCCAGTTAAATCACTGGATGGATTTGAGGGGTTTTCACCACCTAAATGGAGAGCGTGGTCTGGCCTTCCAGCTCTGAGCCACCACTGCTACTCGAATCCAAGAAGCAGGGGGATGAAATGCTAGTGGAGCCGTCCCTCCTTTGGATTGTATGCTGTTGTTACCTCCCAGTTGGAAAATAGTGCAGTATACCTTGGCCTGGAGACATCAGCCTTTAGGAAATTTCAACAAGTAAAGATGCAAAATTGAGAGGAGCCTGAAGACAGTGAAATAAGAAAAGAGACCTCGAAAGAAAATATTGTAACCTCGAAAAAAAAGACAGCAAATTGATCTAAGGATCCATCTGATCAATGGAAATAAGAAAAAAGGCGAGATAATAAGGCGTGTGATGGAAGAGGGGATGGGTTGCATTATCGCTCATCTAAGGAAGATATTCTAGTATATTTTCCTCCATTCTGGCAGCATGATGAGGGGACATTGCTGCCAAAGTGGAGGATAACTAGAGGAGAAAAGCAAACAAAAAAAAGGATAAGAGTGTCCTCCTTGTTTGTGTAGTGACAGCATTGAATGGAGCAAATCGCAGCTAGCTATATAATTTTAAGAGAGTTACTATGAAAACATGGGGGGATACTGAGGCCAGCGAGTGGCTTCATCCCAGTCCAAAGCCTGTGCTAGTGTACAGGTCCCGTTGCAGAAGTGTAAGGTGAGGTGAAGGAGGTCTGGGAACAAAACGGGATAAAACTGCATCGTGCAGCATCGTATTACCAACTAATGTATGTGAGGGCCCAGCAGGACCATGAGGAGGAAAAATGTCCATTATTCAGGTTGGGAAAGAGATGAAAGCCGTGGGATTGGGTCATCAAGCACCTCCCGGCATAGCCCTCACCCTGCCTGCGCCCAGCCTCGGCGGCAGCACCGCTCCATGCCCTGCCTGGAGCAGCCCCTCGCTGCGGCTGCTGGTGCTGCAGCTCGCCACAGTGATGGATGGACTGATGGGATCCCCATTCCCACACTTTCCAACATACATCTGCAAATCCTAAGAGGGACAAATGCAGACCAGCTGCCAATTGGCCTTACAGATTTGAGGGCTAACATCCAGTTGGCATCCAGCGGGTTATTCACACTGGAACAGGAAGCAAACTTCTTGCTGCAATTACCCTCCAATTTCTACTGTTTACCCCAGGAATAAACTAATTGCTGCTGTAAAACACCCATCCCACCAGGTCCGGGAGTAAAGTATGGAAGAAACGAATGTCAGCCAGTTGGTCAGTGGCCAAATGACTGGCCAGCAGCCAGCTGGCATCCCGTGACTTATTCGCAATGGAGGAGGGCTCGAGCGCCTTGCTGCAGATAACCTGCCTGGCATTTTCTCCTGTTTACCCTACAAATACACCAAATGTCACACGCTACATCAGCGTTTCCCTGGTGGCCTGGCAGAAATAAGGCAACCAGCACAGGTCTTCATTCTCCCACTGAATAAAGTCAGTTTATTTGAGAGTTAGGAGCAGGGTCTGAAAGGGAAGAGCGAGCAAGCCGGAGAAGGGCTAGACAATTTCCATGGAGATGTACAGTAGACATCTCCCAGTGATTCAGCCCTAAATGCCACCTCCCACTGTTCATCATGAGTCTCTTTTCTTCTTCTTTTATATTCGCTTGCAAGAAACATGGCAGGGGATATTGTCCCGCACCTGTATGTGTGCTGGCAGGCTGGTGGGTTTACCAGCCAAAGAAAAGAGCAAAACGCTGGCTTGCTCTTCTTGATCCTTGCCTTTGATTTGCTGCCACTGGTTATCTCAGGCCCTTAATCATTTTGGGAGGGGGCAGACTGGTTTGAAAGCACAGCTGTAAGCAGCACGCAGCTTTCCAGCAGCTTTGCATCCCGTGCAGGGGCAGCCAGCCTGGACGGAGCCGGTCTACCTCGGTCCTCAGCTGTAACCCCAGAGGAGGATCTTACAGGGCTGTCTCTTAATTGCGATGCAGTCCATAATCACTCCTCTATTTCTGTCTTTCTAAATTCTGCTCGCAGTGGCAGAGCCAATTTTGGACACCAGGAGTAAATATCAGTTGTTTTTCCCTTTGGTGTTGTTATCCCAGCAAAGAGGAGTGACAGGAGTGAGTCACTGTGGCATTTTGCAAAATATCCCCAGAAAAGTGTTTGTCTGAAAAAGTGAGAAACCTAGACCCAGGGGAGGTGACAGGGTCCTTTAGGGCCTCTCAAAAATTATAGGAATGGAATATTCCAGCACGGGTGGACAGCGATAAGCAATAAAAAGCAGCCAACTCCAGAGCTGTTTGAGTGCTCGACTTTTGCCTGGTAGATATTAGCAGTTGTATCAGATTGCACGCCTGAATTCTCTTCTTTTTCCATGAGGAATGAGGCTTAGCTCAGCAGCTCGGGTCCCCACGCTAACCCCCTGCTCCAGGCTGAGCTTTGCAGAGCTGCTGTCCTCCCTCCATAACTGCCATCAGGGCTGTCCCACAGAGGAGCCCCTGCACCCCTGGCCCATCTCCCACTGCCTCAGCCTGTCACTGGGGCCTGGGACAAGGAAAAGACACACCACGATATGCCTATGGGCAGCAACCTTGCTCCTTAGCAGGTGGGAAGGGTGCACAGGGGCTGCCCCGGGGCTCACAGGAGAGCTGGAGAGGGCTTTCCATAAAACAGCATGCAAAAGTGCAGCGATCCACTGCTTTTGCATTTCTACTCCGCTCTGGTGAGACCCCACCTGGAGTACTGCCTCCAGCTCTGGAGCCCTCAGCACAAGAAGGACATGGACCTGTTGGAGTGGGGCCAGAGGAGACCACAAAGATGCTGCGAGGGCTGAGCCCCTCTGCTGGGAGGACAGGCTGGGAGAGGTGGGGGTGTTCAAGCTGGAGGAGAGAAGGCTCCGGGGAGATGTTATTGCAGCCTTCAAACTGGAAGAGGGGAGATTTAGATGAGATATTAGGAAGAAATGTTTCCCTGTGAGGGTGGTGAGCCCCTCGCGCAGGTTGCCCCGAGAAGCTGTGGCTGCCCCATCCCTGGAGGTGTCCAAGGCCGGGTTGGACGGGGCTTGGAGCACCCTGGGCTGGTGGGAGGTGTCCCTGCCCAGGGCAGGGGGTGGCACTGAATGGTCTTCAAGGTCCCTTCCAACCTAAACCATTCTGTGATTCTGTGATTTCAGCCAGTTATCATCAGGCTCTCACCACTGAAATCAGTGCCAAGGGAAGAAAATACCTGTGCAGACGTGTTTGCTGGGCGGCGAGAGGAGGACCAAGCTAGCACAGGCCAGCCAGGAGGTGAGGGCAAAACCCACCACTCCTAAACCCTCATGCTGTGCACACACCGAGACTCGCCACCTCCCATGGAAACAGCCAGCAGCTCCAGGTAACCTCAGTGCATCATAGACAAGGATACAGGAACCTTAAAATTATGAAAAGATAATTAGGAAAAAAAATAATAATTTAAATCCAAAATTACCCAACCTAGTTAACCCTAAAAGTGCCCGTGCAAAAAATGCTGTCTTGTGTCACTTGTTCTTAAAGCTTGCAAGCACCTTAGCCTAGTGTTTTTTCTTCATCAAATGTATATGTTCCCCTTAAAAGAAAAAAAAACCACAGTAGAACCTATGTACATTGCTGCAAGACTGTAAAATTTAATAGCAAACAGATTACATACTTAGCAATAGACTAAGCACAATTAGGCCTCACATTCCTCTCACTCCTATAAATAACTCTCCGTTTCCTCTCTGTGTCTGCAAATTTCATTAGTATGATGGAAAGAAAAGAAAAATACACACACACACACACGCACACACACACGCACAAAAGCCCCAAGCTCCCTTTTCTTGCAAAGTCCAGAGCCGATCTCCCAATCAAGGGCTTTGTTCAGCCTGGGGGAGGAGCAGGGGGTTAAAATACCACACACCCCCCAACCCTTGGGCCATGTGTTCCTGGCCACGAAGGGAAAATTTTCTGCAGATGGCTTAGGAATTCACCTGTAAGAAACAACAAGAAAAAATTCCCTCCTCTTCGCTAGCCTGTGTGTGCAACCTGCAGCTGAGGCTGTGGGGAAGGGGGATGTGCCACTGCCTTTGGGAACATCATCACCTCCGCTTGTCCTCCACACCAGCAGGAACCAGGATGACATCCCCAGGTCAAAGCCATCCCTCAAACGCCTCCACCGTAATGTGCCCTCTTCAAGATCTCTGCCTAGGCTCAAAGGCCCCATCCCTGGAGGTGTTCAAGGCCAGGTTGGATGGGGCTTTGCGCAACCTGCTCTAGTGGAAGGTGTCCCTGCCCAAGGGCAGGGGGGTTGGAACTCGATGATCTTTAAGGTCTATTCCAGCCCAAACCATGCTCTGAGTCTATGATTCTGTGAAGGTTCCTGATGCTTGGATCCAGCTGTGAATTTCATTCTCTATAAAGGACACAACTCTACAACTCTTCACTGATTATTCAAGGCTCAGAGGTCTGTCCAGTATGATGCAGATCTTCAGCATCTGCCTCTTATCTTCCCTGAGTGGAGAGCATCCAAATATCCTATGCACTACGTTGTGTAAATACAGGGTGTAACTGCATGGGGTGCAAGAGTACATAGTGCTGGCCTCTTCTATCCATGTGCTGTATTGAAGTGACCTCAGCTAAGCTATTAAGAGAAAAAAATGTTTATAAGGCTCTTATTAAATACAAGGAGAAAAAAAAAAGGAACAACAATAAAAAAGATCAAGCTCAGGAGTATACAGAGCCTTGGAAACTTGATATAGTCAACACTATGACTTAATTGATAAAAATTAGAGATGTTTCCTTGGATCTCAGTGCTGTTGTGTTGCACTGACTGGCTATTTTGTCCAGGGTAATTTCAGACATTGTCCAAACAAGATGGCCTGGGCAAATGGACTTATGCTATGTGGAAATGGTGGCAGTGGCATTCAGGTGAGAATATGGGGAACCCAAGTTATATGTCCCATTTGAAGTGTATCTGAAACTCTGCACCAGCATAAATGTTAATTGTTAATAGCTCTTCTAATGTTTGACAGGAGAGAGATTTGGAGAGTTACACCAGGAAAAAGCTCTTGAAAGACAAAATTGGTATTTCTGCTGTGCTGAAGTTCACACTGAGCTGTGTGTTCCATCCTTGGAGCTGGGACCATGACTTCCACTGCCGCCCACATCACGGCATCTGCAGCTCCATTGGCATAAGTAACAACAAGAGGCACAGTCAAAGCTACCATCCCCTCAGTCTGTATTCTACTAAGTTGGCTCTGTTGGTTTGGATGTCCCCCTTCACGAGCCACATCAGAGGCAGGGGGAGAGAAATGAGGTGGTGAGTGTTTTTTTCCCCCTTGACAGCAGAGACATCTTTATTTTTCTTTCTATATGTTCTCAGCTGACTCATGTGTTAGTATCCCAAAGTATGTTGCATAAATAATAAAACCCATGCAGTTCAATGAATTATTTGCTTTTTTTTTTTCTAAGAAAAAGCAAGATTTCTTTCCCTTTCTTTCTCTTCCCACACCCTACTGCTTTCATCTTTTGAAGAAAGACCCATCTAAGAAATGATGGGCAGCCGTCCAGAAATAATGAGAGAAAGATGATAATGTAAACCTCAGAAGAAAAAACGTTGGCGATTGCAGGCAGACTTTTTGCATTTGCAGGGCTGTATACGGCCAATAGAAAGAAACACAGCCTGTCAAACATGTAAAGCAATCCAAGATACATTAAAAGAACATGCATCAGCTGAATATAAGGCACAGACACGTGCCTAAGTCTACATCTAGGTGCTAGAACGTAAGCAACCCAACTCTCAGAGGAGCTGAACATCTATGAGTAGGTCCAAAGTTGATAGATGGACTCTCCCAAGTTTTTTGGTGTTCGTATTCAGCGGTCCTCATAAAATCATTGCCAACCTCAAAAGGGTAGCATTTACCAGCTCACCTTCTGCCATTTTGTTCTCTTTTTCTTACATCAGAATCTCAGCGACCCAATTTACTCCTTGCATCGTTATCTTTCTCTGACTTTACGAATTCCATTAAATTTTTACCAAAGTGAAATAATTGCCTGGCTTTTTTTCTGCATTCAGTTCATTGTATTTTTAGTCTCCAGTGGGTGGAGGATGCTGAGATTGAAAGATCCAGATGAATCTAAGGAGTTAAAGGCTGGAAGAGCCTATTGTTCTGCCTCAACATTTAATGAGTTCTTTCCCAATCTATTACTTTGCCTCATCTCTCCATTCCTATCAAGAGAAGAGTAGCACTGTGTGTCTGCAAATAATCAGGTCCTGGTCCTAAAGCCCATAATGAGTTCATCCCAATGCAAAAAATGTTATCTCTAATGTGTTAAAAAGCCAAATTGCTGCCTACCTTTGAAGTAGCGTAAAGTCCCAATCAACAGTATTGAGGAAATGAATCACTTGCAAAGCCACACTTTGAACGCCACGTCGTTATTATTAGAATGGGGAAGCAGAATTGAAGATAAAGTTTGATTCAACACAATGGAAAAATACTGTACAGTGGGAGAGGGGCCTGCCTGCTAAAGAGATAATGCCAAGTTTGATGAGAAAAAACTTTATATTTCCTCTGCCTTGAAATCCGAGTGTACATTTTCCAGGTCGACTGGAAAGAAACAGGTTGTAAGATGTCACTCAACACTCGAGGAGAGGAGACCTCCCTTTTCCAGATGCAGTTTATACAGAGGCAACATGTAGTGCTCACCAACATTGTTTTACTCAGTATGAAACGTTTCCATCTCTAGTCTACCTTCCATCTGAGGATAACCAGGCAGGCTGGCATGGTTCTGACCCATGTTTTAATCACCTAGCTTTCAATGATTGCTCCCTCCAAGGGGCCCTTTAGAAAAATTTATTTTAATTTCATTGCATGCTTCCTTCTCTTCATAGGTAAAGAGAACAAAGTCGCCCTGGCTCTCTCTGTCATCCTTAAGAGCGAGTGAACCCCTCAATTTTGAAGGGCCTGTGAATGAATGCAGGAGGTAGGCTGTGGGTTGCTAAGATGTGACATCTGCAGAGCAAATCATCTTTGCTGTCCAAAGGAAGGATATAGTGGGGAAAGCATAGTGTGCTTCCCTCGTAGCACTCAGTAAGTGTGGGCCACTGGCAGACAGGAGATACAGCTTCGTAATGTCCCTTTTACGCTCATTTCCCTGCCCTGGGGATAAGAGCTTCTCAAATGGGGGGGAAGGGGAAGGGTGGTCTTTTTTTTTTTTTTTTTTAATACACAGCACTCAAACTGAACCTCATACCAGAGCTTTGAAAGGGTAGTAATGCGCTTGATGTATAAACCATAACATCCAACATAATGTAGACGAATCTTTCCGTTAAATAAACGACTTCTTCTGAATAGGTTGTAAAACTCGGTTCCTTCCCTCTGGATTCAGTTAGCCTCACCTCCTCAGCTGTCCGTGGCAGTGGCTGCTGAGGGAAGAGTGCTAAGCAGAGCTTTGCAAACTGTTTTCCCACTTTCCGGTCTTCTTATAAATGCAAAGCTGACACCAGGTTCACGGATATGCTGGCTGAGATCAAGGACGCTCTCAAAAACCCTGACCAAGAGCATGGATTTGCCACAAAGCCCAGGATTTTGACCAAATTCCCATGATCAGAGTCAAAAGTAGGAAGTAAAGAACTGACCAATGAGCAATGCAAAACAACGTCCTCTCGTGGGCTGAGGCTCACCCAGAATAGAAGCAGCCAGCTCAAGGTTTGCTCACTCTTTAAATCCCATTTTTTCACTTTTTTTTTTCAGCAGGGCCTGGGTAGGAGTTTGCAAGTGCAACCCACTGCTCTGGAAAGCCCCCGGAAGAGAGCAGTGATGGGATCTTCCCACCCCGACATACCAACTTGGATCATGTTGTTCCAGTTACAAACTTCACATGAGAAGAAACCGGCTTGATTTGAACAGCCTCAACAGATATAATGTCAACTCTCTGGTTTCTGACAGGTTGAACATCTGCTTTTGCTGATGTATGAGCAAGAAAACACTTGTTTCATAGATCTCCAAACACCGCTGTCTGTTAGACAGAAGGTCCCTCTGCAGTGCAGAACACATGTATAGTCTCTCCTGTGGCTAAAATATATTCTTATTTATTCACCTGATTTCCACTTTGGCTGGATAAAGCTGATTTTTTTTTTTTCTAATGTTCCCTTTTCACTCATGCGCTCAGTAACATTCATGTCTTTTTCACCCAAGGATAATTGAATCTCCAAAGCACAACACCACTATCAACATTAAATCTTCCCTGACATATATACACTTTATTGAATTTTATTAAAACACATTGGTGCTTCACTGAAATCATGAAAAAGCATCTCCCTGGAAAACGAAATCTTTTCCAAGAAACAAAAAGTCTGTTTTGAGGAGCCCAGAGCAAATGATGACAAAGTCTCATTTTACCAGATATAAGTGGAAGGATATTTTCCCTAAATCTGGGACGATGCACGAGAAATGCAAATTTAATTTTCCCCATAGTGCTTGTGGGCCCATATGGACAAATAGCAGGAAGAAGAAGAAATAGGTCACATCCAACATAAGACCGGAAACACTTTTTAGGCCACCAAATCCATGTCAGTACTGTGCTCCGTAGCTCCAGGTGGATGTTCCCTACGAACTATGGAGCCAGGTATAAGTAATGCAGGAGAATGGTTTTTGCTGATCCCTGAAACACGGTGCCAGAGAGTCCAAGAGAAGAAACTGCTTTAGCCATGGCTGTCAACTCCTAATTAGAAACAAGCAATCAAGCTGATGCAATGGATGACTGGCATTTAAGTTACTCAGCAATTAATAAAATTTTAAAGGTCTGATGGGTTTCTTTACTCCCTCTTTATGCATGGGGCTGGAAAGGGGCCATGCCAAGTGTCTGTTGCATGTGAGCTTAATCAGCAGTGATGTAATGTGATTACACTTTTAGACTGGTGCATATTGTGTAAGGCAGAATATCCTCAGCAACAGCTGATTGAAACCACAAAAAAGAGCCTGGACGAAGCTTTTCGAATTGAGGTTTGAGACTCAGCTCTTTGCCATTCCTGCACAGCACCTAATAATGTAAAGTCACAAAAAAAAACTTTTATAGAGGAAGGAAAAATGCCCATTGTTGCTTGAGCTTGTCCTAGGCAATCTCAGTAAAACCTGCTCCTTCCAACATTACACAATGGAGCATATGCTGAAATTTGTATTTTTGGTTTTGTGAGGCAGTCTTAAAGACACAGTGGGTTCTGTGAAAACCAGAGGACTTTTTTTTCCTTTAGAAAGCCATAAACATCAACATGTAATAAAATGCTGTACTTGAGAATGTGCTCGTTTTACAGAAATTAAGAACCAAGGAGAAGAAAAGAACAGTGTGATCTGAATTAGTGACTGAGCTCTGGTGAGTGCAACAGCACAGGTGGGAAAAGGGCTCGTCAAAGGCCCCCAACACTTGCTGACCGTCACTGGGAGTGCTTTTCCCCTTGCTTGTTTTTGGGAAGCTTGAAGTTAGATGACCAGCCAGGGGTCCCTCTGCAGGTGATGGAGGGAGTCAGCAAATACAGGAGAACCTAGAAGACGGTGAATTGCTCTTTTAAAGGATGAGATGCATGTCACCTAACTGAGGGCATTGTTATTGTCCCTGCCCTGGCGCATCCCAGGGGCAGTGGGTTGAGCGTGTGACACGCAGTGTAGTTGTTGCCACCTCCGATGAGGATGCTGCGACATGTTTGAGTGTACAGATACTTTAGGAATGCAAAACACTTACTTGTGAAGTATTAAACTGCCTTTGCCTCAAGCTTTGCAATCAAAACAAAAGCAAATATTACTTTTGTTTTACTAATCTTCTGTAGAATTGGTAAAATACATAATACGTTCCATTAAGCTCAAGTTAGTTAATTACTAGTTAGGAAATCCAATATATTCTCAGGGTTATTTTCCAGTTGTCATTTTGTGAGAGAATTTTGCTTTGACGTCATTGAGAGACAAAAAGCATTTTGTGGACAAAAGAAACCACAAATAGAGGAAAATACATCAATATTGTTTTTCTTATAGCCTGCCACTCATTGGGTGGAATTTTTTGCAATATTGTGAGCCGGCCTCTGGCAAAGCTCCGTTTTCAACCCTAATGTGTGTGATAATAGAAGACAGCTTATGGAGCCATTCCTGGAAAAGTTTTGCAGATCTTGCAAGTCCTTTAAGGGCTATCTTCAGGGAGGCTAAAGGCTGACCTACGTCTCAAGGAAGAGTCCCTGTTGGGGAAAAAAAATAGAGATATATATATACACACATGTATATTTTCATGTTGAAATTCAAGAACATTGATTAATTATTTTTTCTTAAATTCTTTTGCATTCCCACTCAGGTGTAAATCTGTTCCACCACCTTCATCAATTAACAAGAAAATTAGCGTCACCAAGATGCCATGAGATACTTATGCTCATTAACATTAATCTGATCATCCACTGAATCTATTGTCCTGCTTCAGCAGTAGCCAAATTAAACTTATTTCAAGTTCGTTATCAATTACAGACTGACTCTAGCAGGGTTTCTAATCTGATTCATTGCTATCTAGTTTATTTACATAAAAAAACCATAAAAGCATCTATCAAATCAAAATCCGTGGTTGTTTGTTCTGTACACAGTACATGTTTGTGTATAGAAGTGCTGACTGCAGAAGTGGCTACAAAAAAAACCATATTCTATTGGATTCTGCAGGGCTGAAGTGGAAGTTAAATAGAAATGCTTAACAAAATGTTGGGTGTTTTTTTCTTCCTTTGGAATTTTGTTTTGGAAGAGAACCTGAGGGAAAAAATTCTGACAATGTCAAAATATTCTGTTTTGGCTATTTCAGAACAAAATGTTTAGAGTTTCCTTTTCGAAATGGCTTTTGTTTTGAATTTTTTTGGTTTTGTTATATTTTCTCTAATATTTTCATATATTAAATATATTATATTATAGAAAGAAAAGTTAGAAAGCTATAATGAAAATCATTGGGTTTATCTACAGAAAACATTTTCTGGATTCTTCCTGTGGAAAATTTGACTTTGGAGCTTTGCAGAGGCTCTGCTTTGTAACAAAGGACTAAACACTGCGTTGGCCTTGAAGGATGCAGCAGAGAGAAATCGGCCACAGTATCTTTCTTAATCCTGTAGGAGGACCCAACAGGCATACATTTTCTACCATAGATCCAGTTTGGGTTAAGAACAGCGGGTGCTGTTTTTATGAAGGATAAATCGAGGCAGGCTGGCGCACGCGAATCTCATCCGGACTGCCCTTTGCTTCCCTGCCACTTACCGCGAGATTCCTCCAGACTTATTGGCAGCAATGTCAAATGATGAAGGAATAACGCGAGTTTATGGACTGGTCTACATCCCATTATGGATGTGATTCTTTCCCCTACTGTTATTTTGACAGTTGTGATACAGACCCAGGAGAAGGTGTTTCCCCCCAAAGGCTGTGTCCATGCTATATGCATCCAACAAAAGAGGCCATTACAATTAGAACTACTTTTCAAGGAGACTGAGCATAGTGTCTTTACTCTTGGCTCCTTGCTGCTCATTATTTTAAGGGTTAAATGCCTACTTTGGATATGCTGATTGCAGAAAGGTTGCCCAGAGAGGTTGTGGGGTCTCCATCCTTGGAGATACTTCAAACCCGACTGGACACGGTCCTGAGCATCCTACTCTGGGTGACCCTGCCTTGAGCCAGGGGACTAGCGGGTCCCCGGAGATGTCAGCCAGCCCCAGCCTCCTGTGAGCCCGTGGCACCGAGACAGCGGAGAAAGAGAAAAAATTGATGGTGAACCCTGTGCTGTGAACACGACCAAGTTGCACGTTTCCTGTGCACAAACAGGAGCATATGGGGTTTTTATGCACTGACTGCAACAAAGGGTTGAAGAAAAAAGGTGCAATGGCATTTCTCTTTTACAGGCTCAAATGCAGACGTGTCTTCCAGGTAGCAGATGCACAGCATCAGCTACACTCCCTCCTTGCATACTGCTCCTAGTGCAGAGCTGCCTGTTGCTCCCCCTGCTAGCTGACAAACAAAATGCCAGCACACTCTACGCTGAAAGAAGATGTGTTATGTTAATAAAATTATTTTCCTAATGAAATTTAAGCCTGGAAAAAAAAAAGAAAAACAACAAGGTTTGTTTATGAAGGGGAAATTTCGTTTGCCGTAATCTGCATCGCTCACATCGCTCTGCGATGGTGGCTGCTGGAAGGCACCTGGGAGGCAGGAAGGAGACTTCTCATCTGAAAAGTTGTAGTACAAAGGCATAGCGGAGAAGGTGGCTTATTTGTAAACTCTTGCTGGATAATTAAAGAGATTGGATGGCGTGACCTTGCCCCTGTTCCCATCTCACAGCCGAAAAGCTCTCAGCAGTCCCAGGCTGGATCCCCCTCCTTGACTTAGCGATGCCCCCGGAGACCTGGAGCCTGGCTGAAGGTCCTGCCCCAGGAGGACGTTGCAGATCCCGGCCATGCCGGCACAAGGTTGGCACGGGGCAGCAGCCGCGCCGGGGAGCAGCACCCTTGGCTGGAATATGGAAATTTGGAAGCTTATTGCTATAATCTGTGGTTATGATTTCCAGCTCTGCCAGCAATGCTGGGAATCAAACCACAGTCTCCCGAGTGCAAAGAGCCTTTATTGTAATCCGATAAAACCTTAACAGGCAGTCGTCTTCTTTTTATGGTAAATTAAGGGCCTCATTTACTCTGCAGTGGCCTCCTTGCCCTTTTGTTTAAGTCTCAATAAGAGTTAGGCAGGGGAGCACGGGGAGGGAAAATGGATCCCAGATTCCCCCATTCAGCCTTGAGGCTTTGAAGAATACAAACAAAATCCTATTTTCTCAAGATATCTGATTTCCGACTGGTACTTTGGCACCTCACTAGAGCACCTACAAGCCGTAAACAAGGCCAGTCGCGAGGTTGCATGGTATGAACTCCAGTGCACCTACTCCACAGCGGTGTCCAAGTTTCCCTGTTTTGTTTCTTGGAAATGCAATCAGCTCTGAATCTTAGATTTCTCCCATACTGGCAACAGCGAGCTTTTGCCTCAAACGTCTTGACTGGAAACCTTCCAGTGAAACTGTACTTTCAGCTGTCTTGGTTATTTCCATATTAAATGCTCCCACTTGCGAAGCACTGTCCTCTCGGATGGAGACGTATGTATGCTGCGCGCAGTTGTGATAACTCATGGCACTAATTACAGGTATCCGTTTCTTTATGGGATACAGATGGGCTACCCAGGGACGCTGCTGCTCCCCGGGTCCCTCTGCAGAAAGGATCTGTTTTCATAACTCTGGGGTAATTTATGAACTTCCTTCGTCTTTTTGGCAGGCAGTCGTACTCAAACTGATCAACTGCAACCCACACTTACAACGTAATGCACTCATCTCACTGCAGCGAGCGATGCAGATTCATCAATCAACCCCACATCCAGTTAACGACTCGACCTGTTCAAAGCCATCTCCTGACCTCCGGGGAATCCCTTCTATTCTGAACTAGCTCGTAGTTTGGTTTTGCCTTTGCAGCAGTCTCTGTGCTCCCCTGTTAACTCCTCTGTTTCAGCCTTGCTGTAGCAGAGGCATTGCTGTCAGTCACAGTGCTACTGTGATGGGACGGAATGTTGACAGCGAAATGTTTGGGAATAGTTATTTTTGGCTAATTTATCCAGCTGTCACAGTCCAGCATGTGAGTGGCACATCGAGAGCAAGTACTGCCCACTTGGCAATAGCTGCCACCTCTGCGTAGTTGCATCAGGATTTGGGAGGGTTTGTCACACTCCACATCGCTGTGAATGGTTCCATGAATAGGTGTCAATACCCTCGTATGCTTTAATAATAAAGGAAAAAAATGTTTCAGCAATACTTTTCCTTCCTTCTCAATTATTTTATATTTTCTCCTAGAAAAAGAAAAAGAAAAAGAAAAAGAAAAAGAAAAAGAAAAAGAAAAAGAAAAAGAAAAAGAAAAAGAAAAAGAAAAAGAAAAAGAAAAAGAAAAAGAAAAAGAAAAAGAAAAAGAAGAGAAAAGCAGTAGTTAAAAATACTTTATGATACAAACATTAGATTATCCGTACACAACATTAGATTATCAGTTCCATCAGGGTGGTAAACAAGAGAGAGGGAATTACAATCTGAATTTTGTGCCCAACAAGACAGAGTTTGCTCTGTTTTTAGAGTGCTGAGTACCTTCAGTTCCCAAGCAATTCAAGCATTGTCAAGCACTTCTGAAAATCAGGCCTGAGAGAGGTCAGTCTGGACTGCCAAAAATGGAGACACTTAAATCAGAAACCACTTGGAGCTTAAATCGTTGGCCTTAAACACCTCAGTCACCTTCCCTGCTTCTCTTCTTGTTACCCGGGGCGCAAGCTTGCGTGGAGCTCGTTATCTGCCTTAATAGTAGGACTATGGCAGAGAAGAGGCGACTGAATGCACAACATCCTCCAGGAGCAGCTGCCACAGTCGGGACAAGCCACCTCCACACTCTCAGAGAGGAGAAGAAGAGGCTGCAGAGGAGTACAAACATCAGAACCAAGCAATATAATAAACTCCGACAGAGAACTGTTGAATTCAAGTCGAACTGCCTAACAAAGCTCTCAGCAAATAGCTTCTTTTCTCAGGTTTGTCACTGTAGTAAGTAGATGTCACTCACTTCGGGACTGATTTTCCATGCAGCTTCAAAAGGCAGAAACAAAAGAAGTTGGAATGAAGAAGATTTCAGGCATCATAAAATGCTGAAAGTACCGACGGTTTTCAATAAAGCCATCCTGATTTATGATTTCTTTTTCAAAAACTGCAGATCTTGATTGTTCCTGGGATATATTTTAAAAAAAAAAAAAACGCACTCAACCTTGAAGGTATTTTTGTCAAATATTTTCATTCTTTTTCCAAAGGAAATAGTTGATTTTATAACTGCAGATGCCTCTTCGTGAGCTGTTCAAGAAAAATCCCATGATTTTTCCATTCATTAGCCAATCCAGACTCACTTTTGCATCCACAGTAAGGTGTTGCCATTAGAAAGCTGGGCACACTGTTTACATTTTTATGGTGTGCTCATAATTAGCAACTTTCTTCGATGTCCATCTGGTTACTAGTTAAAGAACAGCTGACACTTGATGGAAACTTTAAGAACATTCTGTTTTGAGGTTTTTCTGCCACTATGTCCCATAATTTTCTGCTTTTTATTAAAACTAAGGGTAAGTCTACAAAAATAAACTCATTATTGTTTAAGATGAGACCTAGTGTTTCTGCATTCTCCCCAGCTGAAACCTTCATGTTGCTGCATGATATCAGAACATTACCTATAGCAACTAACTGTGATGCCACGGTCGTAGAGGTGTGATGTCAGGTGGGAAATGAACAACTGGAGTAAATGAAATCTGAAATTCATTGCGGTAGACAAAAGAACCCCTGAACACACCACATGTACGCCAGGAGAAAAAGCAAACAAAAGCCAAGCAAAAATATTTTCCTCTAAAATGTCCCATGAGCAAGTGTTCAGAGGGCAGGCTTTCCCTGGTCAGATTTACTGGTGGACTTTCATAGCTGCAAAAGCCTTTCTCTGTTCCTGCCATGCACTTGTTTCCATGCTGCTGTCATAGCCCATGCATGAGCAGCTCGGTGCATGGTTATTTCTGCACTCAGAACATCTTTGTGCTTAAGAAAGTAAGGCAAACTATCCAGGAGAGGAAAATATGTCTCAGAAATCACCATGCACCTTCATGCTTGCTAAAAGTATAGCAAGAAACGGGTATTGTTTTGTAGTCACTCGTACATGGGAATTCATCTGGGACAATGAGAATGTTTCCACCACACAGGTGCCTCTCGTGTTCCATCCAGATCAAGCCCGTAGATTCCAGCGGAGGCCCCAGTCCTGCAAGGTACTAAGAACCCCAATATCTCCTGGGTTTCCACAGAGCCATGACCAGCCTGCTCCTCACCAGAGGTCCATGGTCACCAGCAGCAGAAGACCCTCTTGGCTCATGCAGACCTTTGCAGGACTCCATTGGAGCCAGCGGGAACTGGGGTTGGAGACCTTCAGCAGGTCTTTAGAGAAGCCTTTCTGATACCGCAAGTCGTTATTTATGCCTCTACCTCCAGATCTGCTCTGCAAATCTGATGAAAGTTGTTCACCCCCAAATTTCATGTCCCTGGAGAGGATCTCTGTTTGGCTAGAAACTAGTGAAATTTGTCATAAAGTTGGATCCCTTCCATATAAACACTTACACGTGAATAAGAGGAGGGCTGTTAAATCCATCTGTGTGTAGCATGGGGAATTTTTGCTTTATGCTCTGCCTATGTTCAGGCTTCATGGCTTCATTACCTGCCAAAACAAAAAAAAACAAACCAAACCACCCCCAAAGAAGTCGTGTGATCACTCCAGTGTCCTTGGACTGGAAGATAATTCTGAATTAAATGAAGAACCTTACATTTACCAAAGGTTGACAGATACGGCAGATCAACACCTTTTGCCTTTTCTCTCCCAATGGATTATTCACTGCCAGTAAGCTGATACCATTTCCAGGTTACATGTGACACAAAATTGCTCCAACATAGTATTATTGTCACCTTTTAGCTTTGCAATTCTCTTGCAAATTACCTCTTTAAACTTGGTTTATCTGTCTTTCTGCCAGACATCGAAGGTAGGAAGACAGCAAGACATAGGCAGAGAGTTTGTTTTCCCCACTGGTTGACAAATTTCAGGCTTAAGAAGGGATCACTGTGGGCATGAACTCATCTTTCTGTATGGTGCAGAGAGCAGAGTCTCCCTTCTCCTCAAGCTCAAGAGATGGTGTTGGAGGTCGGACCATCTTCCGGGGGACATCTCAGCTTGACAGGACAATTTTGAAGGAATTTCAAAAGATTTCACCACTTCTCTTTCTCTTTTGCTCCCTCCTACAGCTATTTTTGGATTCACCGGTGTTACTGTTACTGATTCTGGCCAATGCCGCCTTGCAAAAGACCATTTTCCTGCACATTTGCCGAGTGTAAACATAATCTTGCAAAATAGAGTATGTGCTTCCAGAAGGTCTGAGGAATAGCAGAGGAAAGGGGCGTTGCTCAAAGCACATCTGATGAGAGATCTTATATTAACAGCAAAGAGTTTATCAAATAAGAAATCTGGCCGCAAGATTTCAGTGTCTCGGGCTACTGGAGCAGTTAATGAGTGAGGAAATAAATAATAGGTGGAGAGAATAAGCCCTGCAAAGCAGATTGGTGTTTTATGCAAAACTTAACTGCTGCATTTAGCGTCCTGGTATGACATTTCCCGTCTTACAGGTTAATGAAACATTAGTACCCGCCTTGTATCAGCTCGTTGGGGAGGCATATCCCAAATCCACATGCCTGGGCTGCTGCTGAACAGGGACAAACCAGACAAGCCTCAGAAGAAGCTGCTCGGTACGGACCAGACAGAGTCCTGCCTTGTAGCCAGCCTGAATGTTCGGAATGATACATCAAGCCTGTGCAACACACCAGTCCCTTCCCTCAGCAAACATCTCCCCTTCCCAGCTGGGAGGGCAAAGTTTGGGTTTTTTTTGCCTTTGCAACCACTTTCAGAGCCGGCTTAAAATTTAAAAATAAAACCCAGGTTCTGCGAAGAAAACAGGTGTCCGCTCATTAATTCCTCATCACATGGATTTTACAGCAAGCGAAGGGACAATGAACACATGGGAAAATATACGACTCTGATAGTGCATTGTTTCTTATATTTTTATATCGATAAACACTGACTCACCTTCAAAAACATAATCCAAAGACAATAAAGGGAAGTACATAGGGATCTCATGGTCTTTGCTGAATTTGTTTTGTTTATGACCCCAAAACACTATGAAAGAAATATCCATAAGCGTGTCTTATGTCTGCAAAGTATGGGCTGCAGTCCTGAGTAAGAGCTGAAAAACCATGTAGAACCTCTGCTTCCTGACACAGAGAGCTGCAAACGTTGTAGAGTAATAGCTGATCACTTCAACTTTGCACATACAGTCGATTTTTTCTAGCTATAACTTCTTTCAGAGAATGAGAAAGTAGCATATTTTTCTCATTTGTCTTTTTCTTTCCCATCAAATGCTGCATTTCATAACATTTGAAATGTTGGTAAAATGTATTTCCGATTCTTAAAGGGGACCATGCATGAAACCAGTTCCAAAAGGGGCCAGCAATGCTCATAACTAATAAACATCAAAGGGGAACATTCTTCTTCTTGCACTGCTTGCTGTAAAAGGACCAAAATTCCCACTTCAAAGTGGATCTGCCGTGCTGCAGCGGCGGCCGTTAGGAACATGTCCCGAACATGACGTACCACTATTTTGATGAAACGCAACAGAGAAGTGACCCTAAAAATACTGTGCAACCACACGTGCTAAGACAAAGGTGATGAGATCTCAAGCCTCAAGCCCTGATCTTTTTTGCAGGGAACCAGGAAGGATGTCCAGACCTGCAAGACCAGGAGATGGTTTGAAGATCATCTCTAGGAGTGTAGACTATTGGCAGAGGGAAGGAGCCAGGTGTCCGCAGGCAAGAGTGCTCCCATCCAGCATGGCAAATCACAGAATCACAGAATGGTTTAGGTTGGAAGGGACCTTGAAGATCATCTAGTTCCAAACCCCCTTCCTTGCAAAAGTAATACTTGATGTGAAAACTATTGCATGCCCCAAAAAATCAGTGGGAGTTTCTTGTTATTCTCACTAACACCAGGATATTACCGTACATGTCCTAAAGCTTACCAAAAATCATTAGAAGTTTTCTCATTAAAAAGAAAAGAACGAAAAATGCAGAGTTTTGCCTATAGGCGCTATTGGCTTGTGATGTGTGAAACCCACGCTGCCGGGATTTAAACTTCATCCTTTAATAGCCTTTATTTGGTAGCTTATATTCACATATCCCCACGAGGCTCAGGGTGATGAGATGTAAGTACCTCAACTCCCTGACCAAGATTAATTGCACAGCTCTGAGGGGGGTCTTTTGGTGGCAACAAGTCCTGGGCAAGAAGTAGATGATGGTGAATAGTCAGAGCAGAGTCTCTCACAAGACATTTTGTTGGAAACCACAGCCTGAGCAGGGGCAGGGACTGGCTCCAGCAGATACCCGCCAGCAAACCAGGCAGCACCCCTGGGACCATCTGCCCGCAGACGGAGGCAAAGTCCCCAGGTCCCCCCGGCACACACACGTGTCGGTCGCCCGTGCGCTAAATGGCAATCACAGCTGCAGTCGGCTCTCCCACCGAGACCCCAGGACATTCTTCTCGGTCCTCCTCTTCCCTGCAACGCCGTGCTGGCTCAGCCCCTGCCTCTCCCTGTGCCTTGCCCAGGCAGAGGTGAGGAAGCCGGCACCCTGTGGATGACAATCTGCCTGCAGCCGGGCTGGGGGCAGCGGGGCTCCAGGTCTCTGCTCTCAAAAAACAACTCCATTGCTAAAACAGACCCCGCGTCCTGCCTGCCATAGCTGTTTCTCTTGTTACTTTTACCTGCTCGTCCAAGAAAAGTGACTACTTTCTTTTCCTTGATTTTCCTTTTATCACACACAAACATCCCACCCAAATTTCTCTGTGTCTCTTCTTTTTTTTTTTTTCTTTTCTTAGTTACCACATAACAAAAATGTTTCTCTTATATTAATTTTGTTACTCAGGCAAAGTAAACCATCGCTCCTCAGTATGTCGTATAAAAGCCAGAAATGGAGTGACTCAGTCATGCAGGATTTTATTTAAACCATTTGTCCTGTGGTCAGAGTAGATTAAAGGCAGATCAGGTTGCCCTCGGAGCAACGCTGGGACAGTGAGAGTGAGAGATGTTGGCACTTGCTCCTTAAACCACATGCAGCTCGCGTGACTGCGGCTTCCTCTGGCCACTCTTTGCCTTCTGTAAATGCATCTCCGTGCGGGAGCACCTGCGTGTGCGTGGGCTGGGGGGGACTGGTGCGTTCCCGGCCACCGACACCTTGGGGCACTGCAGCGTGGTGACCCCCAGGGACAGGGTGGCCGGCCGGGGTGCACCGGGGATGGGTGGGATGGGAGGAGGAGGGGGTGGGAGAGCACATTGAGCATTTCCTCGCCCCTCCACACACCGAGGGGGACCTGCTGGGTTTTTTGCCCAGCCTCATGCTGCTCATCTGCAGAAGGGTTAATCGGTCTGGCACCACGGGGTGGCTGCATAGAAGATTTTGGGATGAAAATCCAAAGGCTCACAGTAGATCTGAAATACAATGCATGTGATAAACTGGCTGTTCTCTGCAGAGACGTCCCTGCTGGACCATAACGATTGCAAAACGATCCAGGCGTGTTTTAATTGATTTTAATAGTTGCTGTTACAGTGTCACCACCATGCACTCGGTGCGGAGTTGGGGTGAAGTGAAAGATGGTAAAACCCAAACCCGTTGGAGGTGCCCCAGACGGTGGTTTCACACTATGAAGTGGTCAGGGATGATGTCGGGTCCTCTCCTCTCCTCTCCTCTCCTCTCCTCTCCTCTCCTCTCCTCTCCTCTCCTCTCCTCTCCTCTCCTCTCCTCTCCTCTCCTCTCCTCTCCTCTCCTCTCCTCTCCTCTCCTCTCCTCTCCTCTCCTCTCCTCTCCTCTCCTCTCCCCGGCAGTGTCCGCTCGCCCTCCTACCACCCCGAGCAAGGTTCCCGCCTGTGCCAGCGCAGCTGGCCATGCGATTGCACCGGGAACCGCACCGGGAATTGATCTGGCTTTAAAATAACCCCGCAGCAAAATAACGTTTGGTTTAATTTCAAGGAGCATCATTTCCGTGATCTGGCTCGCGGCATGTGCCAGCACTAGAGGAGCAGGAGCCGCGGGACGGGGAGGGAACCAGAGAGGGAAAGACTCCAAGCTGCTATTGCTGCAGGTTGCCGCAGCCTCCCTGAGCTCCAGGAACATTAACCATTTCTTTAGAAATTTCATTTAGGGCTTTATTAGCTCTAAGCAAAGCATTTGCAAACCTGCCCCTTTCTTCTTCCTCCATCACGTGGTGACTCCGACAGCAGACGGCCAGGGTCTCCTTCAGCTCTCTCACCGAAACTCAAAGCACAAAACCACAAAAGTGGTGAAAAAAGAGAGAATAAAGACAAACCTGCAGTGTGAACTCTTGCAGACCATCCTTTTCATGGCCGGAAAGGCCATTTCTAGGGGTAATATATGCACACATGTGTATATATATACACATATGTATATAGGTAGCACATAGGAGGTGAGCTAGCTAAATCCAGGCAGTGCCCATGCCATGCACCATAGATTTATCCGAAGCTTTTCTCCCAAATTTATCAATCCAGCAACCCGCATAAACAATAAGTTCCCCCATATTAGAAAAAGATGTTGAAGGCTCTGATTAACTGCCTCATCTTTCCGAATCCAGCCTTCAGGTCCAGGTAATGGGGTTGCAGTCTGGGATGCATTCTGCTAATGTCAAATGGACTCATTACCCTAATCCTCCGAGAAACAAAGCCTGGCAGCCTTGCATGGATTTTTATTACGGATTACAACTCTTGTGATCAGTTAATCCAAGAAATTACTCAGTTCTTCCAGTTTGCAAAGTCAAAATATGATTGCTCTTCAAAGAACGCAAACTTGTATGAATTAATCTCTTCATCTAGGGATATAATGGCTTTTTACTAATTTTCTACAAAAATACGGCCATGTGTGGGCTCCATAAATCTGTCTCACCCTGTTACTAGTTACCTTCCCCAGATGCTTT
Organism: Pluvialis apricaria; assembly: GCA_017639485.1. Taxonomy (NCBI): domain Eukaryota; kingdom Metazoa; phylum Chordata; class Aves; order Charadriiformes; family Charadriidae; genus Pluvialis; species Pluvialis apricaria. Next base: position 2,953,365 of record CM030023.1, read on the forward strand.
GAACTTTTACAAAAAGTTGCTTAACCAAAAAAGCACAGCTGCCACATGTTGTAATTTCCTCTTTGGGGGCATCTGTTACCGTCTTCACAAAGGTTTTGCCAACTTTTCTGAGGATTTTTTCTCTATTTGTTGTATTTCTCAGTATCTTTTTAATTTCATCCCAGAAAACAAAGCTGCTTGTTACTATGTTTTCAGCAGCTTCCCAATACCCTGAAGGATGCAGTTGCATAAACTCAGGTTCTATTCAACACTTAGTAAAGAAATGACATTTCCCAGCCCTTTGAACTCTATCACATAAGTTTTCCATTGCTTATGGGGTGTCTGACTTTTTGTCTGACCAACATTGGTGTCGAATTCAGGGGAGGAAAGGAGGGAGGAAAAAACTTCCGTAAGACAATAAATAAATAAAAAATATAAAAAATAAAAGGTCACGATGTGAAATTTACCTTTATGTTCTACTGCCCAAATGCTTCCCCTTCTGCTCATGAGTGCTTCTCCTGACTTCAAAGGGGTTATTTTTGGAGAAGGTGAGTATGACATGGCCCGTATTCCTGATGACAAATACTGACATTCCTTGGGTGACCTCTAAGCCCAACACATCAAAAGTTTTGCTTAAGTTGCACCTACAAAATATGTCTGCAGAGGCACAAGCAGTGAAGTGAGCAGGCCCATGCCAAAATACATAAAGCAACAAGCAGAAGGCCATGAAGATCTCTGCTCGCTCAAGAATGGCGTCTTTGAGATGGAAATAAGTCCAGTTTAGACTGGGGTAATGTGCACTACAAAGCAATGTGGGAGCACTTTCAGGGTCCACCCACGGTGAGGAGCAGCCATGTGGAAAACGTCGTGCCATGCATTGCCATGGCAGTGGTCTGGCGTTTGACACGGGGATGGAAACAGCGATAACGTGGTCCTGATGCTGTTTGGGTCTGTAACGCACATCAGGGGTGCTGGAGGAGTCAGGGCGCTGCGTTGGAGGAATGCTGCCTCCGTGTGAAACCGTTGCTGTGAAAAATTACCCAGAAGTCTGTGTTGCAAAGCAAAAGGATTTGCAGGAGTGCTCCTGGGTTACTGCTGGATCCCCTCCTCACTGACCTGATCCACGCTGGTGCACGCACCGTTTCTCCTCCCCAATCTTCAGCAGTGCTGGGGGCTGAGTGATGCTCTGTGGATCACCGCCCTGCTCTTTGCAGCCCAGAAAATTCTCCAGTTTTGGGAAAATAAGCAAAGTTTGGCAGGAAAGGCAGTAGCTGTGCCTCCAGTAACCACAACCTGCTCCTCAGGCTGACTTGAAGGTACCCTCCTGCTTGTCCTCAGCCACCACGCGCGAAGGTGAGTCACGGCGGGTTTCCAAACACTGCAGCGGGACGGAGATAGGACACAAACAACCACACGCCCACGCAACAAATTGGCTCAATTACTCCGTCTCTTCTGTAGCTTACATTAACGGAACTGTCTAAATAACCATATCTATTTCTGGATCCTGGGGGCACAGGTACCATTTTGCAGCAACATGCTGTTTCCCAAGAAAATTCGAGTAGTTGGAGGAGCTCAGGCAGGGATCTTGACTCATTTTTTTCTAACTATACTTGGGGATCTGTTTTACTGTGTTTTCTAAAAGTTTATTTCTCTCCTGACTAATATGAGCGGTGAGTGAATGATTTTATTTGGCAGATATTGCTCATTTCTCCCATTGTTTTTTTTAACTAGCTTTTTTTTTTTTTGGTTGTTGTTTCTTTTTTAAACCACAGGTAAAATTAGCTGATTTTGAGTTTTGTTTTGCCCTTTGCAGCTTAATTTTAAGTGGAAATCTTGTCATCTCTCCTCTCCCCTGAAGATGAGGAGCTGAGAGAGTAGTGTGAGTAAGCCAGAGCTTATCATGTCCTTCCTGCAGAGGGGGAAGGTGTCTGAGGTTGTCAGAGCACTGGTAACTCTAAAATGAAACATCAGCCTGAGAGTAAATGTTTGACTTTTCCTCTTCGCTTACTCTTATAGCAATCTACTTTTTTCATCACGGATGAGGCAAATTTGGTCTAAAAGCTGGCATGGTTCAACAGGAATTGCCTGTAACACGCACGTCAGGGTGCAGAGCCTGAACGATGCAAGAGGAGCGACCCCAGCACCGTGGTCCTTCCCTTCTCCTCCTGCACACACCCACGTGAGCCATCGCTTGCCCTGTCCTACAACCAACTTCCCGACAGCTGGAGAAGCCACAGAGGGATGGACCTGCATTTGGTGGAGTCTGAGATGTCTTCCACCTTCCTTGTTTTTATTGTACTGACTAATACATCTGGGTTTTTTCCTATCTCCCCGTCAAGCCTTATAGGCATGATTTGCATTGTGTCTGGTGTTGCTATTTAGGGCTTAGGAGGTAGTTAGCAATAAGCGCAAAAGGAATTATTAGACATCTCCATATCCCATACGACTGGCCATTCAGTATAATCCTAGGCTGGGTACCCGTGGTAGCTCTGCTCTTGGAGTAATGCGATATGCTGTCAGAATCGCAGCAGGACAGTTTTTCAGACACATTGTTTTATGGAACGCCAGCATGAAATTTGAAAAGGAAATAGGGAAAGAAAGGCCAACCTAAGCTCCAGGAGCTCAGCACCTCCAAGGGTTGGGCCCTTCGGAAGCGATACCCTAGCAGTTGTCCCTGCTATACTTCTCTTTTAATGATCCATTTGACTACAATTTGCAGAAGCAGACTCGGTAATATAATTAATCTTTGACTATAAAGTAACTGCTGTGCTGCAGAGAGGTTGAGAAAAATATGCCTTCTGGAAAGTACTTTGTCTTATAATACGCCACTCTCCTAATATGTATTCTAATAACAGTGTAAAGGGGAAAACCATTTGGAAGGGTATGTTATTTCTTGGTGCTTCGTGTTGGAATTCATGTCACTGTAGAAGTTATTATTGTAATAAAAAGTAAAAATGAGTTCTCAAAATACACTATAGCATATTATTCAGGACAGCCTGTAAGCAGAGCCTTAATGTTAAGCACATGCATGGATCACTCTGAAGTCAAACCAAAGACTTCTGCTGCGAATAGGGATGAATTTAAGTTAGCTGTTTTCCTGACTCAGGACTCCACACCGACCCTCCAGATAATATAAAAAGACAGACACAAACTCATGGGGAAAAAAATCCTAATCATATTAAATCAGTGGTAAATTCTCCTTCACTGTATTGCAGCCCAGACTTCATCGCTAGTTTAGGACAGAGTAAATTACTGTATTTGTTTTTAGAAACATTTCTGCGCTAGCTGTGAAGCCAAGCATGGATGTGGCATTGCATTAGTAAACTCCTTGCCCTCGCACAACACCCGTTTCAAAAGGGATTAAACTCCATCTTTAATATTTTGTTGATTTGCCTCTTCTACAGGTATGTGAAAGTTGCTCCAGTCCCTCTTGTTCTGATGAGTAGAAACCTTCCCCACTGCATCCAGGGTCAGTTTTGCCTTTTCCAGTAGTTTACAGACTCTCCCACTACTTATAGGCTCATCTCGATGTTCTTAGATGTATTTTGAGCCTTCATCGTACAGGGCTGAGCAAAATCAGCCTCTCCTATTTTCCTGTTATAGGAGGAGTTCTGTGTTCCAGGCATCTAACAGACCTTCTCTGAATCTGCTCTAGTTTAAATTAATTTTTCTTGAACAGAGTCACTAGAACTGCTCAGTTTTTAGACATGCCTTCGTCTAGACTTTGCACAATGACAGGAATATTCCCTTATCTCTCTTGGAAATAATTGGGTGGACACATGGAGAATTGAGTTTGCTCTATTCATCAGTGCGTCGTGTTGCAGTGTTGTTGTTATGCCATAAAAGTGTAACGCTCCATCTCCTCCTCTCTGGTTTCCAGTTGATAAAATTGCTTCTCCACCTTAACTGTGTGATTTTTCACTGCTTGCTTCTTATCATCCTGCTCCTGCACCTCTGCGGCTTACAAAGCCAGAATCTCAGCCTGGGATCTTCCTGCGCAAAAGAAACCTGGGTAAACTCCCTTATAGCCTAAAATAATCTCAATTTTAAGACTATAATAAATAATTTTAGAATGATGCTCTCAACATTCGCAGTAGGAAATGTTGGGCTCCCGATGAGGTGTCCCGCTATTTTCCTATACACTTTAATCAATGATCAGATTCGCGCTGGAAAGCTCTGAACGCCAAAAGCAGCATCAAACACGGCGTTAGGCTTGCTGAGGACGGCTCACGCCGTTGTTGCTCAAATATTTGCAACGCAGAAGGGACGCCACAGCCTGGAGCAACGCACACGCCGTGTCTCGCGCTGCCCGCTGCTGCCCGGACAGCAAGCCACTTCTGCCACCGGCGGGGAAAGCGGCTCATCCACAGAGAAATGGAGATGGGCGGTGTTTGTAATAGCGGGGGAGGAACACATTGTGATGGTGCGTGGTTTATATGGCATTTCAGATGTACAGGCATGAAAACACGGTCTCTTGAGGTCTCTGTTTATCAGCATGGGAGAAAGGTTTGCTTGGGCGTTGTAACTCAGCTGTCACCTCTGGGTTTACACATATTCCTGCAGTGGAGATTTCACTGTTTTATTAAAGATTTATTGCGTTATTTTTCATGCGGAGAAACAACAGGATGCCTTACGCTCCGGAAATACTAATAAGACCATAAGAGCCATCCCACCAGGGCAGACGAGCCTCGACGCCAGCATCCTGTCCCTGAGAGGTGGCTGCCGAAGGGGGGGGGTGACACAGAGTGACCCCATAGGGATGGCTCCCAAAAACGCTCTGCCAGCCCCAGCAACGTCCTGAGCGAGAGCATCTGCCCCACACTTCCTTGTACAGGTGCTGCTCCGTGCCCTCAGCATCGCCCGGTCCCGTGGGGCTGTGTGCCCATCCACAGCTCTCCTCAGTTGTTCCTGATAAGATGAGATGATGGCCTCAGTGTGGGCACTAGCAAAAATGCAGGTGACCTCAAAGGGGACATGAAAATCCCTGACTTTTTAAGAAGTAAATGTAGGAAAAGCAGTAAAGCAGAATATGTGGCATATACAGACTGTCTGAAATGCCAGGAGATAGAAACTCTCCAACTTAGGATCAGGTTGTTCAGAAGATTTACAAAGTATAGTAGTAACTCATGCAAAACATTTTAACAAACCCTCTGCATGGTGTTCCTCATCCAAAAAAAAACCCAGCATTGGAGTCAGCACAATGTATTTGATCTTTCTCCTGGTTCAACTTCCATCACCCTGAATTCAGGGGGAAAAAAATGTAGTGCTTTGGAAAGACTTCCCAGCATGGAAGGTTTGTGAAGCGCGTGCCCTGCTGTGCGGGGATCTCTAGCGGAGACAGCTGGTGCCACCTAGGCCAGGAAAGCTGATAAAGCTGGCAGGCAGCAGACAAATTTCTTTAATAAATAATGAAAACAAAATAATGCCCGCAGATACACCCATGCAAACTCACTCAAGGCTTTGACTCTATATATGAATTAAAACATTTCATTACTGAAGACTTTTATCCGAGACCATGAAGTAGGTGTGCCGAGTAGATGGAAGGCGTGCCAGCAGTAGGTCTCCTGCTTTTTACTTTTTATTTTTAAACATAGGTGGTTTTGTAATACTTCCCCAAGAGGTGAAACAAGCCACCACTGACCCATACCTACACGTCTGGTGAAACCTGCCAAGACCACAGCTCTGCAAAATCCATAACCCGTCCCTGCTTTATCAGGAAATATAGTGTGTAATAACCCACGCTACTGCCAGATAACGTGATTCAGAGATGTATTTCTCATCCTTTCCATCTCTTCAGGATAGTTGCTCATTGCAAGAACTTATTCAGGCAAAAGTCAAGAGTGAAGCAGCCTTCCTTCCTATCGGGCAACTTGTCGAGATACTTAAAGGGATTTTAGGAAAGCAAACCCACACTGAGCATCAGACTGACGGAGGCAGAGAGCTGCCAAGTTATTATTACAGCATTTTGTTATTATTTAATAGGAAGCATCCCAGACATCTTAACAAATAGGATTCCCTCGCGGCTATTTTGCACAGTATTTCTTGGATCCTGTGACTCAGCACTTTATCAACACAGCAATGATATAAAAAATAAGACTCAACGAGGTAACGAACAGCAGTTGCAGCAGGTCAGAAGTGCTGGGTGCACTTGTCAGGACATCCTTGGTAGGTCCTGCGGGAATCACAGGAGCCTCCGGACCTCCGGGCTTGTCCCTTCCAACATGATGGTGTCTACCCCACTGCCCAAAAAAAAGATGCTGGACTGATGCCGGGTAAACAAGATAACATATCTGCCTAAAGGAAGACTCCAGTCGTGCTAGTGCGTTTCCCAACCTCCTCATGGTGGCCATATGAGGGATGAAAACTGGTTTCACACCAGCATTTGCTGACAGCAAAATATAATGAAAAACATTTATATGAAACAATGTAGACCACATACTAATTGGCATTTTATGTAACCACCCTGAAGATCATAAGATTTCAATTTAGCATAGCTAATCACGGCATCGATTGCGTTCCCCTGGAGCCATGCATTACTCCGAGGGCGTACGGCTGCACCGCTGTCCTGCGGCTCCAAAGCACGTCCGTGGATGTATATTCTCATCTTGTCAAACCCTTCAAAGCAAAATAAATACTGAGCACAGGAAGCCCAGTGGTGGTGGCTGTGAAACAGGTCTTTTGGCAGAGCCCCAGGAAAAGGAAGAAGAAGGAATTAAAATTCAGTCCAGTCCATTGAACTTGGCCACCACTGGCACGTCAGTAGCTGTTAGGAAGCCTGAAATTCTCTTTAATCCTCTTTGAGGGTATCTGGGCCCTGGGACCTTTGGATTTTACATCTTAGGTAAAGGTATATAAAGAAAGGCAAATGCAAGGGGACAGGAGGACATGGCTGTGGGGGACAGGAGGACACAGGCAGATGGACACCTGGCAGTTTCTCCACCTGCTGTGTCCATGGTTCTGCATGGGACAGCATCCTGGCCATCAGGCTCACCCAGGACATCTCTCCCGCAGCAATGAGCAGATGTCCCAAAGTGAGATCTGAGCCGATCCTGTTCAACTGTTGTCAACTGTTGTCAAAAATACAGATGTTTTTAAGTGTCCAACCCATCCTCTTGCTGGTTGGCAAGGAGAGCAAGCTTTCAGTGCTGGGCCACGTCCAGAGATGTGGCAGCTGAAGCAGCACACCCGGCGCGCGAGCCCCGTCGAGCCGGCAGCTTGGCAGAAACCCTCGCCCGGTGGTGTGCACCACTCGCTAACACGCGAGATCTGGCATTACCTCGAGACCTGGAAACGGAAACATTTGTATGCGCTGTGACTTCTAACAAAGCTCGTCAGGCTGAGCATCTTGCTTCAGACCTGGGTCTCATCCCCGTTTTGTCCACAAGGTTAGCAAAAATTCATCATGGATCTCATGTAGGAGTCTCCTCCTTCTACCAAGTATTGGCTAAGGAACCACGCAGTGATGCTGGACTGAATGAAATAATTTCATGTGCTGGTCATGATCTGCCACTGCTCTTGTGCATGCGTACGTAAATAAAACTGGTTGCATCACACTTCAATTTTTAACCTTCTGAGTCATTTCTGTCTAAACATCTTTTTTGGCATGGCTTATTGGGTATTTTCTACCTTTAAAGGTTGGGGTTTTTTCTTTGCAGGAACCCAGGCTACTGTAAAAACCTTACTTTTAATAAGAATCAGGGGTTGGAAAAAGCAGCAGAGACACTTTTGCTCCCTTTCGCAGGCTGGGGAAGGCAATGCAGCAGTTTGGTCCCACTCGTGGCTCCCCCAGTTACCCCCAGCCCTCTGTGCTCTGTGTCCTGAGAGCCACCAGCAAAACACACCACCGCAGAAAGTTTCGGTGGCTTTCCCTTCTGTTGGCTTCGCAGAGCTCTGGCGTGGGGCTGCTCCGCTCCTCCTGCTCCTGCCTGCTGCAGACCTTCTCCAAGGGAGCAGCAGCATCTTCCAAAGAGTCCAAAAACCTCCAGAGCTGCATTTTGTTTCCCTCCTCTCCTCTCCCTCCCTGCCGCTGCAGTCCAGGGCATAAAAATACAACCAGTCACGCAAGAGAAACATTAAAAAAAAACAAAAAACCACCCAAAAGGCAGCTGCTGCAGCCGGAGGGAGGAGAGGGTGCTCAAGCAGGTCCACAGCCGCTCTGCAGGGTGGGTATGTGGGCAGCCGCGAGCGCCGGCGGGCGAGAAAGTAGGTCCAAGGTAATCAGAGTTAAAAACAAACCCACCACGTCCCGTCCCATACCCGGGGTTGTTGTTTTCTCGTGTGAGGTTACTCAGGAAGTTTGCAGCAGGATACGCCGATGACCTCTGCTCGGGTAATCGCGTTAACACTTCGCTTACCTTTTCTCCCACAATAAACGGCATGTTTCCTCCCTGGGAATCTGGCTTTGGCTGCAGGTTTCCTGTGCTGGGGAGCAGCTTAACCCTTTGGGAGGTCCCAACCCCCCGGGAACCCCCAGGGCTGGTGGGGCTGAGGGGCATCCCACGGGCAGGTGGGGGTCCCTTTTCTCCCCAGTGGGGACGTGGGAGTCAAGGCAAGGTGGGATGGGGTCGCCTTGGAGGTGGCAGGGCTTCCATGGCGAGGTTTGGGAAAGAAAGGAAAACAGAGGAAAAGGGCAAAAAGGGAAAATGGAAGAAACCAGCACTGGTTGATATTTCCAGGTGGAAATCAAGCAGCGTTTCAGCCAGGGGATGGAGGGAGATGCGCAGGTCCAAGCCCATGGGGATGGATTCACGTTAATTGTCTGAAGTCACCCGGAGGGAAGCAGCTGTGAGGGGGATGCAGACAAGGCAGAAGGTGGGTTCAGCCCTCAGCAGGAGCCCAAGCACGGTCCATCAGGCTGCAGGGTGATGGGGAGAGGCTCCCACGCAGGGACCTTGGCAAAAGCCGGTGCGTTGGGTGGGCTGTGGGGTGATGCCGGAGGGATCTCACAGGGCCTCTCATAACCTGGCAGAAGAAACGCTGCAAATAGCACTGGGATAACACCTACCAATAGCTACGGGATACCGGAGTGGAGGACGTCCATCTCCTCCATGCGCCCAGACAGCGCGGTCAGTTGCAGGGCTGGTGGGAGCCTGCCCAACCGAGGGCGACAGTTCCCGAGGTTAAGACGACACACTGTTCTCACCCAAAAAAACTGGAAAATAAAACTGGGAACAAGTCGTATCAGACTAATAATATCCTGGGGTGGCTGGGAGGCACCCGAAAGCCCGGAGGGGCTGGGGCTGTGGGAGCTGTGGGGCAGGAACAGCCCTCCCAGCATGTCCAGTTGGATCCCTTTGGGATATGGCAGCAATTTGGATTCGTGGGCTGCCAGCAACGCTGGACTCAGTTATCCGTGCTTTATAGGAGGGAAGGAAGGAGTAAGTAACGAATGAAAAACAAATTAACAAGTTGCTTGTTTGCATTTTTTTAAATTAAAATTGTTTTCAGTCAAAAAATAGCCAAAATTCAGGGGCTATGCGGGGTGGTCTTAATGCCATGGCCACAGAGGCCAGAATATAGGATGATCCATTCCAGAAACATGCAGAGGTTCTACCACATGGATGCAAAATAAAGGTTCATTAGCCAGAAAAACCATCTTCATCACGGGGAGTCCTGTGGAGGGACCTCTCTGGAAGGAGCACGAGGGACTCCTCGGGAAAGCCTTCACTTTGTCCCAAGAGGTGCTCTGTCCCCATCGCTCACTGTTATCTTGCAGCCCTTAATAAGCTTTGGACTAAATATTCAGGGCCTGGGGCGGGGGGGAAAGCCCACCCTGCCCATGTACTTCAGCCCCTTTGAAACTAGAAGGACCCTGGGAGAGGTCCAGGAAATATTCTCACCCTCCACCTCTGCAATACCTCTGCAAAATGCCCCTGGCTGGGTCCATCCAGGGCTGTAGCACTGCAAGAAGGAGCAGGGCAGCACCATCCCCTGGGTTCGGATGCCTCCTACTATCTTGGTTTAATTGCGCTTTGTTGCTTTGAGGGGGGGGCCGTGAGGGCTGCAACAATGGCTCGAAAACAGGCTCTGGAAAGAGCGACTCACTTGCTGAGCCATTGAGGATGTTGTTTATATGTTAGATCCTGTTTTCTTCCTCCAGCAAAGTGCTTCTCCTCCCAGGTGCATCTCCCGCGGCTCCCCACCACGCCGGGGCGAGAGGCGGCTTCCTGCCGGTGTGACCCCTCCGGGAACAGCAGGGCTCAGCCGGGGGTACCCTCCGCCACGGGCACAATGCCACCTTGCCCGGGGAAGAAATGCCGCAGCCGAGGGCCTGGGCTGGTTGGTATTGCGAGGCGATAAATAAACTCCCCCCTCATCTCCGTGGTGGTGAAAGCAAGACCAGGGTTGAGCACTATGCACGCCGCTGTCTTGCCCGGGTTATCCGGGTCTGTGCGGGGCTCCGGGCATCCTTCAGCCTCATTGGGGACTATGGGGAAGCAACGCTAAGTGTCCAGGGAGCTCGGGGTGGAAGGGGCCACCATCACCGCGAGACCCTCCGTGGGTCACCGCTGCCCGGCCAGCCCGTGGAAAGCCGTCGGGAGCCAGCGTGAGCAGCTGCAGGTGTGCACCGAGGCTCCCGATCCTGCAGCGTGATTTTCCATAGCAATTATTCCTCACGACGCTTCACATTCCAAAAAAAACCCATGGGATACGGGGGCCATTTCCAGCATGTACTTGCTGGAGCTGCTCTGCACACTGGTGGCGAGGAAGCAGATATGCCTGTGGGGACACTGACTCGGGGGGACAGGCCAAAAAATTTGATATTTCTAATTTAACTCCAAGGGAGAGAAGCTGTGAGCCTGGGGAAGCTGCACGGGCGATGCAGCGGTGCCATGCATGGGGACGTGGTGGCGCCACCAGCCCAAGGGGCTCTTGCTGCAGCTTGCGATGCCCAAGGGGACCTGCTGGGGACCCAGATCCCACCTCGCCTTCAGCATCTCCCACCTCCCTGGTGGCCGAGGACGCTGCCCAGGCTGACACGTCGCCTCGTTAGGGGAGGGGAGACGGGAACCGGGACATGGGCCGGGAGCGCAGCAGCTGCCAACATGGGAATGTTTGAACAAGGAGCGAAACCTCATTTAAACAAATAAATAAACAAGCTGACATCCTCTGGGCCCAGGTTTATGATAATAAAAACAGAGCGCACAGCTTGTGGGAGGAAAATACATCGTGTATTTTCACATCTCCCGTTTCCTCCTAGACCGTCGCAAGAATTTCCTCCGAGTCCATCACTTCCTTCTGACATTTTCGAGCTCAGAAATCCATATCTGAGCCCGATGCCCTCTCCTTGACGAGTGACGCAGGAAGAAGCAGCTTTGAAGGAGCCCTCTCAGCCACATTTTTGCGCCTGGTTGCTTTGAAGTGCCGGAGGCAGTGCAGAGACAAAGCAGAGCCAGGCATGGGAGCCCACCACGTCCCAACCCGGTGTTTTCCCCTTTTTCCAGCCTCATAACAACCCCGCGGAGCTGCGCAGAGCAGCACCATCCAGGTTCATTTACCCTCACGAGGGTTTTCTCCAGCCGGGCTCTTCTTATTGATTTCCAGGGGATTTTCAAGCGTAGCCCCAATTCTGAGAAAATAAGACGCAGCTGGGACCTGCGCTTGCGCCTCTAGCTGAACCCAGTCCATTTTTTTATTAAAAACCTCTCTTGCAGTTTGCAGTTGAGGAGTGGATAGACAAATTCACGTCAAACTGATGCTGCAAGGCACAGCGGTCATTAACTCAGTGCAGAGCCGGAGTTTTCAAGTGGGTAAACTGAGGCACCAAGCAAGCAACTCGCTTAATCGCCCTCCCAGCTCCATTGCAAAGCCCAAAATAGACTCCAGAAGCCTTTATTATTATTTTCACGTGAGGGTGCTGAAAACTGCCCGTGCTTTCAAGAAGTGGGGGTGAAGCGGTTTCCTGGTGTGTCAGCGCCTCTCGTGCCAGAGCAGCGCTTAGTTATTCGCACTCGGTTGTAAATGAGCTTGAAAAACTTGCGCTAAATCTAAGATTACAGTAAACAAGTTACAGAGATGTGAGCTGGGATATCCTGGAAAGCCCCAGCTGCCCTGAAAAGGAAAAAAAAAAAAAGGAAAAAAAAAAATCTTGCAAGTGCATTCCAGAGTCCTTTAAATCGAGGTGAAGTTGTCCTAGCTCCAGCTCCAGCCAAGGCAATTTTATTTTTTTTTCCCAGGGAGCAGATAATTTGGGCACCTTTGCCCTAAAGCAGCGACCTCCAGCTTTCACCTCGGGGCCATGTCCCCAGGGCAGTGCCATTCATGTCATGCCGGCCCCTGAGCCTGAGAGAGACCCAGCGGTAGTATCACAGGGGAAAAAAATAAAGTCACCTTGGGAAGAGAATGCTTCCCATTTTTTGGCTCTCAGAGGTGTCAAAGGAAGCAATCTGACGTCGAAGGGCCGGAAAAAAACAGCTTCTTGGCTGATGTTGCTCATGTACAGCGAGGTCACTTAGAAAGCTATCAGTGGCTTAAAAATAAATGCAGCATGGAGGTTGCCATTCAGCGATATCCTGTATCCGAAAGCTGCGAGGGGTGTAAGCAGGAAGAAACTGGAATGACCTTCCCTCCCCCCGCCCCCATTCCCACCTTTTTTTTTTTTTTTTCCCCTTTTTCATGCTGCTGGCAGTAAATCACTGAAATTTCTGCATTCAGGTGATGGCGCTTCATTAAAAATAGCCCAGGGAACGGGCTGCGGTGGGTGATGCCTGGCCGAGCGCGCTCCCACTGCCCTCCGCGGCTGGCCTGGCACAAGCAGGTCCAAGGCTGTCCCGTGCCGGCCAGCACTGCCAGGATTGTGCGTGCAGCTCCTGTGCTCCCCGCATGGACATCTGCGGCTGGACACCGAGCTGAGCGCGTACGCTGGCCCTGGGCAGCATGGCAGTGCTAAGAGGAGGAGGAGGAGGAGGATGACCAGCTCCAGGTAGTTAGCAGTCCACATCCCCATCCCATCTGCAAAGCAAGTTCAGCCCTGAGAACAGCCCCGGGGAGAATGACTCAGGGGTATTGGTTGATGAGAAACTCAACACGAGCTGGCAATGTGCGCTGCTATCCCAGAAGGCCGACCGCATCCTGGGCTGCATCAGCAGCGTGGCCGGCAGGGCGAGGGGGGATTGTGCCCCTCTGCTGCGCTCTGGGGAGCCCCCCCTGCAGCGCTGCCCCCAGCTCGGAGGGTCCCAACAGCAGAAGGACACGGAGCTGGTGGAGCAGGGCCGGAGGAGGGCCCGGAGATGCTGCGAGGGCTGAGCCCCTCTGCGGGGAGGACAGGCTGGGAGAGGGGGGGTTCAGCCTGGAGAGGAGAAGGCTCCGTGGAGACCTTATGGCAGCTTTCCAGTATCTGAAGCTGGAGAGGGACTTTTTACAGGGGCATGGAGTGATGGGACAAAGGATGATGGCTTCACACTGTAAGAGAGTTGATTTAGATTAGAGATCAGGAAGAAATTTTTCCCTCTGAGGGCGATGAGCCCCTGGCGCAGGTTGCCCCAAGAAGGACTGCCCCATCCCTGGAGGTGTTCAAGGCCAGGTTGGACGGGGCTTGGAGCACCCTGGGCTGGTGGGAGGTGTCCCTGCCCAGGGCAGGGGGAGTGGGACTGGGTGGTCTTCAAGGTCCCTTCCAACCCAAACCATTCTATGGTTCTATGATTCACACACATGCACATGGGAAAAAAAAGAAAATTCTCTGTGTAATTTATCCAGTTTTCCAGAGCTCCTTCTCCAGCAGACTAAAAAGGCCGCACTAACGCATCAATATCGAACAACAGCACAATGCTAAGAAATGCTCCGACATTTGCAGATCTGGCCCTGCTCACTCTTGTTCTTTGGACTTCGCCTTTTTGTCACCTTCCTCCCTCCCTCTGGGTCCTTCAACCTCCATCAGGGATGTGAAGGAAGCTCTGAACGAGGCCGCTGGGTCAGGCAGGGGCATATGCGGACCCCTTTGGGAAGGAAGCCTCCAGCCCACGTAGAGGCTTAAGAATCAGGGACTTTAAATATGGAGTAAAACAGCCCTTGGCCCAAATGCCTCTCACCTAAGAAGACACCAGGGCATCATTTCTGCTCCATCACCCAGTGGATGGTGGAAGAAGCACCACAGCCAAACCAGGCAGCTATAAGGCTCTGTGGGCACGCGGTGCCTGTGCTCACGGCTTCTCTCCTTTGGAGTAGAATTAGAAATATCAATTTCTTAGCCTGCGTCCCCAGCTTCAGTGGGGCCGCACTGATTCATCCCAGGGATGTCCATGGAGGGGATGGTTTGGGGAGCCTGGCTCTGCTTCTCTCCCTGCCCGGCCACGTTGAAAAGTTGGCACCACTGTTATCAGCACCAGCGAACTGCTGGAGGCACCTCCCCACCGCGGCAGCGCAGCCGTGGGTTTACTAAACCAGGTTTCTTCGCTGGCAAGTTCAAGCTCCTGCTCTCCCTTCTGCACCCTGCAGAAAGGACCTTTCCCTTTGGAAAGGACTCCTTTCCAAACACTGCCAGTACGTTATCCAACAGGAACGGTAAGAGTCGCCAAGGTAAAAATCAGCTTATAAACCCGCTTGCATTTTCTCCTGAGAAACTTCAGAACACAGGAAAGAATCGACACCCAAACAGGGAAAGAAAGAGGAAGAAGATTTATGTCTCCTATGATTAAAGGATCAAAACCAGCCGTGATGCAAAATGCGATCGAGCCCACAATCCCCTTTTGATGTCTGCAGGAAGGAAAGAAGATGCTGAGAACTTTCTCAGCTCTCTGGATGCCGGCCCTTATTTCCACGTCCAGGGTCAAGAGGTGGTGGAAAGAAAAATAAAGCCCAACCGGGAAATAAGAAGTTGAAAGAGCTCTTTCCTTCCCCGAGGCCGCTGGGCAGGGGCAGAGCCGTGCCTGGGGGCGGTGGGACAAGCGGGCAGGTGCCTGGCAAGAGCGTGAGCCCGCCAGAGCCGCAGTGCCGTCCCTGCCCCGCGCTGGATGGGTGTGCAGCACCCGCGCGGCGGTGGTGCCTGCGAGCGGTTGGGGAAGTCTGCTAAGGAGTTGAGAAAGGCAAACGCCATCGGCTGCTGCCACAGGTTGACCTGAGTGTCCCCACCGCGTCCCCTCGAACAATACTGCGTGATCCCGCTACACTGCTCACAGTGGATGAAACCCCTAAATTTAGATATACCAGCTGTGAGCGGTATGCAAGGTATTTAAGGGCATATAATTTTAGACTAAGCATAATTGTGAGACATATTTCATCACGTTATATCTGGGGCTGAGCAATGCCAAATATTTTCCGCGGTTATTTGTGCAGATCTTTACATGAATTAGCAATAGTCACGATGATCCCGCTCCAGAGCCCGTTGTGCGGTGGAGAGACGGCGAAGCTGAATTTTTCATTTTCCCCCAGTTGGTGTTTGTGAGAGAAGCACTCAGGCATCCACCGGAGCAAGGAAAAGAAAAATCCCCAGCTTGCCTGGGATCGGTCACAGGCAGACAGCCTGCCTGCAACTGGAACGGATTCTGCCCATCACCAAAGTAAACACAAATAAATCAATCAATAAAGGGGGTTTATCAAACAAGCCAAGAAATTTAGGGAAATTTTCATCTGCTCACAGCTTTTCCGCAAACAACAGCAACAAAAAAGGGCTGCCGGGGCCAGGTCAGTGACTGGGGTGAAGCGGCAGAGCTGCCTTGAAGTCAAAGTGCTAATGGGTAACAGCTGAGAAAATCTGGCTTTGAGGTCCCGGTGAGTCACGGGGTGAGCTCTGCTCATGGAGCCGACCGCTGCCCTCCCCATCTCCGTGAGCAACCAGCACATGTCTGTCTGTCGGGGTAGATGGCCATGCCCCGAACCCCAAGATCATCTCGGAAAAATCCTCCGAAAACCACCTCTGCCCAGCAGCTGGGGAAACTGGTTTTGCTTCCAGCCAGGACAGTCGTGTCAGCTTGCAGCCCGCTGGCAGCCGTGACCTTCCTTCCGTAGGGATGGTTAACACAGCTCTTCGGTTTGATGCCGTTTTCCAGGCAGCTCCGAGATTTCGTAGGAGCACTCCGTTTGGGCCACCTCAGCACGGCAGGATCAGGCCCGGTGGGAAAGGGCAGCTCCAGGGAGTCCTGGAATTAAATCAGGGTGAGAAAAGCCGGCGTCCCTGTCCCTCACTGCAATAGGCTCAGCCATGTGGCAAGTATTTTACTGCCTGGTGCATGCTCCGGGACTTTTTTAAGCAGCTCTGCACATTTTCCTAGACCAAGTGATGGAAGTGAGCATCTCCCGCTGCAATCCTCCGTCTCCACGGTTCAGGCTTTCATCCCTCTGCCAGCGATGCTGCGCTGCACAACCCAGAGCACCTTTATTTTTATAGCCTGCTGGAGGATCAGTCCCAGCCTAACCAGTTGGTCTCGGTTACCGACCTTGCCAGACAGTGTTTTAACTTATGTCATTTTTAATAAGTCACAGCCAGAATGCTGACGAGATCGGTTTTGTTTTGCTGGCCGAATCTCCGTGCCACCGCTGCTATAAGCGCTCACGTGCCAGGCTAGAGCTTGATTGCCCGTGTTGTCTTAAAGAATTCCTTCACGCCAGTTTGAATTATTCTGGGCAACGGAAAACCCACTCGACGCGCACTGGGATGCTCCTCCCAACACGCCGGGGAGACAGAGAGTCTTTAAACTGCACCTACAATGGGTGTTCATAAAAATAAAAAAAAAAAGAAAAGAAATAAACCAAAACAGGTTTAAAAGGAAAGTCGTGGTGCTCCTGGGGCTCAGCGCCAATCAGCGTGGGGGAGAGGAACCGCTGGTGCGGAAAGCCAGCGCTGCAAGGGGACACGGGGCGGCTCAGGCGAGCGCTGAGCCGGGTTGGGGGGGGACACCACAAACGAGGGAGGGGGTGTCTGAAAGAGCATCTCCCAAACCCAGCGCAGGTGCCCTAACTGCAAGGCCACCCTTGCTGCTCTTGGCTCTGTTTGGCGCTTTCTTTAAAAAAATGGAAATCCGGAGAAATTAAAGCTACTGGATTTTGGTGGGGATGCCAATGGGCTGTTCTGATGTGATGGCGCTACACCAAAACAAAAGCCACGATTAGTTTTATTTTAAACGCTCTGGGATCTCTCGCAGTGCTGCAGGAGGGGCTCCTGGAAGGATCCGTCTGTCCGTCGTGCTGTGCAGCGTCCCGGGAGCTCTCACTGGAGCATCGTCACTCATGGACCGGTCCCTCCCCTGCCCCGTGCCGTCCGCAGCCGGACCTGCCATGGCACCGGCCGATACCAGCTGGCCCCGTTTTACAGCGGACACATCATCCGTCATGGTGGCAACGAGTCTTTTCTTCCCCCAAGTGTTTCCAGAGTTTAATGCTGTAAAGGCCAGATGGGATGTCTGCTGTAAGGTTTTTAGCTCCCAGCACTTCCCAAATAACCTCGCGCGGGGTTAACAGGCACTGATAGACAGTGCGGTCTTGGGGAGGCGGCAAACTCAGCACAGCTTCTCCGAGGAGAAACAACTGCACTTTTTAAGCTGTCCCGGTTTCCTCCTCTTGCCCCCCTCCCTTCTTCTTTTTATCTTCTTGTATTTCAGGAGGGAGAGGAGGAGGAGGAAGGAAAGGATAATTTTGACTGATGATGAGGAAACAATTTGGCGTAACTCTAGCCAGTTTTTTGTCAAACACTCAGCACCCAGCATCATTTTCCCCAGCCTGGGGAGGCTTGTCTTACCATACTACCTGGAGGGTGTTTAGCGGGCTGCGTCCATCCCCCCAGCAGGTCGGAGTTTTCCACACTTCCGTGGAAGGGGGGAAGGTGTGCTTTGTTTTTTTCCTTTGCTTTCTTTCAAAGATGACTTGTCCCCTCTGCTTTGAGGCAGGCTGGGGAGCAGCTCCCGGGTGAGCCCCACGCTGCGGGAAGCAAGCAAAAAAATCCCAACACGTGTAGAGTCTTAAAAATTGCCATTTTTGGCTTTTGTACTGAAATATCTTCAACAGGGCATAAAAGAGAAAATGTAGCTCTGCAGCATTTATGCTGACAGAAGACCAAAATGGAGACAGGAGAAGGCTGAAGAACTCCAGTTGCATTGGAGGGACCCGATGCAGCAGGCTGCAGCCGTAAGGATGGATTTTAATCAAGGACAGCACAAAAGCGCCAGTGATGAGGAGCTGGTCTGGCTCACAAGGGCCACGGGGTCTGAAATTTCCCTCTAGCGTCTGAGAGGGGTGAAGCCTCCGTTTTGGCATCGCGCCCTCCCCTGTGGCCCCTCCAGCTCAGCTCGTGGGGCTTCCTCTTATCGCAGATGCGTCTTTCCACACCAGCATCTTCGCGATGATGGTGACCGAGGAAAGGGACGATCCCCCAGCCATTCTCTAGCCATACACAGCCCTTGCTTCAACTTCACTGCGTTGAATGTGAATAGTCTTGGCTGATAACATCCTGTACAAGAAAGTAGAGAGAAAAAGGTGAAGTAGCTCAGAGGAAGGACAGCTGGAAGAGAGGAGTCACTGTCAGCGCATGAATCAGAGGTATAGCAAAGACATTTGTCTGCACTGTGAATGACACCCCTTCCTTAGCTGGCTAAAAATGATTAACTTTTAAAAACCCAACTGCTTTTTATTATTAATGTTCTATTTGAGTGCCTTGCGCTTGTGAGTAAAATAAATTTGGGTTGGTTTCAGATTTATCTTCACGTGGTTTCACTTCAAGTGTTTTAGAAATAAAAAGTGGTTTGCAAACAAAACAGATTATTTTAATAGGTTTATAATCAAATGGTTTCATGGACATATTATTCTCAACTCATAGAAGCTTTTTCATTTCAGTTCTTGGGGTTTTATATCTGATGATTGCTTTGAATAAAACAGAGTTTGGAATTCTCTTGTTTGTTTTTTTCTTCTGATTTGGGATGAACAGAAGTACATGGCATCTGGTAAAGTTGTGTGAGCATGTGGTTTAAACCTGCCTCGAAGCAGTTGCAAGTGTTATGCATATTTATCAAGGACAGAGGGATTATAATACAATTATGCACTACTAGTCAATAAAAAAGGAATTATCGTAACAGCTTCCATGTCACACATGGGATCACATTGCAATTAGGAAGGAAGAGCCCACAGTTAATCACTCCAAATGCTTTCTTCGTGTTCTACAAGGTACCGAGGGGAGCAGCTCCAGGGAGAAGTTACAACCTGGAGATGCTGTGGCTCAGCACCCTCTGCCTCCGGGCACAGGTGAAGGTGCCAGGATCAGCCCAGCGACACCGTCCTGCGGCAGGGATGGTGGCAGCTCCGCAGTGCTGGGCACGGGCACGAGCCTGCAGAGCACTCCAGCCAACGTCTCTTCACCCTGGAAATCACTGGGAAGTGATACGACTGAGAGGATTTAGAACCTGAACGACTTCTGCAGGTCTGGGCAGATGTGGTCCTGTATTGCGGCCAACGTACAAGAACATTTAACCCAATTCCCTTGTATTAATCCCACTATGGAAAAAGAGTTTGTGCAGCGAAAGCAGAGAGGGAGAGGGGCTGAGTGTTGCCCTCGGATCGTTTATCTGCGTTAGAGGGGGAGGCGAGGGGTGAAGGGCAGCGGGGACGGCCGTCCCCACCACGGCAGGCTGCTGAGTTACCTGCACAGTGCCACGAAGTGGCTCCATGTCACGGCGGAGTATTTGCTTTCAGGGGATGACAACAGCACCCATCAGAAAAGGCGGCGATTTCTGCACCAGCCTGTATTCTGCTTCCGTACCGTGAAATGGAAGGAGCTGTACACGCTACTGTCAACGTACCAAGACAGTGAGGGATTTGCGACTCGTTTTTCTCCGTTAGCGGCTCAAGTGGTTGCGGGAGAAGCCGCTCTGTCATCGCCCAGGTTCGTTTCCCTGGGCTTCAAGGGAAACGTGCACTCATTTTCCAAAGCCTGCGCTATCGCGAAGTGCATCTAGCCATGGATGTGCTAACTGTCGGAACTGTTGCTGGCGCTGCGTTAGGTCGCTGCTGCTATAATAGAAGAGCAGTCCTCTTCCAAGCACAATAAATTCTGTGACCACCAGCCCCAGAAGTCTCTCTTCTAATTAAAGGCTTTGGGTATGGATATTCCAAGAGCTGCTGAGATCCGGTGGAAGCGGGACAATGTAAACACCTTGGAAAATGCCTCAGTTTCCAAATGAGTTCCCCACATAAAAAATGGTTGATCTACCAGAGCAGACCAGCAGTGAAGCCAGTGCATTGGCCCTTGCTCTGCTAAGCCATCGGGGAGATGGAAAAATACGGCGTATTCCTTCATTCCTGATCATTACTGATCAGCAGTGGTCCAGAAGCTTGGTAACTGAGAGCTATTATTTTTTTTCCCAGCTTTTGTATATAAGAGTGTCTATTACTGTTATTGCTTCCTGTCCTATTGCACTGGATTTCGTGCTCTAGGATGGGTTAGAGGACCTAAAAAGCAAAAGCTTTTCTTGCTCTGTGGGCAATGGGGGCTGGAAACATTTGAGCCACCTTCTCAATGTTCTCTGTGGATTTTCCTCTCGAAGGGAGGCTGTGACCCATCAGGGGTAGTAAAAACCATTCTGCATACTTTGACATTATCTTCCATCAAAGAATCCCTGAGGCCCATTAATTAAACCTCACTTGCTGCCTGGGAGGTAGGTACAGGTTATCCAGCTCAATTTACATTGGAAAAGGTTAATTGGCTCATTGGACCTCACGGAGCCGGGATAGCAGGTGCCCTCCCATTCCTGCCGAGCTCCCAAATAACCTGGGACCGAGTCACCTTGCACTGGTGCCCAGTGCCGTTTTTTCTTGAATCCCATCACAGACCACACAGGGGAATCAAGTGAGCAATACCAAAAAAAACCCTCCTGCCTATATCCATCGCCTGCTTCCCCTTTTGCTTTTCTTAGTATCCAGAAGAGAGAAAGAAAAAAAAAAAATTAAAGGCAACATGAAACCACTCCACACTCCCAATGAGAAAATAAAAATGGATGTTGCAGGCTCATGTGTTCTATACGTTTCCAAATATTTCCATCTGCTCCTGAAATTTCCATTAGGAGTTGCCAAAAAGTCTTACAGAATTGTTAACACGATGGTAAATTTAGATTCTTTTTATGGAGAGACGTTTCCCCACCCTCTTAAAAGTCTGGTATCAATTTGTCCTGTCACTGATAAGCCAAAGGTATTGCTGAATTTGCCCTTTTGCCCTGTTCGTGGGTTTAGCACAGGCTGGGACGGGGACGGCAGCAGAGAGGTAGCACCCATGCGGGAAGCGGGTCTGGCTTCACCCCTCGGTCTGTCCCCCCCACACCTCCCGGTGTCAGCACCAACAACAGAAATACCTTGGTGAAAATTACGGAGCGTCTGGTTTCCTCAGCCGTCACCCCATCGACCCGTCCTTCAGTTTGGAAACTCCCAAAGGAAGGTTGGAGGCTGTTGGTGCGTCCTGCCCATGCACCACCCATGCTCCCAGCCCCTAATTAAAACTTCTGCGCTAATGAGCAGGTTTCTGTTCCCTGAAAGGCTCAGGGCGGCTCTGCTTTTAGCTGGAGGAGAGCAGAGGGTTAAGCTGGATGTGTCCCCGTCACCTGCCATCAACGCACCCACAAATCATAGAATCATAGAACCATAGAACCATAGAATGGTTTAGGTTGGAAAGGATCTTCAAGACCATCCAGTGCCACCCCCTGCCCTGGGCAGGGACACCTCCCACCAGCCCAGGGTGCTCCAAGCCCCGTCCAACCCGGCCTTGAACACCTCCAGGGATGGGGCAGCCACAGCTTCTCGGGGCAACCTGGGCCAGGGGCTCACCGCCCGCACAGGGAAACATTTCTTCCTGATATCTCATCTAAATCTCCCCTCTTCCAGTTTGAAGCCATTCCCCCTCATCCAATCACTCCACGCCCTTGTAAAAAGTCCCTCCCCAGCTCTCCTGGAGCCCCTTTAGGCACTGGAAGGGGCTCTGAGGTCTCCGTGGAGCCTTCTCTTCTCCAGGCTGAACCCCCCCTCTCCCAGCCTGTCCTCCCCGCAGAGGGGCTCAGCCCTCGCAGCATCTCCGGGCCCTCCTCCGGCCCCGCTCCAACAGCTCCGTGTCCTTCTGCTGTTGGGGCTCCAGAGCTGGAGGCAGCGCTGCAGGGGGGGCTCCCCAGAGCGCAGCAGAGGGGCACAATCCCCCCTCGCCCTGCCGGCCACGCTGCTGATGCAGCCCAGGATGCGGTCGGCCTTCTGGGCCGCGATCGCACGTTGCCGGCTCATGGTGAGCTTCTCGTCCATCAGCGCCCCCAGGGCCTTCTCCTCAGGGCTGCTCTCCAGCCATTATATAGCAGCTGGCTTGGTGGCTTCCCAGGGGATGAGGAGGGAGGTGGGAGGAGGTGGGGATGGGAGGGAGAGCATCACCCAAGGATGATGGAAGCTGGAAGGAAGAAGCAAGATGAGGTGGGGAAAGGGTGGGAGTGGCCGTGGCATCTCCTTGGCCGGGCGCTGGCAGCCACCAGGATGCTGCTCACTGCGTCGGCCACGTGCAGTGGGTGCACTCATGAATATTCACACGTGCAGTGACGCCCCACGGGCCCAGCTCTGGCGTAGCAACTTGATTCAGATGAAGTTGTGTCATCGGGCTGTTTCGTCAAGGATGGTTTGATCAAAATACTGTTGCTTTTCCAGTGAAGCGGGGTGTTCTTTCCTGTCAGAAAGTGCCTTTTCGGGTTGGCTCTCGCGTGTGCTCCATTCGGTGAATTAATAGTGGCATCATTCAGGGCTGATCAACCTGTTATTAGAGTAAATGAGCAAAAGCACAGTGAGTACTCCACAATATTATTTTAAAGCAATTACTCTCTGTGACCATTTAATAATACACCTGTTCCCACAGCATAGCAAATAAGGGCCATTTTCCAGAGGAGGCACTTAATAGAGATTAAAGATTCAGAGCCATTACAAAAAGGCAGAAAGCACCACTCACTTCTGCGGCAGCAGGACTGATGCTGAAGGACCGGGGGAGCCCGAGCCTTACCAAACCTGCCGCTTTGCATCTCGAGAGAGATCCCGTATGGCTTAGACAAGTGAGCTCCCCGCGACGACCTGAGCTTCTGTGCAATATGGGAGCCCTTCCCGCAGCTTTCTGTGCCCGCCTGGCAATGCTGCTCCGTTTTCGGAAGCTTTTCTCCACGCGGAGAGGAATGATGTTTCTCCCCTCCCGCGTTCCCAGGCTGCTCTGCCAGGCTGTCTCCCCCAGTGACCCTCCATCTCCTGGGATTAAATAGGCTGCACCGGGGCTGATCAGCAAAACCCCAGTGCAAAAAAAAAAAAAAGCTTTCCAAACACCTTTAGTTAGGAGTAAACCCCCTGCTACAGCACCTAGAGAAGTGGGATTGCTAGATGGGCACTATAATGCACTTAACACAATTCCCTTGTATTAATCCCACTATGGAAAAAGAGTTTGTGCACTTAGGGACGCTATAAATCATAACTTAACAAATCTGAGTTTCACTCAGGTTAATCTTCCTTAAGGAAGGGGGGAGACCTGCGGGTCTGTATTCTTGCTGCCAGGAGAAAAACATGACAACGAGCCCTGGGAAGGAGAATTATAGATTGATATTCCAAAGATATTCCCTGAGGTGTCACAGAGCTTTGCCCATCTCGGGAGATGCTGCTCCGCTTCCAGATGACTTCGCATGGCTCCCGGCACAACCCGTGTGGCACCGCACAAGGGCCAGCGGCCGGGCACGGGCTGAGAGCGCGAAGCAGCAAAATCACAGCGGCTGCCTGTAGAAATGAGCCATTCCCACCGAAAGCAAACCTATCTGATCTCTTTCTAACCCATTCCCGGGTACCGTTATGCTTATCATATACCCCTCCTGATGTAGTTCTTCTTCGAGAGCAACATCCTCCGCTCTGCTGCCGGCATGGCGTTTCGGGGAGCGCTCTCATGCTCCGAGACAGGGACATAAATGTATTGCCACCTGCAGCCTGCTTGTAAAAGAGCCGCGCTTGGGATGGCGCTGCTGAAACCAGACTCGCAGGCTGGTGTTGAACCTGCTTGCAGGCTTCCAAACGCCCAGGTTGTTCAGGAATGATGGGCATCAGCCCTTGTCTCATCATTGCGTAAGTTAATTAGTCCGCTTTATTTCAAATTTTAGAGCTCGACTGTTGCTCAGGGATGCGAGCTCAGAGGGAACAGGGAAGTTTCCACCCGATGGCATGCTTGGGCAATATGAATTATTAACTACCTGGGGTAGTGATATTCAAGCCTTGGTGTTAAAAAGTGGTTAATTTCTTCCCTGCTTTTGATGCTCTTGTCCATTTTCAGAGCAAAACTTCCTCGCCTCCAGCGCTAAATGTACGCAGGGATCCGCGGCAGCGCTCCTCAGCTCCGCAGAGCCGGACAGAGAGCGCGTGTGTATGCTGCCATGCGTTTTAACTGGGTTTATCTTAAACTGTTAATATTTCATAACATTGCATTTTTTAAGTATTAGTGACTGCGCTCTTAGCCAGATATTATTTTTTTTTAATATTTGCATATTTGTAGGCAAAAAAATCATATTTGCCTGGAGAAAATGTCAAAATTTGAACAGATGGGAGTTTTTACCAAAGGAAGACTGTTTTGCTCAGAAATTATTCCATTTCCAAAACCTCAAATAAAGTTTCATATCTTTCAGCAAATCTTGGACCGGGATTATAAATTCAAAATGAAAATACAGAAATTTCCTATGTTGAGCTTATAAATGCTAGTTGACGACATTTTCTGGTGTCTTAATGAGAGCCATGTGACTGAAGTTACATATTATAGGAAATAGCCAAAAGGCACATATTCTTTTACAGGTGTATTTTTAAATGTAGAGGATTGCTTTTTAAAATTTTAACACGAGATGTTATTATCCTTTTTTAATTAAAAAATTACTGGGGTATTTTTTTCTATTTTTAATATGCTCTGCACTGCACGAGAGAATCAAGTCTGGTCTCCAGAGATCCCAGCCAGCTCCCAGAAGCTCAGACTCACCCGTTTTCTTCCCTGTAAGCCCTCACAGCATTGCTTCGGGAAGGGTTTCGTGAGTACAGCACTGCTGATGCTGTTGGATAATAGCAGCATCATTAAAACACATTTGTTTTACTTAAACGCAGCAAATGAAGACAGTGACCATAACGGCACGTAATGGTATTGGAGGGGGAAGACTCGGGGCCATTGCAAAGCCTCACCAGTTACGTATTGTCAGTTTTAGTGTCACAGGAGACCTGAGCTCTCTGGTCCTCACAGCTCGGTCCTCGTAATTATCCCCATCTCCAGCCCCATCTCCGCTTGTTTGTCCCTACTGACAGTGCTGCTATTGAATACCCAGTAATGGGTTGTAGCCTCCAGCGGTCCTCCCTCTCGATTTCTAGCTCAGGGAAAACACAACAGATGAGCCCATACACTAAAAGGATAGTAGGCCATGCTCGCGTAAGACAGTGGCTCCTTGTAAAGTCATCAGTGGAGCTCATTCGGGTCTTGGGCACATGGGGCACACATCAATGACAACCCAGTGGCAGTCTCTGTCTATCTATATGGTGCTCAACATGGGCTGACGATTCAGTTTGCAACCAAATCCATCAGCTGGGTGGGCATCTTGAGGCTGACCTAGGGAGAAAATACACCAGGTCAGGTTCAGAACTGGTATGGAGAAGTCCTTCACCCCAGGCTGGCTCATGCCGGGAAGGAACCACAGCTGAAACCTGCCCTGGCACCTCAAATCTCCGTATGCCACCACGAGATCAACACGTATCCCTCAGACAGTCCATAGAAGCCTTCAGTGGCACCAAGTTCACCGTAAAATATTTGCATGTTTTCAATTATAACTTAGCCCAGGCAGGCCTGTGAGGCTCTTTGCAATACTGAGACTGTGTAATGGATGCATTATATCATCCTCTTAAGCATCGCCTGGTGGGCCAGGAAAACACTGGGTTTACAAGAGTTAAGGACTGGGGGCTGGGAATTAATTGACATCTTCCATCTTCATATGATCTCAGGTGGATACTTTATTTTTTTGTCTGAGGAGGTTTATTTTCCTCCAGATTGATTGGATGAATTGTGTTCCCAGAGATCAGAGAGTTCAGATGGCAGAGGATCCTCTTACCAGAAGATGAAAGCCAATATAATCAACTGCACAACTTCAAAACATGCAGCTTGTTCTTGTTGGCTGAGCCTAAGTTTTCCCTGCAGAGAAGCTGTCGACAATGATTTGATATCAATCCAGTAACAATCCCTGGTTTCTAATAATAATTTGCACTTCAGTAGAAATGTTCATGTGAGGCTCTGAGAACATTTAGCAGATGGTCATTAGCGAAGCTCCCCAGTTCTCCTGCAAGGAAGAGATAACAATTATTAGCCTTGTTTTACAGATGGTGACATTGAGGTGAGGCACTGAAAGGTGAAATAACTCTCCTAATTTTCCATAATGAGCCAGTGGCAACAGATCTATGAATGAAACCCAGGCATCCTGCTGCGATTACTCCACAAACCCGATATCCTTATCTCTTACAGGAAAACGTGGTCAAGGAGGTGAGCCTGGAAAGCAAAGAGCGAATGACTCAAAGGCAGGATTCATGACACATTTCTGGAAATAAGGAATTAGGTCTGGGTCAGTAAATAACTGGAAAACCAGGGGGACGCAATCTGAGAGGCATGTGAAACGAGGATGGATGGAAAAGAAAGAAGATAATGGAAGGGAGGGGAAGGAAAACAGAGAGTAGCTCTGACTTTTTATTTCCACTCTTGGTTTCAATCAGTGTTGTAAAATTAAAGGTTAGGGCTCTGAAAGAAAGAAGAAAGCGAGCTCCATCTCCTCCCGTGGGGGTACGTCTAATGGGTGAGGCTTCAAACGTGAATTGCCAATAACAAAACCCTCCTCCTCGCGCGTCCGATGGTGCGTCACCCCGCAGCGAAGTGCCGGCCGCGGTGCTGCCAGGGGACATTGGTTGTGTTTTGGGTGCTGCAGAGACCTGTTCCTCCCTGGGCAGGGCAGGGAAACGGGGCCGGAGCTCTTGGGAATGCCGGCTCTGCCCAACGGCATCCGCACGCCATCAACCACCAAAAAACCCAGGTGCTGGCTAGGCTAGAGACCGCTCACCCCGGCTTTCCTCAGCCGGCAGCAGCCGGGCAGTAGGTCAGCCGCTGAGCCGGAGGTGTGCGGACGGGCGCTTTGGGGACTAATTTTAGCTTTCAGTTACAGTGTCTTTTCCTTTCTCACCCAGAACGTCTGGACTGCTAATACTGATGGACTGGCTGATACTACAAACCACCTCGCTAACATCACACATACGCGACGAGGGGAACACAGCCCAACTAGCTGGCCCAGCAGTGGAGTTTATAAAACAGCCAAATGGAAGCCAAAAGACTTGAGTTTAATCCCTCCAGTTAAGTCATCTAGATTCCTTCTCGCCACCAACCATCTGATCTCAATCAACAAATCTTGGCCTTCATCTCCTAACCTAGCCGAGAGTCACAAGGCTGAAGCCTGAAGTAATCTGCATGCAAAATGCTTTAGTAATGATTCCTTCAAGAGGGATTTTTTTATTATTATTATTTCCCAAAAGCACTCCAATGTGAAAGCGGTAGGCAAACAAGAAAGGTGTCTTAACAATGTTTGCCATTAATAATTTGTTAACAATCTGTAATGGTCTTCCATTTCTTTTCAATGCCCGTAGTTAATACAAGCATGTTGAAAGAGACCTATTAATGTGAATAAGTTAAAACCAATCATTGGGCCTTAAAATAAGATGCTTTTTAAAGACTGAAAATACTTCCAATCTGGCTATTCCTTTCATAACATGAGTAGGATTTGGCAAGCGAATGAAACAGAATTAAACATCTGTATCTTTCACATCAGCAACCTACATCACCTCTAGACGCAAGATATTCTTAAGAAACTCTGCAATATATTGCTTTCAGCGTCACACCATGCACTCCCAGCACCGCAGAGCCAGAACTGTAACCAAAAGTGTGTTGGAGTGGTAACACGTGGCTTCGTAGCAGGAAACATCAGGGTAATTTGAGAGAGCAGAAATGATGCCTGCACTGGCAAGATCAAAGATACACTTTGAAAAACCATACCCATGGACATAGAGGTGGATGCTGCTACTGCAGGTGCTCCTGAGGGGCACGGAGAGCTTGCTGGAAGGAGGGGGTGCTCACCAGCAGCTGACTGGCATGAAAATCGGGATGGGGAGTTCAGAGTGTTTCATTTGGCATATCTGCATTTCGGAAGCAAACATCACTGCACGCCCAGAAGGGACCCCAAATGAGAGGAGGAAAGAGAAGACGGAGGAGGGGAGCACTGTGCTGCTGTGCTTGGGCTACCTCTGATCACGTTTTTCACGATACAGAGGAGGTGGCAGAGCAGCTCATGCCGAGGAAGAGTGTGCGTCACCTCAAATACTCTTACTCCCATGCCTCGTTCTATAAAACCTAATAGCCAAATTTCATGTGCATTCACAGCCACAAGGAAATCAAGCAGCAGAGGAGCCAACCTGCAGAGCAAGAACTGTATTTGAGCAGGTACTGCGACCTGAAAAACAGTCCTGCCGTTTCTTCAAATCCTTGGTCCATAGTCGTGGACATCTGTCACCATGGAGAAGTATGAGGAGAATGCCATTTGTCACACCAAAGTGTGTCCCAGTAAAAGTCACGAATCAAAGCTGGATTCTAGATAGTCAAGGCTATTTTTAGCAAGAAGCGTTGTGAAACACATCTCTCCTCATTTTTATAATCTCTAACAACTGCAAATTGTTTATGCTGCAGCATTTGATTTTTCCTTATCATCTCTTCCCAATTTCAGCAAGCACCACATCTATAGGAAACGAGGACACCTTCAGTGGACGAGGTACTTTCCACAAGGGCAGGGATATTTCTCTCCGAGTGCTACTTGCCATGCCAGAGGAACCCTCTTGTGCCATCCACAAAACTGTGTCTGCATTCGCAAGTGCACAACCACCAGGCAAAGGCATTGCAGCAGCCACCTCCTTCTCGCCTTGAGGATTTCAGAAAGGCTCCAGTAGCAAATTTATCACCATTTTTAGTACAGGAACCGCAAGGCCAAACCCTGTGTCTTGCATGGGTGCAAGACCAACGGCAGGAGTCCCTGCCTCTCAAATGCTCTAGTTTCTTCTTTTTTAACTCAATTCCATGAGAATGCTGCTGCTAGAAGATTTTTGGGACCTTGTTCCAGCTTAATTTGCATTTCCCTTAGAGAAAGTTTTACCTTTGGTGATGGTCAGAGTGGATTAAGATGGGTGCCTGCAACTTCTGAGAACCCATTGCCAACCCAACATTGATCCTTTCAAGTCACATCCAGCATGAACGATTCAGGTTTGGGAAAGTAACCCAAAGCAGGTCCATACAACAAACACACTTTAGTCTGGACACATTTCAATATTGTCTTGTAGAGGGCTGGAGTTCCTCTTCGGCTGTGAGGACCTCAACTTCCATTCTTCTTCTTTTCCTCATTTCAGTGTGACATTAGTTGTGATAAGGCAGGACATTATTTTGCCATTTCATTTTCTGCACATATATGAAATACTACATAGCAGGCAAGGGAGACGGAGGGAACAAGATCCGCCGTTTCACCAACTAAAATAATTGTATTACAAAGCTCAGCACAGCTTACATTACTGTGCCGTGTTCAATCAAACGCTATCCCAAAGGTGCATACGTATCTCCAGACTATTTTAGGGGTTGGCAGCTGCTTCAGTACACTTACTCCTTTTTATTTATTTTTTTTTCATCTTGGGGCTTTTAAAATTGATGAGAGGCTGAAGGCAAGAACTGATGCATTGTAGATGACAACAAAAGAGGCTCCATAAAATTGCTTTTGGCATCTCGTGTGCGTTCTGTCTACATCTTATAAATTACTGCTTCATTTCAGCGATAAAAATAGTTTTGTATTTGGAATTGATTACAGTGAGATAAAGCTCTAATAAAAAAAGTACTGATGCATAAATATTCTGAACATACAAGGGTAATTTGATTTGATAAAATAAAAGTATGGCTCTTAATTTCTTCCTTTTAAACAGAAAACAAACACACACATACCACAGCGCAGATAGAACTTCGGCAGCTGTTTTGCTTAGGATTCCCAGAAATGGTTCTGTGCCTCTTGCAACTTTTCTCTTCAGACATTTTTATGGCAATATCTCCGTATCACCGGCATCCCCATCCCCGACGCTGGGTAACATTCCCCCCGCAATCCGAGAGCATTCAGCCCGGGCCGCTGAGCCGCCTTCTATGCCATAAACATTGATTCCTTTCCTGCGCCCTTAAAGATTATTATTATATTAACTGGGCTTATTTGTGTTTAGTTCCTCAGCTCTGCAGCTAGTGCTTTTGCCTTAACTGGGACTACAGGATCAGCAGAGGGAGCTGATATATTGTTTTCGGCAATTCTAATATAAATGGAAGCGCAGTTTTATTTACATGAGAAAAAGGGAAATAGCGATTCATGTTTCAGTATGACCCAGACCAGCATGCTTTACTCAAGCAAAATGCTATTTGGCTTAGCCTAATAAATTAAGGGTGAAAATTGGCTTTGCATCATGACAAATGCACAGCCTAATAGTTAACCTTTAAAGAAATGCGAGGCTTAATTGCAGATAATAGTGATGGGGCTGGCAGGGGAATCAAGGGTTGGATCCAGGACACGGTGAAAGACAGAGCAAAGCCCCGTGGCTGTTTTTCCCGCCTGCGAGCGCAGCGGCCGACAGCCCCGCAAAACCCACCACATCGCTGCCAGGTGCTGCCGGGCTTCCAACATCAAGAGCACGCGTTGGTGTCCACGCAGCCCCAAAACCCGCACCCCCAGGCAACGCCGGGCACAGAGCAGTGTCCATTCGCAGCCCCTTGAACCCCCCCCCCCATCCCCACTGGAAAGCTGCTTTATTTTTTGGGGGCGGGGAGGGGGGCAGGAAGGCGGCTGCTCTCGTCGCACCAGCGCCGTGCCAGAGCCCCGGCGGGAGCGGGGGGTCGCGCCTTTGATGTGGGCTGGACGGGATACGGATGTGTCTGCTCCCGCCAGCCACGCTAGCCGAAGCGCAGAAAGAAAAACCAACGGCAGAAAGACTGACAATTATTTCTGTAGAGCAGCTTGAGCATTCCTGAGTTTTCAGTAATGTACGATAAGCTGTCACGAGCAAGATGATCCTTAAAAACCTTCCACATGAAGAGCAAAAGCAGTACAAAGTGTGTCCCCAACAACTGGTCGCATTTCCACTGGGTAAATACAGGTAGACTGACAGCAGGTTACTTTTAAATTTCATTTATTTATTTTTGTGTACATTTTTCTTAATTTGACTGACATACCATTGCTATAAAGATGCCCTGCTCTTTGAATATTTAATCCAAGACCACTAGTTCAAGTGTGGTTATGAAAAGTCACGGCAAACATATGACTGGAAAGAGGTGGTTGGTTTTGACTTCCAGGCAGTTGTTTGAAGCATTTCATAGATGCACACAATATTCAGCAGAACACACGCACACACAGTGCTGAATTTAACAAACACACACACATACACGCGCGCACACACACGCATCTGGAAAACGGTTACAGTGGTTGAAGTTTCAAAAAGGTGTACTGTCCCCTCCTCTCAGCAGCAGTGATAAACCTTTGGATATCCTGAGAAATAAAATCAAAGCATAGTAAAGAAGATTAACTTATTCCATCAGCAAGGTTTGGGGGTTTTTTTTCAAGTTAAATATATTCTCCCAATCTAATTTTTTTTTAATGTAGAGAGCAGAGGGAAAGGATGTGGGGCAGTTGGGGTTGAAGAATACCAGTTCAATTGTTCCACCAATATCCTTAATCCAGTACAACACGGATCCTAAAAGCATCTCATTAAAACAACAACGACAACATTAAATAAAAGCCTGTCTAACATTACGCACATGGTCCTACTGTCAGTCTCCTCCTATTTATCATCTTCATAGTACGAGGAACGGCTTTGAGATGAATGAAGACAACACAGGTTAAGAGAAGTGTTTCAGACAGAGTGGACACGAAACCCCGTGGGTGGGCAGGTGGGCGACCACCGAAGTACCCTGGAGGGCAGGGGGGACCCTGTGAACTTTGCAATATCTGACTGACTCCAGTGTGACATTTTGGCTGGTTGCAGACAGGAATAGGAGCTCGGAGCAAGGGTTCATCACGGTGAGGGGCGGCACTGTCCCTTTGCTGCCGGCTCTGCCGTGCTACAAACCCGGGTGCCATCTCACAAAGATGACAGCACTTTGTTTCTTTTAAATATACTACTAGTACGTGTTCACAAGGACTGGCCAAGGCAGGAAAAGTCTTTCTCAAAACCTATCTCTGGAGCAACCCACCGTCCCCCAATGCGATGATTCGGGGTCTGGCGTTAGGATGTGGGCAGTTCTGAATCTCATGAGGACAGAGTTTCCTCAGCAAGGCTAAAAGTCGAAAATCGCTCACATTGCATTGCCCTGCCTTTTCATCTAATACCGCCTTTTCCGTTCCTCCCATCGGTGCGAACACCGGTGCTTTTCCTGACGAGGCGCAGAGCCCGTGCTCCCATGAGCTTCCCCGTGCCATGCGCTCCCGCGCTGCGAGAGGGGTTGTGTGAGGTTACGGGCTGCTAAGTGGCAACGAGCACTGCAGAGGAAACAGGCCAGCAAAGACTTAGACAACAAAAACAAACATGAAGCAATTAAAAGAAGGATGGGAGATGTGGTCTGATGTACTTTTGCCAAGAAATAAATATTTTACATTGCCTTTTTTAAAAACACTCGCATTGTGTTTTTTAAATCTCCAAAATGGTAGACTTACTCACTCCACCCACCCATGCACAACACGTGCGCGCGCGCACACACACATACACATACACACACACACTCTCTAATGCACATACGTTTCCAGCTTTGTAGAGCTACTGGATTTTCTTTGAGACAAGTTTCTTGTGCATTTTGACAATTTACTTTGAGACAAGTTATTTGCAAGAAGGCAAAGTTCATGCATGGCTTTGACAGCTCCACTTTCTCATAAATGGTATTTGAAAAGCAGAAAGCAAATGAGGGCCAAAGCTCCATTTAAAGTTCACCTCAGATGCCTGAAAAGCATTTATACCCACATCCTTCTGAGGTCCCTGCTTTATGAACTTCTAATGAATTCCACATTCTGCTACCCAACATTTCTTATACATAGGGGGAAGAAAAAACAAACCAGAAAACCAATGCAAGCTGTTTGAAAACAGATGCACCACAGCATTCTTTATCAGAAAGGCTGGGGAGGCGTTTGAAGCAGTAGAGCAGCAAGGCACCTTTGCAAAGAGAAGGTGAAGAAAAAGAACAAAAAGTGGGTTTTGAGCCCCGAGTCCTGCCTGTCTCACACAGGTCACACTCGGCGGGATTTCGTTTCAACATCTCTCACAGAGCAAGAAGCAGCCGTTCATTAGTTGCTCCATCATTTCTGTAGGACTCGTGTCCTCCACACCCAGAGCAGACATTTGGCCAGAGGGTGCCCGGGTGGCCCTCGGCCCTGCTTCGAGGCAATCCCGGCAACCCCGGGTCTCACTGGCTTGAGGGCTAAAAGAAAACTCCATGTGAATTTGACAGAGAAAAGCCTGGCCTGAGACTTGGACAAACCAAGTTCATCACAAACCAGATTTTATATTTCAGGTGGAAAATTATCGTTTGCTTAGAATTCCAGCGGGCTTTTGGTTAATGATGTTGTGACACAGAGCATTTTCACCAGTTAAACTGATCCCTGATGCTAGTCAATCCCCTCTTGAAGGAACAGTTACAACCCAACTGGTGCTTTTTCTGTTAAAAACAAAGTTTTTGAGTAGGTTTATTCAGAAACCTCCAAGACATTTAAAGAAAAATCGAAAAACGCAATTTTTTAAAAAAGATTCTTTATCCCCATCCCTAATGCTAGAGCAAACTAGGTCACTAAAAGAAAATCTAAGTTGCTCTAAATATAATTTAAAATAATAATTAGCCATCTACTGCCATTCGCCTTCCCAGCTGTTAGGAGATACTACAGTGATTCCATATGGCTCGAGGGCAGGCTGGGAGATGCCTTCAGCACACCTTGGATAGTACCAGAAGTGGATAAATAATAAATAATAAGAACATGAGAAGGAATAATCAGCCTTCCACATGTAAGGAAAAGCAGAGACTTTCACAGTTATAAAACAAATGATGTTACTGTAAAAAAAAAAATCCTAAAAATAAAGGACTAAATCCTAAAAATAAGTACTTGCGTTACAGCAGCTTGGAAAGCCTTCTCTTTTCTAACACGTTCAAAACACACAGGTGCTTTGCCTGTGCCCTCTTCAACACCAGCAGCTCACTGGGAAGTAGCTGCTTTTCCATTGTGCTCATATCTTTTTTATTTTTTCTCGCTGAAAGTTATGTAGAAATATCCTCGTTAAAAATTTACCACCCTCTCAAGAAAAAGCAGATTTCACACCGTAAGACAGAAACTCTAGAAATTTCATATATTTCGATGCTAAACATGGATCTTCGCCAATAAAACTGTAATTCCTTAAATTGAAGACTCCGGGCATTTTTAGACAGTTATTTTTTTCTACGAGAAATGACAACTTTTACTCCAACACATTTCCAGTTTGCAAGAAACTACATTTAGCAGCTTCCCCCCAATGTATTGCTATTAAAAAATAAATGCAAAATTCCAACGCTTTTGTATGTTGTGACTACTTCCAGCAGCCCCGCTGGCACAGTGACAGCCGTCACCGAGCACAAGCCGCTCGATTCACAATTACGGAGGAAAACAAAATGGTGGCAGAGCTCTGGAAATCCACTTCATACCTACTTCACATAGGAAATGTTTGCAGCCAAATCCTGGGTTTGGCAATACTGTATTTTGAACCAGGCTTTTTTTCTGCCTGTAGAGCCCCACTCTGCCAGAAGCCCACCAAATGGCACGGTCCATGCTATAAGATATTTATGCAAGACTCAGCTAAATCTGGGCTAAATGTGGACAGAGAGCTCTGCAGCTGCACCTGTATATGTGAAAATTTGATCCTGACTTAGCAGCTATGACAGAGACTGTAATTTATCTTTAAATACACCTTTTTGGCTCCTACGAGGCACTTAATCTACATCTCTTCACTCTGGCTGCGTAAATCAAGGACACCTGGCCCTTCCTGACTTTTCACAGCATCCGTCCTGAAAAAAAACCCCACAACTGGGCTGAGAAACACTGGAGGCTTTCAGATATTGTTCCTGGACACTCTGAGATGGCTGAATGTTCTTTACTAGAGGAAAAAAATGAGCCATGGCAGACCCTGATGCCTCCATCACACAACGCCTGGGGAAACTGTATCTACCTATGTTTTTGGAGGCCAGACTGCTCTCTCCAGCCATCAGACGTTGGCCGCCTCTTACTGTAGCACTTATCTCCATCTGCCTTCTGGCACAATTTGGTTCATACCCCTGCGTGACGGGTCACGGTGTTTTGGAAAGACCATGGTCTCATCTCTTTATTTTCTCAAAAAGAATAATAATCTGGGGTAAAACCAGCCTGAATTAGGATAAACCCTGAGCTGGCCTGCATTTTTCCTGTAAGAGAAACCAAACAGAAACTTCCCCGATTGGTTCAGTAATAGTTGGGGTGTGTTTACTCTTTATTTTAAAATTACACTATTATGAGTTTCCTGGATTTAGCTGGGCCCAAAAGCGAAAGTAACGTATCAAAATACCCTGAAATAAACTTCTAGGGAGGGTTTTCAGGTCTGGCTAAAACCACAGGGCTTTGGAAATTGCCGAAAGATGTCTGATCTTTTGAGATTTCCATCTCTATTTCCAGAGCGTTTAAGACGCTTCCAAGCTTTTCCCAGCTTATCCTCGCGGTACCTCGCAGCCGCTGGACGTTTGCCCCATCGTTTAGAGAAACCCAAGAGCCTTTCGAGGAAGGGAACGCGGCCCATCCTGCAGCCCGGCTGCCGGTAAGAGCGAGCCATCTTGGAGCGGGGTTGCTGCAACTCCAGAGCTGCTCCACTTCCAGGCAGGGATTTTTAATGCAACGGCAGTGAAGCACGAAAGGAGAAGCTCTCGCTTCGGCTGGATACCTGCAGGGTAGCAACCCTCTGGCTGCAGCTTCCCGTTAAGCAGGCACTGGATAAGAGACAAGCAGCTCCTTCCTCTCCCAAAGCGCTCTGCGGAGAGCTGGCTGGACGCCCCCTTCCCCTGCCTTCACTCTGACCGACCGCCTAGAAAAAAGGCTGCTAGTAAAAACCCAGACAGTAAAATATAAAACATAAAGGTGACTGAGACATAAGGTGTCAATGGAGGCGAAGAGCTTTCTAGCAACCCAGGAGTGCACTAAAGGAGGCCATGTAAGAAACGTCACGCAGCCAAAATTGTTCCCGGTGGAATGGCACTGGCCGGCTGCATAGGCCCCTGAAGAGTTCATTCATCCCTGTGGCCTGTAAATTAGGTATTCCACCATTAGGCTAGTTAGAGACCACCACAAAATGTTTACCCTCTTCTTTCTCAGCTACAGAAGCCTTTCCCATGCTTTCCCCATCGTTTAAGTCCAACCTCTGTATCTCACCAATGAGCTCAGCAGGAGAAGCAGCAACACACAAGACCATGTAGCAGGCAACAAGCATGCAGTTTTCCCCTGTGCGTTTCTTTTGGGTTTTAGATTTTGTTTCTCTTGCTGGAAGTGGGGATGCAGTGGCAATCTGGGACTTGTGAGCACACCCACTGCCTACAAATCTGGGCCTGAAGGAGTGCGTGGCAAGAGAAAGAGCAGACAGGCTGCTCTCACCAGGCTACGCACTCCATTGAGTCTGCGGCTGTATGTTTTTGCTCCAGCCTTCCTCATCATCCTTGGCAGAATGGATTGACACCAGCTGCCTAACAGAGGAATCATTTTGTCCTTATGCCATTAAAACCACCCTCGCAGTTCACTACGCTCCTTTTAGAGCCTTCATTTCTGTAGCACATGAACCTTTGTGTCCAGACCACTGGCAGCACCACCTCCTAGCTGTGTCTACACGCATCTGCAAACACATAAAAGCTGAGATCCAATTGAGCTTTTTCTGGCCCTCTTTATTAACAAAATCAACTGCTTTTATGGTGTGGGGTTACGTGAAGGAGCAGCGTCCTTTCAACCTGCAACACAGCTGCCTACTGCACAGAAAGCGTCTCTCCTAGCCACGGTCCAGGAGAGCGAACCTCACTGCACTGCAGAGCTCTGGCCTGCCAGAGCACACGTCAAATTTCATATTACCCATCTGCTCCAGTAAAGGCTGAGTTGAAATATTAATTAGGAGATCTGATCCCTTCTCACCAGAAACAATCTGGATTTTATAGCTCAGCCAGAGGCCAGCGAAGCAGACAAAGCTCTGTGATACATCCTTTGCTGCTGGTTAACGGCTTTCAAGGAAACAACCAACTTGGGGGAAGGACACAGACCGTAAAACACGTGGACATCTGGTCTGTTTTGTCCACCCTTCATCTCCCCCATGCTCAACCCCCACCTCCTCAGTGCATGTTCAGAGCAGAGAGAGACGACTCCTCTAACATAAACAGCTATAATATGGCAATAAAGATTAATGAGTAAAACTTGCCATTTTATGTATAATCCGTGGGGATTTACAATCATTAATCTTTATTAGTGCGCAATAACTGTTTAGACATTAAGGACAGATTCTCAGCTGGACAAAACTGGCCTTATTCCAGCCAAGCCAATGGAGCAATGCCAGTTTACACCCTCCGTGACCCTAGCGCTAAATGAGACCCATCCCCATCTGTAGGAATCATATCACTAGCAGTATTTCCCCAACAGCAGGGGCAAACCAGTGAAGGCAACTATTTGTCTTTCTCTGTATCCGAAAAAGAGAGCTGCATGTGTCCAGGAAGCTCAACAATAGATGTGTCAATAAACATGAGGAAATTCAATGAAAAAGCAACAGCAACAAAAGGAACCCCAAGGAGCAGGGAAGTGGATGATTTTTGAGGCAAGACTATAAGATCTGGTTTGGCAGGAGTGTAACTAAGAGGGATGTAGCAATCTTTGGCATGTGAAAGAGTGAAAGCACCAAGACAGGCTCCCAGAGTTCCTCTAAGAGGAACAAGATGGAAGAGAGAAAAAAAAAAAGAGCATCTTGGCTGGCTTTTCTGAGAGAGGAGTTTGGGTTTTGTTTTTAATAAAAAAGAGGTCTATTAAACAAGGGAGCTGGTGGGAACCTTGTCTGAACTACATCAGACCAGCCACTAAAGCAACGCTGCATTGGCCGAGCAGGATTTCCTCTTCCAAAATGTCTAGGAAAGATGGGAAATGTGCAGGTACGTACTTAGCTTGCAGCAAACATGGAGAAATCCCAGCTAAGGCTGTACACGCCAGTGTCTCTGCCCCTGGCACCAGGCACTGCTGCGCTGCATGGGCGAAGGGCCCGGCAGCCCCTTCCCACCGAGACAAGGTGCAGCTTCCACTCACCCAACAAGCACACAGCCACCTCCCCCCGCACCCGCTCAAAAACTGGGAGCCCAACTGCAGATCTTTTTTTCTAGAGCTTTTTCAGAGTATTGACTCACCAATTGCCTCCTCCATCACGCAATGGAGGCCAGCTGCCTCCAGAAATGGTGTTCCCACCTCTTTAACAAGTCAGAAATGCCTCCTTCCTCACCGGTAAACCTGACAAAAGTCAGGAAAAATGCAGAGATACAGTACATAGATATCTGTGTATTGTACACCTGGAAAAACTCCAGAAAAGATGGGCAACTTCACCCACTGCAACAGCACGAACCTGGCATTTAAAAACAGTAACCAGCAAATGCCCCCCAACTCCTCTTTCAGGTTTAAGGGACCAGTGGGCTCTTGGGGACCCAGAAAATAGCTTTCCTGCCAGTGACACTTCCAAGAGCTCTACAACAGTAAGGCCTCCAGGGTCCAGGATGTTGCTGGAACACCAAGAGCTGTATGGTGGAGGAAAAAAAAAGAGGATGAACATCATGCCCCGGTGGTCCCGCACTGCCTGCCACAGGGATGGGCTGTGCGTCTTTCATGCAGCCCAATAACCACTGCCTGTGGCAGAGCGGAGAGGCCCTCCCCGCCTTGCAAATGGCTAACTGTGCCGGAATTCATTCACGCAGCTGGTCCGGGTCACAGCTCAGCGCTGAGGTCTGAGCAGCTTTTCTCTCCTCTCTGCTCCCTGGTGTGGTTTTGGTTTGTTTCAGGGCCTATGGCACAAGATCTGCTCCTTTTGCAGTTTAAAGATCCCAGTTCAGAACAATCTAACGTGCTGCCCAGAGTCCTGTGCAGTCTGAAAACAAAAGAGCTTTCTGAAGAATAGCTTTAAGCCTCAACACCTTGGCTGTTCAGGGGGCATGGCTGTTGGGAAAGGCTTAGAGTCCCAGAAACCATGCCTGTCCCAGGCAACCCTGGGCCAAGCAAAGTTCTGAGCACCGACCAAAGGCTTTTCATCTTCACAGAGGTTACAATCACATGAAAGAGAAAAGAGTCTGATTTTCATCTTGTAGCCCAGCATGTTTTCAGAGCTTTTAAGCACACAGGAGTCCCTGGCTCTCCTCCCTGCGCTGA
This sequence comes from Pluvialis apricaria, assembly GCA_017639485.1. Lineage (NCBI taxonomy): Eukaryota > Metazoa > Chordata > Aves > Charadriiformes > Charadriidae > Pluvialis > Pluvialis apricaria. The sequence continues at coordinate 2,992,811 of CM030023.1, forward strand.
GGCCACCAGCTCAGGCTTCTCTCTAAGAAAATCCTGGGGCAGGCCAAGCTTTCTGTCCACATGTGCCACGAGGGATGCAGAGACGGACAGACAGACTCTGCATGTCTCTCCTGCCATAACTACCTTCCGCAGTGGTGATCACTCGGATCACTGTTTTCATTCACACTCGGTCATACAGATTCACACTTACTCTGGGCTGACGCAAATGACTTTTAAAGGAACAAATCATGGAGAATCAGGAGGGAAGTGAAGTGATTTGTTGCATGCCCTATTGTAATGTCATTAAAACAAAAGGATTAGACAGCCCAAGCACTCCAAGAGCAAAAAGCATAAAAGAAAGCACTCAGCATGTAGTGTCGAGGCATGTAGGAATCATTTTAGAGGGTTACTAGCTGCAGACAACACTGACATTAATTTTCTATTGGAAAACGCTGGTGACATTAATATCTGCTATTAATACTGAACTTTGACAGTATCTCATAAATTCAACCTGTCAATTACAATGGCACTGAAATAAAGGTGCTCTGAGGTCAAGGAGATGTGGTGTCCAAATGAGACTTATATTCCAGGAGAAAAGCGGCAAAAACAATCTTTAACAAAAGCATCAGATCCATATGTAGGAAAACCAAAGGGTGGTTTTAAATGTCATGTTTTTCAAAGCGAGAATTGATGCTGGAACCAACTCTACAAACTGGCTGGCTGGACTTTTAGCTGCAGCTGAGGACAATCAATCAAAACAGCTCTGCGACTCTGAGAAAGTGAGAGAGAGAAAACACACACATACACCATGGAATATGAGAGGGCAGATTATGAGCCATGCGAGGCCTCTTAAAATTACACTGCAAAGTAAAACATCCTTGTGTTTCATCTGCAACAAAATGTAACCTGAAAGGTTCCCCCCGACACGAAGCGGAATATGGAGCTTATCGTTACCGAGGGCCGGGCAGGCCTGTGAAACGTGGGCTGAGGAAGGGGAACTTCTTCCCCAAAGTTTGCACGACCCATGAGCTCTTTGCAGCGAGGATACCCCCGGACCCACGCTCCTGCGAGCCCTCCTCAAGCCACCCTGCTCTGCAGCTGAGGGGCACAAGGATCAACAAATCCCCATAAGCAATGCTCCCCTATCTATCTCCTTCGATCCCGGCCCCAGGGCAAAGCTACACAATTTTGGGGTTCACAGCCACCTCTGCGGGCACTGCCAGCCACGGCTGTGACGGTGGCAGCCCAGGCACTGGCGGTTTCTACGTGCACCTCTTCAAAGTGGTCAGCATGTCCCTAGCACAAGAGGTACCACCGCTGGGGAAGCCCTGTTCTAAACACCGCTCTGCCCAGCAGCCCTTCCGAGGGATCGCTGCCCAAACAGACGCTCAGGCTAGTCCAAAAGCCCAACCTGCACCAACAAAGACTGGAGTCACTAAACTGGGAGCGAAAGGGCTGGATCCCAGGCTGAATTACATTCTGCACAACTTAAATATTGCAGAGCAAGGCATGCCTCCAGTTGGGATTTGACTCCGAGAGTCTGCACTGAAGCGATGGGTGGAGAAGAGAAGCATGTGGAGGGGCACGAGGCATGTGTGCACGCTCTGGTGCCACCACACACCCAGGCATTCTCCTTCGCAGGGCCGGGGGAAGGAGCCACGGGTAAAGGCAAAGGACCTCATAGCCAAGCGAGGCAGCTATGCAGGTTTGGCTCAGTCAAACCAGCGTCAATCTGGAGCCAGTGGCCTTGCTCCAGACTCACAGCAACACCTTGCAGTGCACAGTCTCCCCTTTCTCTAGACAGTAACCGTGTTACCTAAAAGCAGCGTGATCTGCCTTCTTCCCCTCCCACCCTGACAGTCCCCGCGCTCCTGCCCTTGGCTAGCAGCTTTTCTCTGAGGACACGGCCAACAGCAACGAGCTCCTGGTACGGGTGGGCTGTGGTTTCCCTGCGCGGTTTCTCAGGCTGCAGCTCTTGTGGGGGACACCTGCAGCCCATGCTGGAGTCCAGTGCTCCTGGCTGCCTTCAGCATCCCGACCAGAGCTGGACATAGCCCAAACCGCATGCCGGCACAGGCTCCAGGGGAGCTAGCACTCCCAAAGTCTGTGGGCAAGCACAGAGGGATTGCTGCCCATGCAGTGCCGAGAGCCCTGGAAACTCACACTGAGATATCCCATTTTTCACAGATGTCGTGCTATGCAGACTGTTATCCTTTCCCGTCTGGAGAAGGAGAGAGGAACTCCCTTTTAGACCCAAAGCAGCTCATCCCCAGCCCAAGGGAGCCCCGGATGCTGCAATGCTGCTGGGCTCGCAGGCAGGTGGGGACCGACCACTGCAGCCTCCTCCTGATCTTTGTGCAACTTATCTGACAATCTATTTTCCTCTGGGGCTTTTGTCCCAGACACTATCCCAGCAATGTATTCCTGCTCCAGACCTCATCACCCACCCGATATAGCAGAGTAAGTCGGTGGGACAGAGGGCAGGGGCTTTCCCCAGGCGGGATGCTGGCAGCGCACCGCAGGCGGCAGGCTGGCCGGGACACGCCGGCCGGACTCAAAGCGCGGTGTCTGGAGAAGAGGCGACCTTGCGGGACGCCGGGGCCTCCCTCCCTTACAGTGATGCTGCCTCGCACGCTGCGAAAGCAGCTCGAGTAGCTGAGCTGAGATCCTTGTTTATAAATTCTTTTTACGATGCACATTAAATATTTTCCACAACACAGACGCTTCTTCTCTTCTTTCTCTTTTCCTTTGACACCTTTTCCCCAGCAAAGCCCTACGACTATTGCTTGCTGTGGCCTCATTTAGCATCACCATCGTCACCACGCATTCATCCTCATATAAAACAGAAATCTATTCCGTCAAGCACTTAACATAAATATTAAAATAATGGAAGGGACAAAATATAAATCTACATACAACTTCATGACTACCATAGCACCTATTACCATGACAAAGCAAATTCTGGTTCAGGGGGAAGGGAAGGGGGATGAGGATAAAGTTAGGAAGAGGGACTTCGACTGTCATTAAATATGTAAATCACTCGTTTAAAATTTTTTTTGTTTTGTTTTTGTTTTAAGGTTACCAACCTTATTAAAATTCATTTCACTAACCAGCTTGTTCTATGTCACTATGGATACCAAAGAACCCTTTTAAAAACTTCGGCGAGGCGGGGGCTTCTCAGAATAAAAACAAAACAAAACAAAACACGGCGACTTTCTGTTGGTGCTTTCATGACAAGTCCTGCCACGCGCCCCTCCCCTGCACCCACCAGTCCACAGAAGGGCAATTCATTTACAAGTCCAGTTCTCAGTCTCCCAGGATGAGTTTGACAAAAGAGGCGACGTCTGTCTCTTTGGATTCGTGCAGGGTGAAGAAAGGATGTTGCTGGGAAAGAAAAGAAAGAACAAATAGAGAAGCTTATTATTCACAACGCTGAAGACCAAACCAAAAACTTTTCAGACAATCTTCTAGACAGCGAAAAAGATTTTGTCGCTAGCAGCATCCCATTGGGCTTTCCCTGTTTTGCAGCCGAGGCGAGTTGAGGAGCCCGAGAGGCTGCTTCACGTAGGCTGCAGATTTGTGCTGCCCTCTTGGATTCCCTCTAAACTCTGCCCTGCCTGGGAGGGCTGAGCTGGGCTGCTCTTGAAGCAAGGGAAAGTATTAAAAAACACTGCTTCCAACTCTAGCACATCGTGCCCTTCAGCACACGCTGGCTCGCAGCTCTGCGGTGCCCCGGGAGGAGACGTGCTCCTCCTGAGACAGTGGTTACCCACCCCACCACACGCCAGCTCCAACGGGAGCAAGGAAAACCTTGCAGGAAGGCTGACTGCGCTGCGTTTTCCCTCAGCTTCCTGCTTTATCTGTGTATTTACCCTCTGGTGACTTTTGAGTCTCATTTCTTCCCTGCAATTGCTCATACTCACAGCAGGAGATGGCTACTTTACCCCTAACCACCGCAAAGAGGAAAGCCATCCCGGCTGGAAAGCCATCCGCAGCTGTATGTTTAACTACTTAATCGTGACCAACATGGGAAGACATCCTGCCAGAAAATCTTGCCTACATTTCAGCACAAACGGAAAAATATGTGTAAGGAGACAAAAACACAACCAAATGCCCCCTGACAGCAACAGCAAAGCCCCTCTCTGTTAGTACCAGTGACTCAGTTTGCTACCAGGGGCTGCAACACATCAGCTCAGGTCAACCAACTTCCACCCGAAATCACCAAACACTGTTTGACACCCACTGTCTTGGCAGTTAATTGTATTTATTTGTATGGAGGGTGTCAGAGAGAACCAAAAGGCAGCTGCGGCCCAGTGGGGCTCACAGGTGACCTCCACTCTGTGCAAAATGCTGTCGTGCTTTGCATACACAGGCTGGGGGAGCTTGGTTTGATTCCTGACCCTCTTATTTCAAGACAGATTTTTTAAAGACAATTTGGGGTTTCCAGGGTTTTTCAAAGCTGCTCCCCACCTCAATCCCTGGGCGTTCTCTATTTCAGTGATCTTTTATGGCAGTGGCCAAGTGGATGGAGAAGAGCAAAGAAAAGAGACTTTCCAAGGTGGGCTTGAGCGGAAAGTTATCCAGTGAATAAAAAGAGGCATCTCTGAGCAGCCGGGAAGCGACCCAAAGACACACCAGCAAGGAAGAGGAAGCACAATTATGTGGGAAACAGAGCTGAAATGGGTTGAGGCAAGGATCCAGACATAATTTAAGGTCTCCCTGGGTCAGACAGTCACGGGAATCGATGTGTCCTGAATAACTCTTGGGAGAGATGGCCCAAATGGCCTGCTGTGTTATTATCCTGGTGTGATGCCACTGCTTCCACATCCCAGCTAAGTCGCACCCAAAGCAGAGCTACCGCAACCTGGAAGCACCCGCAAACGTGACATGGGCGGCAGCGGTGGCCTCCAGCCCCGTCTATCACTGAACCCAACCCCTTTGCAACAACTGAGTCTGGTTATAGCACAACACACCCTGTGCCAGGGGGGACGCGCTCCACGCAATGTGCAGACCACTGGTCCTGCAGTAGTTTCATGCTCCACTTCACCTGAGGAAGTGGGTTTTAAAATGAAATTAAGCATCCGTATCAGTTTTCCTGATGCTCAAGATAGCACAGAGTCATATTTTCCATGAGAAACCTCAATTCCACAGGAAAGCAAGGGAGCAGTCTTGGTCTAAATGACAAGTCCAATCCAGTACCGCAACTTAATGCCATAAGAGAGAGAGGAGGGAGAAAAAAACCCCAACAAAACAGCAACCCTCAACCACAGGACCTCACAACATTCATGTCAGCCATAAAATACCACAGCATTGAGATACTCTGGAGAGGTGATCCAAGAACCTAATTCAATAGAAATGCACTCGCTTGCCAATGGGTATTAATGCTGCAACAGACGGAGCTGCTCCGGCGAACCTTTTTGATAAAAGGCCATTTGGCAAACTTCAGAAATTTGCTTAAAATATGTATGTATTTATTCAATAATATTAAAAAAAAAAAGGGAAAAAAAAAAGCCATAAACCTCAGGCCTCCCTTTGTTTGAAACCAGTATTTGGGCAAACTGTGTGTAAATCAGATCTATATATAGTTTAATTTCATTATAGGGCCCAGCAAGAAATGCCACAGGAATTATTCGGTGCTTACAACTCACGTTCAAAAGGTACATGGATTTCCAGCATGTCTTACAGCTGGAGAGCACCTTAAACCCGGACACCTTCCCACCACAGAGGTCCTAACACTTCCGAGCAGACAGCGTGAGGCAGCAATGCGGCTGACCCCCTGGGTGGCATAATGCATGTCCTACAAGTCATGGGGCCAGAGACACCAACGCCTGAGGAAATTCCGCAGCGTTTTCCACCCTTAACCCAGAAGACTTTGCTGGTGGCACCGGACAGGGGTGGGCATGTAGGGACAGGTAAGCATTTGGGTCAGGATCATGAGAAATAACGAAGTCAGGCACTTTCCTGCCATTAGCAAGCTGTGAATTAGGTAAGAGTAAAAAAGGGACTAGATGCTTACGGGAGTGAAACACTGACTTCCTAAGCTCTCCCGCTTTTTGCCAGCTATTAGGAGCACCAGGATCAATACCAGAAAGTCGGGAGAGAGAGAGGCCATGAAGCTGTGGAGCCCTAGCAAAAAAATCTCACCACAGACCCTGTTCTTGCCAGCTCTAGCCCAAAGCTCTGCCTGAGTATACACCAGTGTCTGCACTGCTGGGAGTTCATCGGCAGTTAAGTGTGTCTGACCTCAAAGCCCTGCACTGCCTTGTGTTTCCCCCGTCGTAAGCCTTTATCAGCATTTTCTTACTTAGCTATTCCTCTGCCCTTCCTAGACGTGCTCACAGCAAACAGTCTCTAAGTAGCAGATGAAATTCAATAACCGGAATTATTAGTCACAGACTTGTCTCTGTCCCTAACATCCCGGAACTACTCTGTCCAGAAAGTCTCCTGTCCAAGGCACCATGACGGTAAAGCCTAGCAGGCCGCTCAGCTCCTGCAGCGCATGTGGAGTATCCATGGTGCGTGCGTTTCACTTAGGCATTTGAAGCCATCACACAAACCCGAGAAGAAGATTTTATCCTTGTTAACTGACTCTTCACAGCCTCATCCTTGTCCCTTAGCAAATTTGTTAACTGCTTTTACGTATTTTTCTCCCTTGATCTGACTGGAATAGCACCTGAATAACATTTCAAAGTGCGTTTCTGATTTGCAGTTACCTTCCCAAGACCCTGAAGTGCCACGATTCTCACATCTGTTATGAAAATAGAGATGATAAGTATCCCAGATGACCAGACACTATTGGAAACCCTGTCCTCAGGATCTCATTGTAATCCATCTCAGCTCTGAACCAATACACTGCTTAATGCAGTCACACTCACCATAAGCTCTGGGTATGTTGGCCGTTCTTTGGAATTCTTCTTCAAGCTTTAATGAAAAAAGAAGAAGAAAAATTTTAAAAGTTACATTCTGTATGCAATTTAAGCAAGGCCATAAAATTGTACCATGACAAAAGCAAGGTTTCAAGTCCCTGTAGAGTAAGTTCAACAACTCATCCGTATGTTAAGCTTAGGTCTTGAGGACACCTACAGCCAACACTGCCTGCAGATGGGCCCCGTATGGTACACAGTGCTGGGTACACACAAGTGCAGTGAGCTCAATAAAGGTCAAACAAGAGATCTGGAGACACCATATACACCAGTCAACACACTGCCTTTTGCTGGGGGCCAGGTACAATTGGTTGTTCGGGTACTATCCAGTAGGCCATTTCCTAAGGGAATGGATACAGCCTCAAGCCTCTGATTGGGAGCGGTGACCGAGTGGTTCTGAAGCACGTGTACAACTATTTGTTTATCACCATGCTGTTATCAGCAGGGACGGTTACATGGGACATCCTTTTTTCTCCTCTCCTACAACAGATGGCTCTGGAGGGTTGTAGCTGGAAGTTATTTTGGTTTCCCTCCAGCAAAAAATAGTTTTTAAAAGACAGGACGTAATCTCTACTCACTTCCTGACAGTGTATTTAGGGGAAAGACACTTGGAGCAACTTGAAAAGATCTTCACACACGTACACGTCGGTGGCGGGGAAAAGGTGTCACACTGAGCAAAACAAAAGTGAGAACCTCGGTGATGATAAGTCGCTCCTCTGCTGGGATTTGCCGGAGCCCAGAGGAAGCGGAGGACACACACTGAATAGATATTTCCTGCTTGCTGTGTGTAGCGGGCTCATGTTTAGTGTCATGTTGTGAATGAACAGAGGAACCTAGTAACGATACGTGCCAATATTGCCGAACTGAAGGTACGGGATGTGTCACATCCTCTGAGCTCAAAAGCAGCCCAAGCTGAGATGCTAAGGTGAATTTGAAGGTTAGGTGTGTCCAGAAGCAGGATTTGGCTATAATCCTCCTAATTTAGACTCTCTACAAACAACAACCTTGTTCCCAGGTTACTAATACCAGGAAATCTGGTGACAAGTTACTGAAATCAATGTAAATCTTCAGGAATGAAGAGCCATATTTGGATCTGATCCTGACTCAGACATCCCAGGAACTTCCGTGCAGTGGCTACAGGTAAATCAGACTTTCGCTGCCCCAGGCAGTGGATGGTGTGATTCACTCTACGACCTCTTGAATTTGAGATAGGCCTAAGCCAGGCCACTCTCAACACACTGAGTTGATGTGACCTGGTTTGGTGTCAGAAGAAATTCTCAGACTCCAACACCACAAAACTAGTGCAATCCGCAGCCAAAGTTCACTCTTCCAAGTCCATGCTACTCCACTGGTGTTGAGGGATCTTCAGTGATCCTGGAGGATCGGATTTGCAAAGAGAGGAACTGCCACATGCTCCCCAAAGCATGAGTTCTAAAGACATGAGTGCTGCTCAGCAGGGTCATTCTTCTCACTGCAACCATCGTCAATGGCTGTGGATATCTTACTCCTAAATCAGCCCACAGCTATAGCTGCGAGATATCATGCTTGCAAAAGCAAACGATTCAGTGGGGAACAACAGCCTGCCTGGCACAAACAGGCAACTTTGCAATAACAAGTAGCGAGCCAGCAGCATGGGAGAAAGGCAGCCAGCCCAAAATCGCAGCGTGGGCCTTGCAGAAATGGTGGGCATTTTGTGAGAGGGTTTTTCCAAGCCAGCTCCCACCTCTGATAGACACAGAGCAGTGTGGGCACAGGCAGGTATTCCCCCAGCACGGGTTGGTAGAGAAGCGTGCAGCTGAAAAGCAGAGAGACTTCGAAAACATGTTTGAACAAGACGCCGAAGAATCTGAGTGTCGGTACTTAAAGTCCCCGGGCAGGAGTGGCTGATAATCCCCTTCCTGGGTCACAACAGAGCCGGCCGGGCTCCAGGCCCTGACGCTGGCAGCTCGGGAACAGTCTCACATTTCTGTATTTGTCGATCTGCCGTCCTTTCTTGGCTACCACGCAAACCCACCATCCACCTGCCAAGTTGGCAAGCAGCGGATGGCACTGCAGCGCCTGGAAAATAAAAACGCCTCCCAGGCGGTTTCCAGGGAAGCTGGAGGGAGAAGCAGTCAGGAGCTGCGGGGCCGCCGCCAGCTCTCTTTGAACCATACGCCGAGGGCAGCTGTGAGTCTCCTCGGGCGCGGGGAGAGCCTGTGCTTTTATGCAGCTCTCGCAACCTCCAGACAGCGCGCATCTGCTCCAACCCTTTTCCTACACCACAGCCAAACTCTCCTGCTGCTTCCAGCTCCGAGTCCCACAGAAAGCAGCACAGCAGCCGGAGGGCCCCGGTAGCGGGATGGATGCCGATGGGGGCCAGCGTGGGGTGAACAGCCCCTGTCCTCAGAGCCGTGTCCCCCCGGGAGCGCGAGGCAGGACGATGCAGCCATGAGGGGACGTGAGGGGCCTGGCAGACATGCCTGTCCACACCTGCCCGTGCTGCCGGCCCGGCCACAGACACCCTGTGCCGCTGATGTGGGGGGAATCCCATTGAGCCTCCTCAATCCCTTCCTCCTGCGTGTCCCCCCAAGCCCGTTCCTCGCCACCTCAGGTGGGGGAAGACCCCCACAACCGCCATCACCGGTGCTCTGACAAAGGGTGTGCCTTGCCTGCACAGCGCCAGGCCCCAGCCCGGCCCTCACGGCTCGGTGAGGGCATGAAGGCCCGTCCCTTCCCCTAGGGGGGCATGTTTTGTTCAAAAATTTGGGTTGTACCACAGAGAGACACCTGTGGGGATGGGGGCGCAGGAGGCTGCTGGAGCCTGCCCTCCTCAGCCTCCCCACAGCATGGCGGAGGGGAGCCGGGCCAGGGTGAGGGGGACCACGACGAGCGGGGCCGAGGGGGTATTTTACCATTGCGAGGTAAAATCGACGAACTCCGCCGAGAACTTCTCTGCCGGCAGCTGCGGCGACGGCTCCTCCACCACCTGCTTGAGCTGCTGGAAGGGCGTCCCCCAGGAGTCGTAGGGAAAGCGCAGGATGGCCAGCTCGATCTGGGGAGACAGAGCCCTTGCCTCAGGCATGGGGGGCGGCCGCCCCACGGCTCACCTTCCTGCCCCACAGATTCCCGCCTGCCCACCCCGGGGGTCTGCTTTTTGAGACCCCGCACAAATACGTGGCGTTTCCTCACCCCACCCCGCCACAACATCTTGCTTAACCTCCCCCAGCAAAAAGGGCAGCCCTGAGGAGACCCAGCAGCCTCCATTCCCAATCCTCCGTTACCCCCGCGTCAGACGGCGCTGGGGAACGGTCAGAAGTTAAAAAACAACCCCACGTCGCAAAGGGTAACTGCGCCATAAAACGACTCTGCAAGCAGATGGATTCCCCCTAAACACTGCGTGGGAGACGCCACCCATCCCTCCTCTTCTGAGGGGGACTTTGCTAATTGCGAAGTGCCGGCAGTAATTTTTTTTTGTGCTTGAAATCCAACCTGCTCCAAGGCGACAGACGTGCGGCGCCAGACGCCCTCGCCTTAGCCCATGCTGCCATCTCCCGGCAGCCCACGGCCACCGCAGCGCGGTGGTCCCCACCAGGGTGACACCCCACCAATGCCTCCAAAGACAGCAAGCAGTTGACTAAGCAGCTCCGTCCTCTTTCCCTTCGACCCTGTGGCATGCTCCCTGCTACCCCCAGACCTGCATTCCCATTCCCACCCCGCCACCTTCCCACGGAACCAGTGCCACCAGTGTCAAGGGGGCTACGGGGAGGAAAACGAATCCACGAGCAACGCTCAGCCCTCCCAGCATCGCTGCGAGCCCCCAGGTCACCCTACCATCGTGATCCCCAGGCTCCAGATATCAGATTTGACGCTGTACCCCTTCTGGTTCAGCTCCGGGTTAATTCTTTCAGGCTGTGAACAGAGACAAAGGCGGTTGAGGAACAGGGATGGCCCCAGTGTGGTCCCCACGCCCAGGGCCCACCAACCTCAGATGGGTCTTTCATGGTGGCAGGCCAGGACCACTTAGCCCATGCCACCAGCTTGCTCCCTTGGTTGTCATGGGGCCAGATCTGGTCCCACACCCTTGCCGGTAAGGGCAGGCAGTGAAATGGGTCACCAGAAGCAGACGGTACCTGCATGAGGGATTAGGGTGGTAGGGCTGACCCAGCACATCTGGCCCGTAGCGGGTGACAAGCCCCAGTTCTGCAGGACTGTTTTCACCCTGTGCAAGTGCTCCACAGAGTGTGGATCCTGAACAGCAGCTCCTGGAAGGAGTCTGAAGGACCCACTCCCTGGGGACTGTTTTTCCTCCCAGATGGAAAGTATTATTGTCCCCACAGGGCAAACAGCAAAAAATGCAACACAGAGTAATTGCAGAGCCTTCCCCAAGGTCACAGGGAGGTGACAAGGCAGCAGGAAGCTGTGCCCAGGAGATCTGATCTGACCCATGAGCTCCGTCTCCCCTCTCTGCCCCTTTACAAGTAACTTCAGGGATACGTCTTCCAAAAGGAGTCCCCAGGACACATGCCGGAGGCTGATCCTTCCCCCTTTAGGGTGACCCGGTGCCCAGGCTCATGTTCCTCTGGCTCTCCCGCAGCAGCTTTCACACGCAGCTTCTCCGCGGCTCAACTTACAGCCATGTAGGGTTTGCATCCTGCATCCATGGTTTTAGCAACCGAGTCAACGAGGTAACCGCTAATTCCAAAATCGCACATTTTCACCTGCCCCTGCGTATTGATCAACACGTTAGAGGGCTTTACATCTGCAAGAAGGAACACATACCACAGTCACTGTCACGCATAGGTGGCTGTGCCAAGCCAAAAAAAGCCAAAGAGCTTTCTATCAGCAGAGGGCACCAGAGGTGCCCGTGCAAACCCCTGCGCTTTGTGCATGCCAGAAACCCGGCTGGCTGCAGCTATGCAAGTTCAGGTGACTGCCTCATGGGCCTGTCATATGTCCTGCAAGTGTCCCTTCACTTGCAGACTCCTCTCCCTGATTTGGGGGGGCATGGGAGGTAACCCTGCATGTAGTCACTGTATCCCACCACACAGGGGATGGCTATGGACATCAGAGGGCTCCCAAGGGAACAGCTCAGCAGGGCTGGGGGCATCTCCAGAGGATGTCTGCCAACACCTGGAGCTCTGGCAAGTGCCCAGCTGGAGCTGGTCTCATGCCAGCGCAAGGGAAGACCCATGGGGAAAGGATGAGGGGTGGGCAAGGGTGAAGAGGAGCAGGGGTTGCAGGGGAAGGGGGGAGCAGTAAACAAAGACAAGGATCGAGATTTCAGAAATGCCCTCTAGTTTTACGGATAGCAAGCTTGAAGCCAATGTGAACAGCAGCAGGCGTGTGGGTGCTCCACACCTTATGGAAATCAGGCCAGTGTCTCATCTATTTATTACTGCCAGATTTATCTGCTTCCCATCACGGCCTTATAATCCTCGGTGCATTCACACTTGCATCGTGCTCATGATATAATCACCATCAGAAAGGGAAATTAAGGGACAGAAAGAAGGTAGTAAGTGATGTCCACGAGAGCTCAGAGGTGCTTTCCTGTACTGCAGGCCACCGCTCTCTGTAAAGTTAATCCCAGATGAAATCTCAACACAGCACAGGTAGCGCAGGCTGCCCTGTTTTCTCTTGTCCCAGCACTCATGCTCAAAAGGGAGCAGTCCTTTCCCTGTTGCCACCCAGAAATAAGAGGTCTCTTCCACAAGAAGCTCCTCTGTCTACATGTGATAAACTATTAAATAGAAGAGCTGAAACACCATCCGAAGGAGGCCAGAAGCTGCTTTGGAGTCCTGCTTATTAGAATTGGGTGGTTTATAGTTCCGTAACATCTGCTCTCTAATCAGCATTTTGCAATCAAAAGCTTCAGGTATCTGAGATCCTCACCCATCTGTTACTATGCTGAAATAAGACAATTTTCAGTGGAAATCAAACAAGTAAACAGAAATCCAGAAGCCAAGCAGCATTTTCCACCTACTGTAAACGATACAGAAGGCAGAAACTCAACCCCCAGCCACATGCAGAATGTACAAAATGTGACTGCCTGCTAGAGCTGAACTCTGTTCGCTTCAGATGCTCCTTTCCCCAGCAGTCACACACTCCAGAGGGGGCTTTTTCCTCCTCATGACAAATTGAAAATGACCCTTTAAGAATAAAGGTGTCAAGTAGCAATACTGCAAATTTGTTTCTTTCTAAGTGTGTTCATGGCATCTTTGAGATGCTCTAGAGGGAAAAATGTCAGAAGAGTTTAAGGAGGGTATTCATGACTTCACTTGAGGCTATTTTAGGTATAAAACTATTCTGCCCCACCAGTGCTCAGGGTAGCTCACAGAAGGGGATGGTTAGATCACTGCATGAGGCATCACGCTGGCATGGAGACGCCTCTCACTGCACGTCAACACGGAGCCGTCAAGCTAGGGGAGAAGCCTTCGCAAAGCCTGATCCAAAGCCCATCAAGGTCAGAAGCAAAAGTCTGTTTAAATTTTGCAGAGGTGTTGATGCAGACCATGGATTTAGACCGTGCATTAGGGAAACGCAGCCCAGGGGCAATCAGCCCTTTCATTGCCAGCACAATCAGGCTGGAGCTCGCTTCTCCTCCCCAATCAGGTTGAAGCTCGCTTCTCCTCCCCCTCGGGGAAACGCTGGGACCAGCATGCAGTTTTTAAAGAGCAAACCAGCAGACGTATCCTCTGACTAGGTTTTGCTAGTCATGAGATGTTGGGGAATGTTTTTGCTGTCAAAGACCCGTTTTATCTCGGGTATTTTGGGAGGCCTGTGCCTGGCCACAAGGCCAGCCCCTGCAAGGCCGAGAGCGCGCAGCGTGGGGCAGACAGACACCAGCATGATCATGGCTGCGTGCCTGGCACTTACCTCTGTGGATCACGGAGAGCTTACTGTGTAGATGTTCTAGTGCTTTTACGATCTGAAACAACAAATCCGGAGTGAATCACAGCTGGCAACACCATGATGAGGAGGAAATGCTATCTGGCTTCACCTGCCCCATCCTCACTCGACCTCCTTGGAGGGAAGGAACTACATCTCCCACGAGTCCTGCACCTTCACAGCAGCCCAAGGTGGCAGTGGGTACCCAGGGATCTCCCCGGGGCCCCAGGACCCAAATCATAGAATGGTTTAGGTTGGAAGGGACCTTGAAGACCACCCAGTGCCACCCCCTGCCCTGGGCAGGGACACCTCCCACCAGCCCAGGGTGCTCCAAGCCCCGTCCAACCCGGCCTTGAACACCTCCAGGGATGGGGCAGCCACAGCTTCTTGGGGCAACCTGGGCCAGGGGCTCACCGCCCGCACAGGGAAACATTTCTTCCTAATATCTCATCTAAATCTCCCCTCTTCCAGTTTGAAGCCATTCCCCCTCGTCCTATCATAGAATTATAGAATGAGAAAGGCAAAGGAGCTGCAGGGCCCTCCCCACATTTAATGCCGTGCCGCCTCTTGATTATGTATACGGGCACATTTGTCGCATTTATGCCTTATATATAACATCATCTCAGAAGAAATACTGGAAACCAGAGAAGAACGCAGGCTGGCCCGTGGACCATGCTCTTCCCGGTGCCAATGCAGCAGGGAGACTGGGTCACGTAGGCCTTGGTTTAGAAGAGAAATACCCTTTCCCTTCCCTCCTCGCCCTGGCAATACTCACAGAGACGGCTATTTTTCCTAAGATGTCCTCAGGAATCGTCAGGCCCTTGTCAATGACGTGTTTGTAGAACTTGTCCAGTGACGTATCCATCAGCTCCATACAAATCCACACGTCTCCCTGGAGGATAAAGAAAGCAAATATCTGCCCACTGGAACGAAGCATCCTTTCCTTTCCTTTCACACGCAAAGGTCATCTTTGGCACTTGCCTTTTGCTGGCCTGTTTGCCTCTTCCCTGTCTTTTAAAAGTGATCCAACAAAACTGTATGGGGCCTTCTCTTTCCCTCCTCCCCAGCTGGAATGAAGTGCTGTCCACTACCATTTAGGGTGTATTTTCTGCTGTCTTTTCCCAAAGCAGAGTCCCGGTGATTTAGGAGTCCTGAAAGTTACTGGGACTGAGGTTCCCTACACGCTCAGGTCACTGCAAATGCTCGGCCAGGAAAAGTTCAGCTCTGCAGAGCTATGCTTAAAACTCTTCAATAAATCTTGCTCTTCAGAGCTTTCCACATTTTTCCTCCATGTGGCTTTCTCATTGCAAGTTAGGACAATATTAACACTAACGGATCGGGCTGTGAGTCGGTCATCTCTATCACTCAAACCCACCACCAAGCCCCAAGGTCTGGGCACAGAGGTCTTGCACATTCCTGACACTGGGGCTCTTGGCTCCTCCTCGTGTGGGACCACATCCCTCCTCGCTCACCAAGAAGTAACTGTACGTGACAGATCCTTAGGCTGGGATTAAGCAAACCCGTATCGTACCAAGTCTCCATGTCTAGATGGAGATTAAACCCTGGCACTTGGAGGGATTCTCCCAGGGGCAGCGCGGCTGATCTCCAGGATGCCATACCTCTCGGAAAAGAGCCCCATAAAATGTGACAGTGAAGGGGCAATCTACCGTCCTCATGGAGATATCCAGATCCATCAATAACCTCTTCTGCTCCTGACTGTTCACTGTGGCTCGGATCCGCTGGAAGACAAAGCATTTTAGCGTTGGCTGTCAGCACCTCCATACCACGCTGCTGCCACTGCAGAGGACTCGCCACAGCCATACCTGTGCTGGACGCAGTGCCTTGACATCACGCCTGTACCCTTTTATCAGACCTCTTTGTATTACCCTTTTATCGTATCTCTTTGTCATAGGCACATCACAAGCACAGTACCCATGGCAGGAGCACCCTGGTGCCACCGAAGGCGATGCTGGATGAAGGGGTCTTCTCACCTCAGCCCAAACTGCAGGTGATTTTGCTCTTCCCTGCAAATGCCACTCATTTTGCATCAGCCAAAAGTCACTGCAGCTTGGCAGAGGAGAAAGGAGCAGGAAATCAAACTCTAGCCTGGTGGAAGCCTGTGACTTTCGGAGCTGCAGTGGACATCTATTTACATCGGCAGACTTTGGTCACGAGAGAGGGCTCCAGCCCGGCAGCCAGAGCCCATGCGCTCCCCGTGGCTTTGGAAAATGGATGTTTCCCTGTCTCCGAGGGAAGAGATGTCATTTATGTGAAATACCTGGAGACCCTCAGCTGGGAAGCACCACACAGGGGCATGACACAGTCCAACACTGGTCACACATATTCCAGGCTCCTCGGCCAAAGCTACTCGAGGCCAGTAATGTGATAGAATTAAATTCAGCGTTGCAGATGCAAGTAATAGCCTGAATGTTCCTGCCATACCCTCTGCAGATCTTCCATCATACTCGGAGAGGCCTTTTGCAGTTTGCTGAACACCAAAGCAAACAAGAAGACCAAATGCAGAGCACGGAGGCCCTGAGACATCTCAGCATCCACAGCAAAGTCTATCCACAACTGAGGAGCTAAGAATTTTCCTTCAGTTTGCTCATAGCTTCCAGCTCTGCATCTTTTTTTTTTTTTCTTTTTTCTTATTCTGAAAGGAAACTTGAGCTAAAATTCAGCCAAGCAAAAATTGGTCCTTCCCAAAATACAACTTTTCCCATGACTATTTCCCTAAGCTGCAAGCTCATGAGTCTAAACTGTTGTTATGAAAACTTTTCATAATAGCACCTACAAACCTGTCATGAATCAAGACCCCAGTGTAGCAAAATGGGAAAAGCACAACAAAAATTTCCTGTTCCAGAGACTAAAAAAGTCCCAGCTGAAGAAAATTATCCTGTGCAATTAAATTTACAGAACACTCTTCTTTACAATTACAATTAGTGTGCAGAGCCCTGAATCTGAGGGTACTTCTACGTTAGAAAAAAATACATGTATTTAAAAAATGATGGCAAACAGCTTGTAAAATCCTAGCGAAAACAGGAATATTGCAGACATAGACAAACAATACGTTTGTACGCACCACAGTGCTGGAAACACATTCAGCATCATACTTTTAAAACACATCCCTTTTCACAGTTAAACAACCCGAATCTGCCTCAGAACTCTTTGCCCTTGTATAGAAAGAGGATTCCATAAGGAAAGCAGTCGATCCCAGTAAAGGCATGCGTCAGAACAAGCAGTATTAGAAATGTGCATGAACGAGAGCGCAGAGAGTGTCCCCACACAACGATACAGACAGAAAGCACCTCGGGAGGCTCACTCTACCTTCACTGCCATGATCTGCCCGCTAGGCATGTGCCGCATCTTCTCCACCACCCCGTACGCACCTCGTCCCAGCTCGGAGATGGGCTCCAGGTCATCGGCTTTCACCTCAAAGTTCTGCAGGGGGAAAAACCATCAGCGCAAAGGCAGCCACTGCACGTACGTGCTATGCAAGGAGCGAAATGCCCCGAAAATCTAGCCCTGCTTGGCACATAAATTCACCTCTGTGCGTCCCCCTCCCTATCTGTGTTCATGAGGCTTGGAAAAAAAAAAATCATGGTCCTCAGGGGCTGTCAGGAGGATTAACTCCTGCGCAGTAATTAGCAGAGTTCTGAAAAGGACGTGCCTCGTAACGGCGTGAGCGGGGAGCCCGTGTCGATGAGCATCCCGAGCAGGGCGGGCGCGGGAACGACCGCTCCTTCGGTCCTTCGCTCCCCGCAGCCACCCGCACCCGAGTGTCTCTCCCGGCCACCTTCAGCGGCCAGCACTTCCAGCTTCTCCATCCTCTGAGGGCTGGGATGGAAAATGCCATGGCAGCCTCTCCCCTAGGAATCACCTTCAGTCTTTTACTCCCTTTTTTTTTTTCCTTCCATCCTCCTCCCACAAACAATCACGGAAATATCTCCCGGGTTTTTTTTAAGGCCTGCAAAAGCTTACTTCTTCAGACCTGTAGATGGGCCAAATACCAGCTGAGTGTGCCCCATTTTTAAACCACGGAGGATTTATTTTGTCTAGCATTCGAGATCTCTTTCTGCTGGCCTTACACAAAGGACGGCTTTGTTTGGAGCGCTGCATTCTAACCTGCCCTTCTCCCTTCTGCCGTGATATTGTGCAGCAGCTCTATTTTTTGCTTATTATTATTTTTGGATGTTTAAAATATGCCTTTGCTACTAAAACCAGCCATTCTGTTTGCTGAACGCACAACCACATCAGTCAATCATCCTACAGAAAGAAGCGGGTTATAATGAACTGATTCACGGTGCATAATCCCACACCGCTTTTTGCCGGCACAGCAGAAAAAAAAAAAAAAAAAAAAAAGAACCCCAACAAAAAACCTGCAGCCTGAAATGTGCTGGCTGGGGACGCCACGGCGTGCAGGGCCATACACTGCGTTACTGTGCGCTCGGGCGCCCGGTCGTTCGCTCGCAGCTACCCCGCCTGCAAAAGGAGCCCTGACGAACACTTTTGTGTTAACGGCAGAGATTTAAGCGTCTCTGACGGTCTGACACTGCTCCCGCTGTTCAACAGGACCCTCTCCAAAAAAGCACTTGGATGCTCTCAAGGCCACTCTTAAATTTAGCGGCAAAGTTTAAAGGGAGAGGAGGAAAAGTGGCTTTGCCTAAGGAACAGGGGTGAGTGTGGAAAGGCGGGTGGAAGAGGGAGCACATCCTAAAGGAAATTGGCTGGAGCGGGTCCAGAGGAGGGCCACGGAGATGCTGCGAGGGCTGAGCCCCTCTGCGGGGAGGACAGGCTGGGAGAGGGGGGGTTCAGCCTGGAGAAGAGAAGGCTCCGGGGAGACCTCAGAGCCCCTTCCAGTGCCTAAAGGGGCTCCAGGAGAGCTGGGGGGACTTTTTACAGGGGTATGGAGTGATGGGAGGAGGAGGAATGGCTTCAAACTGGAAGAGGGGAGATTTAGGTGAGATATTAGGAAGAAATGTTTCCCTGTGAGGGTGGTGAGCCCCTGGCGCAGGTTGCCCCGAGAAGCTGAGGCTGCCCCATCCCTGGAGGTGTCCAAGGCCGGGTTGGACGGGGCTTGGAGCACCCTGGGCTGGGGGGAGGTGTCCCTGCCCAGGGCAGGGGGGTGGGACTGGATGGTCTTCAGGGTCCCTTCCAACCCAAACCATTCTGTGACTCTATGAAACAGGTAACAGACCTATGGGAAATGCAAGCCATGGCATGGCAGCCCCTCCGAGATAGCGACCTATCTGCAGCCATAAAAAAGGCCGAGCTCAGGGTTTTACAAGTGCATTTCTCTTTGCACCATCCAACATGGGCTCTCTGCCTCTGTGCATGGAGCCTTTTTGGAGCACTTGAGCTTTCCTCATCCCAGGGACGGCAGGGGAGAAATGATTTTCTTGGAGCAGGCGCTTGCTCGAGCAGCAGGCATTCTCTCTGCCTCAGTGCTGCATCATTTTGCTCCAGAGGCATCTCACACTCTTTCCACCTTTCAGCCCCTGCTCCACGCCAGGGAAAATACAAAATACAAAACAAAAGAAAAGCATCCAAAGACAGACATTATAAAACGCTATTGGATTAGCATTTCACTTCATAAATTAACTCGCCGACACCGAGGCCTATCTTTTGCACCTAATAAATTTATTGCCCAGCTTTAAAGTGCTTTTATGAATGCTGCTCTGCCATTTTCTCCTATCAAAATAGCTGTCCTCAGTTTTAGTTTTTTCCCTGCTATTTTTTTTTTTTTAGAACATCAGGTGGACTGGTTTCCATGCTGTCAGAAGGATTTGCTTCCAGGACAGGAGGATCTACCCTGACTTACACTCCAGATGAGACGGCCTTCAATATTAGCGAAGGGAAATACTTTGGATGAAGGCTTTAAATCAACAAAAGAACTGCAAAGGAGAGTAAAACCCACTGTTAGCAACCCCCTCGTTTTATAATCATTATTTCCAGGGGATTAGCTGCACCTTACTGAGGCAAGGAAGGAATTTCCAAGGTGGAAAACATGAAGGGGACCCAGGTGTCATGGGATGCAAAGGGCGAGTGTTTGGGGGCTTGTTCATCAGAACAGGGACAACCAGTAGGTCACACTGCAGCTGGCCATGGGGCCATCGGTCCCACGCAGACAGCCCTTGCTGGAGAAGCCCAAACACCAGATGCTAGTCGGCTGGAGGTGGCTGCCAGGGCTCACATGAGCTCCCAGGCTGGCTTTTTTTCATCCAGCAACTGCCTTCCTTTTCAAGCAAAATGGGCTACATTTTTTTTTTAATAGCTGGTGTTTATTAATCTGCTCTTTTTTTGGAGGGCTGAAGTTAAGCAACCCCACGAGCAGCCTGCCTGGACAAGCAGCGAGAACCACAGCAGCCAGCCCAGGACGGTCGCCTGTCCCCAGAGGTCTTCTTCTCACCGTAACTCCTAGTCTTACCTCCTCGCCAATAGAGATGCAGGCTTTGGAGTCTAGATCTCTGGGTGGCCTGCAGGAGAGAAAAGGGAAGACATGTGAAATGTTCTTTACAAAGACCAATTTTCCCTCAATGAGTAAATATAACCCCCGTGGTCCCCCAGGCCATCCCCTCGCACCCCCAGGCCAGCAGCCCTCGCAGCCCCGAGCAGCCTAACCAGTCTCCCGCCTTTGCAGGATCAATAGATACAGCCAGGATCCACAAAGCCACCCCAAAAAGGGGTCAGGAAAGAAGCTGCTGGAGTTGGCATTTCTCATGTCCGACTTCCCCGTGCAGGAACCCAGAGAGGTTCACTGTGAAAGGCAAGCACCAAATCTCTGCCAGCCTGTATGAAAAATGGATTAAACGCACATAAAGGTCTAAAACCACTGTAAATGATTGCCTAAGTCATACAGCACAGGTTAACAGGCTAATAAAAGTCAATCCTCAAGGAAGCAAAGAAGGCCAAGCAGGCTGGAGTTGCACAAACTGTCTTAAAAACATAAGGTTTTCTTCTGCAAGGCTGAGTACGTAGGGAAGGGGGACGCATTTTTATGCCTTGACCAAATGCATGTTACTCGAATTGGGTGGCAGAAGCGCCACATCAGTTCAAACTGGGTGCCCATTCTGCTTTTTCCTTTTCATGGGCACATCATGAAGACATGAGACGTGTACCAGGGGCAGTGATGGGCAGAGGGCGACGGGCTGAGTCCCCCTGCATGTGCCTGGGGCTAAGTGAGAAATACCAGGGCTGTTAAGTTATTCCCCTCCCTAATGGTGCCAACATTAACCCAGGCGTTCCGCCCCTGTTCCTCGTGGTCCTCCCGTGTTCCTCCCCTTACCCCAGACCTGCAAGCAGGAGCCCCGGTGCTGGCCGTGACCGGCCGCTGGCCCCTGGCCGCGACAGCGCAGGCGCTTGCGAAGGCTGGAAGGCAGCTGGGGTTCGTGGTTTTCTTTTTATTTTCCCTTAGTGTTTGCAGACTTACGTGGAGCTTGTCTGTGGTTGCTCAAATGCTTCTTTAGGAATTTTCAGCCCAGGGTTTCTCTTCTTGCCTGCGAAACAAGAAAGGGGCAGAATTAAAGAAAGGCTTTTTTTTGTTGTTGTTGTTGTTGTGTTGTTTTGTTTTGTTTTAATTTGCAAAACACAGCTTGTCTATATTTGTTGACCTTATTTAACATAAATGCCCGGCCAGGCTGGTGCTGTAGACTCAGGGCACAGAGTTCAAAACATAAAGTGCCTTTGTTCGGTAACGCTTCATTTAGACCTGCAAGGTCTGGCTGCCAACTTGGTACAGAAAACAGGCAAGAGCTCTGGCAAAGGCAGGCCATGCGAAAATGCAAAGAGAAAGGTATTTCTCCTTCGTCAGCCCTACCCACGTAGGATCCCTTAAAATGCTTCTTAGATTTTAAACTGTTCCAGATACATTAACTGTGAACCCTGGCGGGATTAAAAGGCTTTTTACAATTGAATCTGAAAGTCCAGAACCAGATTCTGATTCTGTTTAAATGGATGTTTCACCTCTCGGTCATTAAAGTTGTGCAAACCCAGCAAAAATAAAGCAGAATTAAGTTTGCAGGCTTCAAAGCCATTTGTTTCTGTCCACACTGACCAGCCAAGCTTTTCTGAGCTGGATGAAGCTCAAGCTCTGAAGCAGTTCAAATGCAGGCTCTCCTGTAAAGGGGGTCCAAGCCGGCAGACACAAGAGCCAGGCAGACTAGAGAAATACAAGAACCTTTTTATGACTAAACACATACAGCCACATTTCAGCACGGGGTTTTGAATTCATGGATAAAATAACCTGAAAACATAAGTCATGTCACCAAAACCCCAAAGTAAACATCTGGCTGTTTGGCCGGGTAATAAAATCCCTGGTCCCCCAAAAACAGCACAAGCATCTAATTTAGGCGTTCAACGTTTTTAAGCTAACAATTTATATCAATTACGGTCTTTCTTTTAAGCATGAGTTTTACTCCCTCTTCCCAACGCTCTCTTTCAAACTTTACCTATACATGTTTGAGTTTGGTTTTCCTCTTGACACAAACTCCCGTCAATAGATGTCTGTGCATCCCTGTGCTGGAGAGGTGCTACATCAAAGCGCAGGCACCCAGAACTTAAAATGACCTTTTCGAAGCAATTAGTCAATTCAGATTGCCAATCTTTTCTTTTTTTTATTTTTTAATCTTCTTTTTTCTCCTTGTCTACTCCAAAAGACAGGATCGCGCTCGCTCCTCTTGGCAAAGACTCATTCCAGGATGGGACAGACTGTGACAACCCAGCTGACACCTCATGGGAAAACCATTTATTGGAAACCACTGTGCACACTCGCTATTGTTATTAGAAATCAACAGAGCAGAGCTGCAAATTTACAAAAGGCGGGGGAAGGGGGGAAAAGAAGCCAATTCTCTGCTCCAAGGAGCTTCCAGTCAAACACAGAAAAGGCAAAATAAAAGAAGCAAGGTCACTCAGAAGCACGAAGAACAGCTCTCAGTTTTCCCAAGAGGTAAAAGCTGGTCTGTAAGGAAGTAAAAATCGTTGTAAAAACAAGTAGGGGAATTTCTACAGTTAGCAGAGCTGTTCTTTGACCCTTTTCCTTCTAGTTTTCTTGGTTGTACTACGAAGGCCGCTAGAAGGCACAACCAAGAAGCAAGCCCTGCTGTGCAAGATGCTCCAGACACCAATTCTTGCCCAAGCTGCGCCAAGTGCACATCGCGTCCCACGGGATGCTAAATGGGTAACAGCATTCTCAACATTGTCATGTTTTAGATAAAAAAAGGAATCTCAAAAATACAGGTCTTGCAGCGCAGGCAAACAAAACCTCTGTTTGTCTGGCAATTTCTAAGCCTGCCATCCCAGTGGCCTCTCTGCCTCCGAAAACCCGCCTGCATCCTCTTGCAGCTCAAGCAAACAAGACAACCGCGGGCACAAGAAAAGCAGCATCTTCACCCGTATTTTGCACGTGGGAATCAAGACACAGAAATCTGCTGCGTTGCCCACGGAGGCAGGAACTGCTTCTCCAGTTCCAGGGCTGAACTCTTCCTATTAACGCTCACCAGCCGCCTCTTGGCATACTGCTACACACTGACCGTCCAGCCGTCCACGCTGCCGCAACGGCATTCACACAACAACCAAAAGCAAGAGAGAAACAAGCACAAATTTGCTCTGTTCCTTCCTTTTTTTCTTTCTTTTTTTTTTTTTTTTTCCTTCGTGGATTTGCTTGCACAATCCCATGTGCTGTACCTGAACCTCAGGACCCTGCTCTCAGGCAGCTCTAAGAAGGCGAAAACGAACCTGCTGGAAATTAACCTAATTTGAACACGAACCAGAACAGGTTGTACAGCATTTAATCTCATCGTGGTTCACCAGTGGTGTCAGCAAGAAGAACTAGGTAGCAAAATGCCAAACCCAAATAAATATTAAAAGCCTTCCGCCTTCTGGTGAAATAGAATCTGCACTTTGGGGAGTTTATTTTCCTTGTCTCTTCTTCACAGAATACAATATTTTGAAACTTTGCCATTTTTTCGAAGCACAATCTGTTCGCGTATCCGAGTTGCCAAGACACAGATACAGTTTAACGTTCTTTGGGGGTTTCTTTTCAAGAAAGAAGGCGGCAACGACAGTAGCAAGAAGAAAATGCGGATTTCACGACGGCACGGGAAGAAGGGATAGGAGACGGGAATTTCCACAGCCGCGACTTGCACCCGCAGCACTGTCAGCTCCGGTACGGAGGGGGAAAGCGGTTACCTCCGCACCGTGGCTCACCGCATGGGTATTTCGCGCAAGCCTTGGGCTGCCATCGGGCAATTTCATGCTTCTCCATTGGATCAGGCAAAGTTTGGGAGCTCCTTTTGTTACAACACGCAAAACGCTTGTGTCTCCCAGCCTTCCGGGGCCAGCGCCTGCAAGCGTCTCGCTGGAAGCCTTCGCAATCCTGAACGTTGCCATAAAACCGGGGGTACGGAGCAGCGGTGAGCACCGCTCCGCAGAGCCGTGGCTCCCCCCCTCCGGCGGGCTGCAGCGGGGTGCGGGAACCGCGGTCCCCCCCTTGCCCGGGGGGTGCTCCCGGCTGCATGATGGATGGGGGGCACAGCTGACGCTCTGCAGCCGCTCCGAAAAAACAAGGGGTCAGGTCACACGTGCTTGAAAGAGTTTCTCCCCAAAGGCAACCACTGACGCTTTGAGGTTTGTTTTTTTTTTAAAGGAAAAAAAAAAAATAATTGGAAGTCCCAAGATCAGTTCTCTTCAATAACAACTGCCAAGCAAGTATCTCGCTGTCAAAATAAAATCCCCCAGTTTGCCGTAGCAGACGTCGGCTTTCAGGGACGACGCTGTACGAAATCGCAGCTTGCAAAGTACAGGAGTTCAAAATGCGGAGGCAGCTTAGTAACACACAAAATTGGACGTTACCTGCTCCATCCACCAGAAAAGCAGTATTTTCCATACTGTTTTTATGAACCGTTATTATTTTTAGCTTTGTTTCCTGAAGAAAATCACCGCGGGTGCGTATTTGACAGTGTGTGTCCCTTGTGGCCAGTTTAAATCCACCGGCCAATTTGAGCCCTATCTGATGGAGAAACTGAGTTTCTGGAGATTGCAAATCTGAGAAAAACAGGTGACTAAATAACGAAGTCCCCAACTCAGAGGCAGCTGAAGCACAAAAGCAACCCCTGGCAGACACCAGGCATCCACGCTGAACCTGTGCAGACGCCCCGGGTGTCTCAGACACCAAAATAACAGCAGGAGCTTCAATCCCGAGGCACAAACCAGCCCGAGCATCTGTGCGGAGGATTCACTGCAATTCCCTGGGATTTGTGATAAGGAAAACCCCGATGAGCCATCACACAAAGCATGACCATTGGGGGCTGACCTCTTCTCCCACGTGGCAAGTGATAGGACAAGAGGAAACGGGTTCAAGTTATGTCAGGGCAGGTTTAGATTGGATATTAGGAAGCATTTTTTCACTCAAAGGGTTATTAAACATTGGAATGGGCTGCCCAGAGAGGTGGTGGATTCACCATCCCTGGAGGTGTTTAAGAAAAGGGTAGATGAGATGCTTAGGGACATGGTTTAGAAGTGGGTGTTTTTAAATCAGGGTAGGTTAACGGTTGGACTTGATGATCTTAATGGTCCCTTCCAACCTCACTGATTCTATGATTCTATGATTCTATGATTCTATGAAGTCTAAACGTGGCTCCTTCTGCAAAAGGTTCACAGTCCTGGTTGATCAACAGATGGGATCGTGCATCTGCTCCCCTGCATCCAAAAAGTCACCAGTTTTCTGTGTAAACAACCACTGGTGGCTTTCTGGTCTCTAAGCCTTCAAGCTAAAGCTCATTTGAGAGCTCTCCTTGCAATTTTCCCCACGGAGATTTCCACGAGCACTTGACTCAAAAGCCAGGTTTTAAGAATGAGGGGAAAAAAAACAGACTGGTTTGGAGTGAATGCTGAGAGACATCTCCAGAACACAGTTCTGATTCAGCAAAACAACCAGGGTATCTCTAACGTTAAACACAAGCTTAAATCTACCTTTTTTAGCAAAGTGATTACCACCAGTATAGAATCATAGAATCATAGAATGGTTTAGGTTGGAAGGGACCTTGAAGATCATCCAGTGCCACCCTCTGCCCTGGGCAGGGACACCTCCCACCAGCCCAGGGTGCTCCAAGCCCCGTCCAACCCGGCCTTGAACACCTCCAGGGATGGGGCAGCCACAGCTTCTCGGGGCAACCTGGGCCAGGGGCTCACCACCCTCACAGTCACAGAATCCCAGAGTGGTGAGGGTTGGAAACTTAGAGTGAGGACGTTTTAAGGCCACCAGCGGCTTGGAAATGGTTTCTAATTTAGGACCAGTCAAAGGGAATACACCCAAATCACTTAAACGTATCACAGAATCACAGAATCCCTGAGCGGTGGGGGCTGGAAGGGCCCTCTGGAGCTCCCACAGCCCAACCCCCTGCCACAGCAGGGTCACCTCCAGCAGTGGCACAGGACGGCATCCAGGCGGGTTTGGGATGGCTCCAGAGTGGGAGACTCCCCCACCTCTCTGGGCAGCTGTGCCACTGCTCTGCCACCTGCACAGGGAAGAAGTTCCTCCTCATGTTAAGATGGAACTTCCTATGCTCAAGTCTGTGCCCGTTCCCTCTTGTCCTGTCACTGGGCACCACTGGAAAAAGACTGTTCCCATCCCCCTGGCACCCTCCCTTGGAGTATTGATAAGTATTGATAAGATCCCCCTTCAGTCTTCTTTTTTCTAGACTAAAAAGCCCCAAGTCCCTGAGCCTTTCCTCATCAGAGAGATGCTCCAATCCCCTCATCATCTTTGTAGCCCTTTGCTGGACCTTCTCCAGCAGTTCCCTGTCCTTCCTGACCCGGGGAGCCCAGAACTGCACACAGTGCTCCAGCTGCGGCCTCCCCAGGGGAGAAGTACTCAGAGAAGTCGCCACCTTTAAAAAACCTCTCTGCTTTCTCAGCACACGTACCGCCCAGGACCGCAGTAACACACGCTGGTAGCTGCAACATCCCCGCAACTCCTGCGCGTGGCTCCCTGCCTGGCGTGCCTTCCGCGCGGGCACTGACTCCACCAGCCCAAGAAAGTCAATGCTGAGCACGAAGTGAGGTCTGAAAGCAAAATTCTTAATAGGAAAAAGAAAACCTGCCTTAATGAAAACACATTAAATACTTCCCTGTGAAGGTCTTAAACCCAATTCCAGCAGGAAGGGAGAAAAATACAACTTCCACCGGGCTCGTTAACCTCTTCCCACCAGCCCTGACAGAGCGTACAGAGAGATTAATGTTGCTAGCCCCGTTCAATTAGGGCAGTGTTAAATATCAATATTGAAAAAGGAAACTTCAAAGTTTCACAGCAGAAGGGTAGGAAGCATAACAGAGAATAATAAAGAAAGGGAAGACAGGAATTCACTACCCACATACGCTGTAATAGAAAATAAACTTGTACTTCTGAAGGAAAATCCCATTCCCCGGTCTCTAGACTTTTCATTGCAGTCAAAAACTTTGTATGATATAATCCAAAGTAAATGGTTCCTTGCCACAAAAAGCTCCTATTTCCTTCAAAGGATATTAACCAGTTCTGTCTTCACCACAATTTATTATTAAAGCTGTGTTCAATAGCCATGTAGCAACACCTTCTTTCAAATCACACTCTTTAACATATAATTTGCTGGTAAAATTTCACAGGCGGGAAATGGCTCTTTCTCCCACTTTTTTAAGAGATTAAAATTGGCGCATTTACTATTCCTGTCCTTCCTAAGGATTTTTTGTCTGATTTCTTGAAAGGTATTGAAAGGCCAAAGATCTGCTTTTCCCCTATCAGCTGTACTCAACCGTGTAAGCAAAACCCCCACCCCTAAAGCGAGGGCGAAATGGAGATGCTCGGTGTGCTTCCACGGCACAGGAGTGAACCGGCATCTCGTGGGCTCTGCAAGACTGAGCCCTGCACCACGCACCTGCACAACCAGTGTCCGAAGGGCCACTGCGCCCACTTCGCAGTGGGAAAGGACCCGTGGCCACCGCTCAGGTGCAAAACCCCAAACTGACATGGTTCTTGCAAACCCAAGAAATTAAGATTAACTTTTTTTTTGTCCCAGATGCCCTGGAAATGCCCAGCAGGAGACAGTTCTTCATGCAAAGACTTGGTCTTCAACTGCGAAGGGCATCTCTTACCCATAGCGCAGCTCCAGCTCGTAATTCAGCAAGCAGTGGTAGATTTGATGCTGTCAAAGAGAACTTTAAGCCTTGCAGGCCAGGTGGAAATACCCAAACCTCTGAGAACTCTGCCCATTAACATGCCCGGACCCAGGCATGTGAACACCAAGGTATCTTAAAGCTGCTCACAGCACCCAGGGCAGAGCAGGGTCACCTGGAACAACTAACTGCTCTAGACAGAATCATAGAGCCGTCCAGGTTGGAAGGGACTTTTAAGATCATCGAGTCCAACCATCAACCTAACACTGCCAGAACCACCACTAAACCATGTTCCTCAGCACCACGTCTACACATCTTTTAAACACCTCCAGGGATGGCAACTCCACCACTGCCCTGGGCAGCCTGTGCCAATGCTTCACAACCCTTTGGGCGAAGAAATTTTTCCTAATATCCATCCTAAACCTCCCCCGGCACAACTTGAGGCTGTTTCCTCTTGTCCTATCGCCTCTTACTTGGGAGAAGAGACTGACCACCCCTCGCTACACCCTCCTTTCAGGGAGCTGTAGAGAGCGAGAAGGTCTCCCCTCAGCCTCCTTTGCTCCAGGCTGAACACCCCCAGGTCCCTCAGCCGCTCCTCATAACACTTGTGCTCCAGACCCCTCACCAGCTTCATTGCCCTTCTCTGGACACGCTCCAGCGCCTCAGTGGTCCCTCCTGCAGTGAGGGGCCCAAAACTGAACACAGTATTCGAGGTGGGGCCTCACCAGTGCCGAGTACAGGGGGACGATCACCCCCCTGGCCCTGCTGGCCACACTGTTCCTGATACAGGCCCGGATGCCCTCGGCCTTCTTGGCCACCTGGGCACTCTGCTGGCTCACGTTCAGCCGGCTGTCCACCAACACCCCCAGGGCCTTTTCTGCCGGGCAGCTTTCCAACTTCATATTTAACATCAGTTTCACACAGGATGACCAAAGGGGAAAAAAATATTTTTTTAAACAAGTATTAAAGATCATCTCACAGGTTTATTATTTATGTTTGCGAAATATTAAAGGTTAAGGCACACGCAATGGTTAGAGCTGATACAAACCCATCCTGGCACACATGAGAGCTCAAGGGCTGGTGATGGACTTCCCCATCTCCTTTGGTCCTCAGTCATCTGCCCCAGCAACAGCTCGGCACTGCTCACCAGTTCTCAAGGTGAAAACCTTTTAATGCTGCCCAGGTCTCTCCACCAAAAAACCCCACAAGTGGGGACGCCCCCGCCAAGCGTAAGAGGAGCGGGAAGGGCGGGTGCGCTCCTGCCATCCCCGCAGTCAACCACTCACCACCTCTAGACTAAACAACAGCCACCGAGCAAAGACGCCTGAGACTCCCTGCCAAATCATTGCACTTAAAAATTAAAATACACGTAGAAAACAAAGTATATTTTAAATGAGTGGGTCGGAGGGAGACACCATGCTGCCGGGGCCGTACCTGGACTCCTTTTTACAAGCTGGCTCCATTCCAGCTGCAACGGAAATCAAGTCCTCCGTCAAAAAGAACAAACACAAATGGGTGTAAATTCATGAACTAGCCACTTCTGGTGGTTTTAGCAGTACAAATACATCTCCCCGGGAGGCCACTTCCCAGAAGCAGCCCCACTTACCTTCCCAAGGGTTGTTGTGGCATCTCCACAGCCGTGACCACAGGGCCTCCTGCAGCACCACTGCCTTCCTCCACGGGCTCTGGCCGCGTGAAAGCCTTTGAATTTTGCCACACAGGCAGTCATGCTACAGGACCAGACCATGCCTTCTTGATTTACATGTCTTTGGGACAGACCTGCAGTTGATAGGCAGGCTGGTGTTGGTGACAGTGGCTGGGGTCGGGAGGTGCGAGCGAAGTCCCCTCACCGCTTCTGCCTCCATGGTTGGGTTGTGCATCTCGGTCAGCCTTTGGTAAAGCTGCATAAAACCAAGTTGGGCGCTGCTCAAAGCAGGATGCCAGGGACAGGGCACGTGAGCACCTGAGCTGTGCCCACCACCCGGTTTGTAAATGCAGAGCTTTAGCCAAGCCCTAGTTTCTGGAGAAAATCAAAAGCTAGACATTCATGCAACCACCAGTGATGTGGAAGGGGGCCTGAAAATCTGTTTTCCAACCCCTCATTAAGCCATGGAAAAAGAATTTAATGTGCAAGGGATTCTTAAAACCTGCTGAAGTTTCAACCAAAGGCCAAGGGAAGAGATGAAGCGGATATTGTGCTTTCTTTGCCTCCCTGAAATATAATTCAGCTGCTCTCTCCCGAGCCCTGTTGATAAGTAAGAATGGCCAAGTGCCAGTGGCTGCTCCTCCATCACTGCCAAGAGCAACTGGATCGGTTGAAGGCAAATGGAGATGCTCCAACAAGGAACATGGTATGTCCTCTGCGCACGACAGGGGCCATTTCCTGCACATCCTTTATCTGTGTCCTCCCTCGTGGTTGTTTGCAATAACTCCTTGGAAATGGCAATCTTGAAATCTGTTTCCTTAACAACTCATTTCAGGGCTGCTCGGGAGAAGGGAGCCGAGCCTGCTGCGGTCGAGGAGCTGAGGCATCTCCCAGCTCCAGGCTTTCTTCCTCTCGTTTTGGTGCTGTGGAGCTGCCAGCGCATTTGGTGGCCATGGGCACATCCAGGTCTGAGCAAGCCATCATAGCTGCCAGCCCCATCACGGCACCCCGTGTCCATGCTGCAACTTGCACTTTTATGTCTCAAGAATTAAAGCTTTCCCCCCAAAGGAACCACATTTCAGGACGGGAAGCAGGAAAGGCAAGAGCACTTTCATGGCTGTGATGGATTTTGCCAACGTGCACTGGAATCATAGAATCATAGAATGGTTTAGGTTGGAAGGGACCTTGAAGATCATCCAGTTCCAACCCCGCCACCATGGGCAGGGACACCTCCCACCAGCCCAGGTTGCTCCAAGCCCCGTCCAACCTGGCCTTGATTCAGGATACGCCTGAAGCACTGTCCCAGGCACAGAGGTACCGCGGGACAGCCCTAATTTTCTCTGAACTCCTCGTTCTCCACTCCTCCTCTTGGTGCTTTTCTCCAAAAATAAATAAATAGGTAAATCTCATTTCATCCCAAACCTGGAAATGCCAACTGGCTAAACAGAGGCCTTGAGTCGCTTCTCCTTGCTCCTTCCCTCTGCCTCTCCTTCCTGGCTCTGACTGCTGGCCGAGACACGCTGCACTGAGCAGGGGGAACCTGCTCCTGGAGACACCTTCCAGAGACTTAACCGCAGCCAACACATCACCCCAAGTGCTACCAAATTTGCTTTGGCAAAGAGGAGATGACCTCAGAGCCACAGCCCAGAGGCGGATACTTTCTCTTCTCTAAATTAGTCTGAGCAATGAAAACACAGAGACAGCAAACCCCTGCATCTCCAGCTGGAAAACCAACATCTGGAAACCTGTACAGTACAGTAGGAACCCTTGAACTGTTGGCACAACACATGAGCAGGTGATGTCGCATTCACCTTCCATTTCAATTCCCAAGGCTCCTGAAGATAAGAAGAACATGGCACGCCATGGCCTGGGCACAGTTCAGCCAGTGACCAGGTACTGGCCCATCCCAAACGACTTGCCGATCCCGTTAGCACCCACATTACAACAGAACCCCAGAACCCCATACTGGTAGGGGTCGGAAGGGCCCTCAGGAGCTCCCCCAGCCCAACCCCCTGCCAGAGCAGGGTCACCTCCAGCAGTGACACAGGACGGCGTCCAGGCGGGTTTGGGATGGCTCCAGAGTGGGAGACTCCCCCACCTCTCTGGGCAGCCTGTGTCAGCGCTCTGCCACCCGCAACGGGAAGAAGTCCCTCCTCATGTTAAGATGGAACTTCCTATGCTCAAGTTTGTGCCTGTTACCTCTTATCCTGACGCTGGGAATGTCCTTTGCTGTCCTGCCCCGGCGGCGGCCGTGCCCCAGCGCCTGCCCCGGGGTTGCTGTCGCAGGGCTCAGCTTGCTCCTCTGACTCAGTCCTGCAACCCAGCGCAGGAGAGGCCCCGAACCGAAACAGCAGGGCTTTTGCAAGGAGTGATCGAGGTGCACCCAACGGACCGCACGGCAGAGGTTGTGCAACGCCTGCTCGGATCGCGCCAGGGCGAATATGCGTCCCGGGACCCGTCTCCGCTGCAAGAGCCAGCGGCGCATCCAACTGGCGTTGGTCAGCTCTGCCGAGGCACAAACACAACGGAGACAAAGTTCTTCAGCTTTACTGCAAGGTAAAACCACAAGGTCAGTCCTTCGTGCCTGCCTCAAGATTGGCCTCCAGCAGGAGACAGTTTGGTGGTGAAGCTCTGGACAGCACAAGAACAAAGCGCTGGAAGAAGGCGAAGCAGAAAGCTTTGCAATAAGGCCTCCAGCAGACTAATCTCTGGATCCCGCCGTGCAGAAACATACAGAAATGTCACCAAACTGTGCAAATATCAGAACCTATTTGCCTGCCTTTCAATAAGCTCTGCATTTCAGTAATTCAATTTTGAAGGTAATTTCCTGATTCGGGCTAATCTCTCGTACTCTGTCCATTTTCCTCTTAACGCATCCTGCAAGAGGGCTGCAGGCGGCTGTGTTTATTCGTGTCAACGCAGAAACCAGAGGGATGCAATTTCTTCTTATCTATCTGCACATTTCAGTTCTGAGAGTCTGTTTGTCACTCTGATAAGAGCGCATCTCTAAATTTGAGAAGAGTTAAGACCTTCAGAGTGTGAAGCGGAAGAGACACTTTGATAGAGATTAGACATGAGATCCTGTGCCGAGACGTGCACCGAAGGCAGGGCTGCAGGGACTCTGGGAAGGGGGCAGGGAGCTGATGTGGGTTTTGGCCAATTTTGTACCCTCCTGTAATACCCCACCAAACAAAACTGACCCCCCTGCGCCTCTAGTCCATAGGAGCCCGCAGGGAGCACTGGGGAAATCACGTGCTGGAGCAACCTTCTTTTGTGGGACACCAACACCCAACGCCAGTTTTGAGATGCAGACTGGCCGTCTCATGGAGGGTTTAATACAACACGGCTGCAGAGGAGAGGGTATGAGGGCTTAGGATGATCTTTTGTGTCCCACAGAAGTTGATGCCACTTCATTGAGCTGTTTCGTGGGCTCCAGCACTGGCTTGGACCTTCTATTGCTGGGACCCTGGCCTTCATTTCCCAAGTGGGCTCTGCCCCAATGTGTTCCCCATACCCAGATCCACTGTTTGCTTGCAACCCCACCTGGAGTACTGCCTCCAGCTCTGGAGCCCCCAACACAGGAAAGACACGGAGCTGTTGGAGCGGGGCCAGAGGAGGGCCCGGAGATGCTGCGAGGGCTGAGCCCCTCTGCGGGGAGGACAGGCTGGGAGAGGGGGGGTTCAGCCTGGAGAAGAGAAGGCTCCGCGGAGACTTCATTGTGGCCTTCCAGTGCCTAAAGAGGCTCCAGGAAAGCTGGGGAGGGACTTTTCACAAGGGTGTGGAGTGATGGGACGAGGGGGAATGGCTTCAAACTGGAAGAGGGGAGATTTAGATGAGATATTAGGACAAAATGTTTCCCTGTGAGGGTGGTGAGCCCCTGGCCCAGGCTGCCCCAAGAAGCTGTGGCTGCCCCATCCCTGGAGGTGTCCAAGGCCGGGTTGGACGGGGCTTGGAGCACCCTGGGCTGGTGGGAGGTGTCCCTGCCCAGGGCAGGGGGGTGGCACTGGATGATCTTCAAGGTCCCTTTTAACCTAAAGCATTCTATGAATATCAACATGAGAGGAAACAGGGCCTTCCACGACCATTTTCATGCTTACAAACCAACAAAGAGCAGCCACACACCCCCTTCCAACGCTAACAGTTCAGAGGAAACAGGGAGGTGACAACAAACGGCTCTTCCAGGTAATGTCCCTCCCAGCCCAGAGGCAGCATCACTCCCAATCTCAGCGAGGGAACTGCAGGCAAAGCGTGGGGCCACCTACCATGTTCCTGTAGAGTTCGTGCCAGGACCACGGCGGTATCTGCAGACATAACGAGGCAAGACAGAGCCCTCCACTGACATCCTGCACTGCCAAGGCAGCCTTTAGATCAGCCAACTTTTCTTCAGAAAGCAGATGCAATGCAAAACAGCCCTAAATCCATCGTACTTTAGGTGCTAATGTAAGTGGGAGATGGTAGATAGGAGGGTTTTGCCTGCCTACGGCTTTCAGCATAAGGGCACAAGAGACTTTAATATTAAAAAACCCTGTTACGACACTTTGGCTGAACTCATCCGGCGTGTGCACACAGCTGCTCCAGCTTCGACAGCCTGGGGGAAAGGGCATGGCTCCTCCCAACCAGCAGCACCTCTGCGCATCCCGTGCCAACGTCACGGCGCAGGAAAAGCACGGGATGCAGCAGAGCCGGGAGCATCTGCTGCTAGGCAGTTCCACCCAGGCTGGGGCTCGGCCGCCCCGAGCTGACCCCCAGCCCTGCCCTGCACGGCTCTCCAGGGCTCAGCACCTTCCCTCTCGGTGCCGGCATCGCCCGGGCGGATGGAAACGTGCGGTTCTCTGCCGATTCACCCCGGTTCCGAAACGCTCTGTCAGGGACCGGCGCTGCATGGTGACCCATCGCATGAAGAGGGGAGGAGGTGGGGGGTGGAAGGGACCCAGCACCGGGATGTGCATCCTCCAGTTTCAGCTCTAAGAACCCCGTCCATGGCCGCAGGCAAGTTAATCATAGAATCACAGAATCTCTCAAGTTGGAAGGGACCCATATGGATCATCGAGTCCAACTCCCAAAGTTGCACAAGCCTTGTTTGTGTGCGTGTCCCCTCTCTGCCTAGCGTGCAGGTGTGCTGCAATAACGAAACAAGACAAAAACACTTCTGTTGCTTTGGGCTCTGACTCACACCCACCAAAGCAAAGGACTTCCACAGATGAGGACATCGGCAGCTGCCCAAGGATGCTGCCCGCGTTGCACGGGGCACACAAGGCAGCACAGGCTCCACCACCGTCCCGTTCCCCTTGGCACCTGAGAGAATTAGCCCAAACCCATTGAGGTGGTTCAAGCCAAGGATGGGAGAGCAGCACCAACCCTCACCAGGTTTGTGAGACTTCTGTGACACCCTTTAGCTGCAAGGAGACACGTGTCCATGCCATGGCTGGAGCCGTCTGTGTCTTGATGCTCGGCACATGCTGGATCCTCCAGAGATGGTCGTGGAGGCACGTGCATAAAAACACAAAATGCAAAATTCGACAGTTTGCCTGCGCACGCCCCGTCTCCAATAGTCTGTTGAAAATCCTGTAAGGACCAAAGCCTCTTCCTTCTTCTCACCTTGCTTTGCCAAACTGTTTTCCCACCCATCAACTTAATTTCACGGGTGCGCCCAAGCCTTCCTTCTCACGCACAGAGAGAACCCACTCCCACTCCTCTCCTCCCATCACGCCATCTCAAATGCCTTCAAATCCCGCAAATCACTCACGGCTGCCCGACGTGAGGCTGCGAGAGCCAAAAGCGTGGGGACATCTGATTGGGGTCAAAGCGATGCCAAAAAGGACTTTGTTTTCTGCTCCTCGTGGGCGCTGGAGCGGGTCGCATCCCTCGCCGGGCTCCTGCATCTCCGGCGTTCGGGCAGCTGCATCCTCCCATCGCTCTGGGAAAGAAGCGATGGTGGTGGAGACTCCCCGGAGCAACGGAGGCCGTCGGGAGCCTCGTGGCCTCTCCCCTCGTCCCCATTATCATGAGAAATCACAGCAGTGGAGCTCCAGGGAGGCGAGCAGCAGGGGCAGTCACTCCCTCCAGTCACCAGGACACCATAAATCAAGCCCGTATTTTCCCTCTGCCAAGGTCCGCTGGCTCCGCTGCCTCCCCATCCCAGAGCCTGTTTTCTTTGCTGCTTATCTCAAATTAGGAAATCCACAGGAATTGCAGACCAGGGAAGCTGTTTGTCAAGAGCCTCCAGCCCTCGTGGGGATATTTTATGAGGGACTTTTGGTTTAGTTGCTGCTTTGTTTTCAAACCCTCGGCTGCCTGCTTGCAGTGGGAGTTTGCTGGAATCAAAACTGGAGAAAAGCTCTTGGAATTCACCCGGGGAACAAAAGGGCTTTTGTGCAGGAGGATTTGGAGGACGAGGCTGCTTTCATTGCCGCTACCTTCATTTCTGTTTTCTGCCTGCCAAAGAGCACCTGCCAGCGGCGCCGGAGGAGGTGGGCTGCCGCCCGTGCATGGCGGGGGGGACGGACGCACGGGCAGGAGGACAGACGCCTCCCGCGCCCGCAGGCAGCCGATGCCCAGCGCTGCAGGCGGGAGGGCGAAGTGCTTTCCAAATATTCATGCATCGTGGCGTGCAAGGCTTAGCCAAGCCTTTCAGCCAAGCTTCGTGCTCCCTGCAGGGTGGGCTCTGCCCCTCAGTGCAGCGGCAGAACCCTAAAATGCCTCCCGAGGGACGGGCAGGCTCTGCCGTGCCGGTGGGCGCTGCCACGCGACGCAGCCCCCGGGGTGAGGGGCTCAAGCTCCCACGGCCAACGTGTGAGCAGGGATGCTGCGGGTTCGCCCGCAAGCTGGGCATCGCTCCCAGTGGAATCACAGACTGGTTTGGGTTGGAAGGGACCTTACAGATCATCCAGTTCCAACCCCCCCGCCATGGGCAGGGACACCTCCCACCAGACCGGGTTGCTCAAAGTACTCCACTTGCTTTTTTTTACTTCCCCTTACCCCCCAAGATTTCACCTCAAAACGCCACAGTGCGCGACCACATGCAGCTCCGGCGCTCCGGCCAGCTCCCATACGGACATC
Organism: Pluvialis apricaria; assembly: GCA_017639485.1. Lineage (NCBI taxonomy): Eukaryota > Metazoa > Chordata > Aves > Charadriiformes > Charadriidae > Pluvialis > Pluvialis apricaria. The sequence goes on from CM030023.1 coordinate 3,029,426, forward strand.
TCGCAGGCAACGGCGTGTCTCCTACATTCAGCATAAAAGCAGGCGCCCTGTCCGCCTCAGCCACGGTGGGAGCACGATTTGCCTTAAATCCACCAGCCCCAGCCCAGCTACAAACAATTCCACGCTTCCCAAACCCGCCGCTCCCTGGAAAACTCAACACGCTAAAGGAGCATCCTCCTCCTTTCCCCACTGCTCTGCGGAGCCTCAAACCCAACTTTCTCAGGTCTGGCTGCAGGGAGGCGACGAGGATGCCCTCTCTATCAGACAGACTTTTCCCTCCAGGTCTCCCTCCAGTTTCAATTTGGCTTTTCAGGTTTTTTTCACCGCGCTCGGTGCGGCTGGGATTTTCTCCCAGTGGATCCTGCACGGTGTTTTTAAAGCAGCATCGCTGGCGGAACGAGGGCCCTGCAGCAGAGCTTCATTTCCCCTGAAAAAAAAACAACCAACCCGCACGTCGGCTTCTGCATCTGCCCCGGCTGCCCGGATTCCGAGGGGGGACGACTCCATGCACCCGGCAGAGCGGGCGAGGGGCGGCCGCCCCGGCAGCGCCAGCACCCCGCTTTCCGAGCCAGAGCCTCTTGGAGCTGTGAGAAGTGCTGCCAGCCCGGGGGAAATGCAAATTGCTTGGGAAAACGAAGGTGACATTTCCACCCGCTTGCTGATTTCTGCTGTGCTGCAGACTCAAAAGCTCGATTCAGGCTTGCGGCTCCAGCTATGAAGGTTCTTATGTCTCGATGGCGCTCGCATTTAAGCACGTCCATACCGGGAGCACACGTTCGTATCAGGGCTGTGCGAAGTGCCAGGCTGAGCAGAAACATTCACGTAAAGGCTGTGCCAGGCTGCTGCCTCAGCCGTCGCAATAGCTGCAGCAAGTGTCTGTCCCCGGGTACACAGCCGCAGGCTTCAGCCCGTTTCTCAGCCATACATACCACAATGGACACAACCTGCACATGGGCCTTGGTGGACATCCCTCCTCAAGCAGTGGTGTCTCCTCGTCATCGCCCTCCTGTGCCCGAGATGCTGCCCCACTGGCAAAGCTACGTGAGCAAGTGCTGAGGCTTGTTCAGCCAAAAATGAGGCTTAAACATGGGAATCATAGAATGGTTTGGGTTGGAAGGGACCTTGAAGAACATCTGGTTCCACCACCCCTGCCCTGGGCAGGGACACCTCCCCCCAGCCCAGGGTGCTCCAAGCCCCGTCCAACCCGGCCTTGGACACCTCCAGGGATGGGGCAGCCACAGCTTCTCGGGGCAGCCTGCGCCAGGGGCTCACCGCCCGCACAGTGAAAAACTTCTTCCTAACATCTCATCTAAATCTCCCCTCTTCCAGCTTAAAACTGTTCCCCCTCATCCCATCACTCCATGCCCCTGTAAAAAGTCCCCCCCCAGCTCTCCTGGAGCCCCTTTAGGCACTGGAAGGGGCCCTGAGGTCTCCGCGGAGCCTTCTCCTCTCCAGGCTGAACCCCCCCCTCTCCCAGCCTGTCCTCCCCGCAGAGGGGCTCAGCCCTCGCAGCATCTCCGGGCCCTCCTCTGGCCCCGCTCCAACAGCTCCGTGTCCTTCTGCTGTTGGGACCCCCCCGAGCCGGAGGCAGCGCTGCAGGGGGGGCTCCCCAGAGCGCAGCAGAGGGGCACAATCCCCCCTCGCCCTGCCGGCCACGCTGCTGATGCAGCCCAGGATGCGGTCGGCCTTCTGGGCTGCGATCGCGCGTTGCCGGCTCATGGTGAGCTTCTCGTCCATCAGCGCCCCCAGGGCCTTCTCCTCAGGGCTGCTCTCCAGCCATTCCCCGCCCGGCCTGGGGCTGTGCTGGGATTGCCCCAAAGCAGGAAAAGCAGGACTTGGCTAAATCAGGAGGGTCTGATGGGCCAGGAAGGACTCCCCTGGGGAGCTCAGCAAACTGGCCCTTTGGGGTGTCACTGTCCCCAGGGAAGCATGCAGAGTTATTTAACCTTCAGCTGTGAACCGCTGCTCCCCACGTGCTAACGCAGCCACATTCCTCTGCAGCGATGCTTCTGCCTCCCGAGCAGGATCGCACCTCGCCTGTGGGATGCCTGTCTTGGTGTCATCACCCTCGCAGCAGGACAGAATAAAATCTAATCAATACCACGGGGCAATCTGAGGTATGGTTTCATTTCTGTTACCGGGTGCTCCAGGCAGCCACAGGAGTCTCATTTTACCAAGCCCAGATTTAATTTGCTCAGCATATCGTAAACATTGGACATTGAAACCACACCGCTATCAGCCATCTTCGACTGCAGATGCGCTGCATATAAAACTTGGGTTTACAACGTTCTGCTCGTGAGTAAAGCCACCTTAGGACAAAATGGGCAATTTATGTTCCACAGAGAGAAAACCGCCCATCGATTTGGTCATTTTGCGAGTTTACAGAGTACAAGTAACTTTTACAGCCAAATGGGAACATCCACAGAAAGAGAGGAACGCACCAAGCCGCTTCTTCAGCACATATCCTCATCCTCTGCAGAAGGTCCCTGATGGACAGGAGGGCCACATTAATCCACATGGTTTAGCATCCGCTGTGCTCCTCAAGGGAAAATAGCACCTCTGGGATGAAAAGCTTTAATAAATAGTGCCAAAGTTGTACAAGACACCTCTAGATTGAATTACTTCTCCTCAGTCCCCAAGTTGCGCTGTTCTGCTTGGCAGCTGGCAACTGTTTGTTTCAACGAAAAGTGTTGAACTGAAGATAATTTTAGGACCACTTTCCTCTTCCGTGGTGCAAATAACACTCGGAAGAATTTCAAATCAACGCCTAATTTTCTTCCCAGCGAAATGCTGCTCACGCTCCATCCTCCACTCGCGGCTCGGGCCAAACAGATGAGTTGATTAGAAATCCGGTGGCAAGCTCGCCCGGAGGTTTTCCTGTGTTAGAAGAACACGGCAGCACCCGCAGCACTGGCAGGGAAGGGGAGGATCCGCTTCCTTGCTTAACATCTTGGCATGGGGAATTTTTGTAAAGGTTCAGCCAAATATTGCGATTAAGTTTTCAACACGGTCAAGACTTTGACTGATCTGCCCTTGTGCTACCCCGTCGGACAGCCCTCTTTTGCTATTCTTTTTTTGATTTAAGAACTTATTTGCTTATTGTTGTACCTAAATTATTAAAGATGGTATTTGCTGGTTGGGGACGGTGTAGAAGGGAGGCACTAACTCATGCTCCCTCTGCTGGCAATGTCTCCCAGCAAACGTGTAGGTCCTACTTTAAAAACACACAAGAACCCTATTCACAGTGAGAAGCCACGGGCAACCGCAGGAAAGCCAAACCCACGTCCCCCCAGAGCCCCGGCACCCACCCAGGTCTCCAGCACCACAACTTTGGGCGCTACCCCAACAGGGAGCAGGACAGGAGGCACCAGGAGAAGAACTACAAGAGCAGCAGCTACCCCAAGAACCCACCGGCGGCAGAGACGGGCAAGAACTGGAGCTGCTCCTCCACCACTGCCGCGGCAGCCACGAGTCTGTACAACCACGAACATCAACGTCTCGGTCCTGCAACCACTTGGGCAACGTCTCTTTGCGCACAGGAGGCGGCTCAGGATGCTCAAAGCCCTTCATGTGAAGGTCTGCAGGACACAGCGCAGCTCTCGGGGCTCCCAGGGAACCTCTTTCAAGTTCAAACAGATTTCAGCCAGAGGTCAGACAGCAATGAACTCCCAGCTCTCCTTCCAGACACCTGCTAAGAGCGTACGCTTGCTTCTATCTCATATAATAAAGTAAAGCAAGCAGCATGTAAGGAACAAAAAGCCTTTCCCCAGTTTTTATCATGCAATTTTATTTCCATTTGGAAAACACGTTGAAGAAGCGCATTACGGCAGAGCACCGTGGCAGAAGATGGCAAGTCTTGTCCTTTCTTTTTTTTCCCCAATAAAGTGTCTCTGACACAATCGGGCACATTTTTTTCTATCCGCGTATGTCCACGTGGATCAAACGCCGTCAGGTTACATCCCTCCGCCCAGCCTTCTACACCAGCAGCCGTAAACACAAAACTCCCTTTATAAGCCTTTCTGTCAAAGCCTCCATAGAAGTCCCCGTGCGAGGTTCAAGACTGTGGTCTCAGTTAGACACACACACACTCTCGCAAATACAATACTGCTTTCTAAGTTGCAAGAACAGATAAGCAGCAATGGGAAAAAAGAAACCAAGGGAGCGCAGGGGAGCATAAATCATCTACGCAGATCCGTAATGTCCATCCTACTTAGCAACCAGGACAAAATACATCCCCAACCTTGTAAATTCTTCTGGGTGTGCTCAACCCCGAGCACATTCAGTCCCACTCACTGCTGCAAAAGGACTCATATGCTCCAAGTTTAGCACGTGCACGAGCAGTTTTGAGATCAGAGCATGCAGAAAAAAAAAAAAAAATCCCTATTTAGCTCCTTTTTTAAGGGGAAAGGAAAAAAAAAAAAAATTCCTCAGACCCCCACTCATCCAAATGAGGGCCCTGCTTGGCTACAGCTGCTCCGCATCGGCTCTGATTCAATCTCCCAGATTGCTCCTTGCGTCTCAGCTGTGGCAATGCCTTTTTCAAGCAAGCTCCTGGAAAAACAAAAAAAAAAATCCCCCTCCTCCCTCCTCTCTTTCTCTCTCCCCGTTTGCAGGAGGTGCTGGCCGGGGAGATGCTCGCACAGGATGGGCCCTAAGCGAGTGCGCTGCGAGGTACAGTAAATGGTTGTTGGCGCTGGAAGCGCTGGCATTGTTCTGCGGTCGGCGCAGGAAAAGCGAGAGGAGGAATGCTCTCCTATTGCAGGAAGCTGTTCCAGCCTCTTATCAGCCGTAAAGCTGCTGATTTCTTGCGGGGGAAGTACCAAATGTTTTTGAGGGGAAGAAAAAAGGGGAAAAATAAAAATAAAAAAAAAAATTAAAAAAATAAAATGAAAAAAAAATAAATCACATGCTTAGCTATAAAGGAAGCTGCCTAATGACATGAATGAAACTGAAGCCGTGCTACGTGGAAGCGAGCTTGCTGTGCTGCCCAGCTCAGGTGGCTTCCAGCAAGGACACGTCCCCGCGCTGTCACCCTGGAGAGGTGCGAGCCCTCAGGTCCTTCCCTCTGCCAAAAAGGTGCCTGCCACGAACTCAGCCTTTCTTGTCTCCAGAGAGCAACTTACTACTAATCATCTTTGAATGCAGCATGTGTGGCGCCCTCCCCAGCTGCCAGGGACTATTTTGGGCTCTCCCTCCAGTTGAGATGCTGCTCTGGGGAGGGGGGGACGGACTGGTTTGTGCCGTCCCTTCACGCGGTGCACCGCACCGAGCTGCTCTTCCAGTTAATCTGTAAAACTGACTCCTTGGCAGGAATTCAAGTTCTCCGTAGAGATGCTGCAAGCTTTATTAGCAATGAGCAAATTACTGGTGTCCTTGGGAAAGGTAAGGAAGTCAGAGTCTATGTTAATTGCCTTTATTTTTTTTTTTCTAGAGGGTATCTCCCAAAGGACAACTCCGTGCCGCACAGAAGCGCTCTCTGGTTACACAAGTACCTGTATATATAATGGCTCTCGTGGATTATTCCATAGGTATGCGCGTAAACTTCAGTTTTAAGTATGTTCCCTATTTTATCAGACTTTGTGCTTTATTTGAGCCAAGCACTTTTTGTCTCCAGCCTGGTTTCTCCTGGTCGGTTATTTGGAGATTATGGTTTCCATCTCTTATAGTGAAAAAGCAGAAAACACTTTGGAACAGGTTGAAAAACAACAGTCTCTAGAGCATTGCCTTTCTTCTCCTTTAATAGGCTGCTCTGTCAGCCCTGCGCTTGTTAAATGAGAGAAAAATCTGTGGGCATGCAGTGAAGGTCAATCTTGTGGTTTTTGAAAACATTTAATTAGTACGGTTAAGTACCGAGGTCCGCTTGGGAGTGAGCTTCTGCATTAACCATCAGCATCTTTCAATCCGGAGACGCAAACCTGCAAGAGGGGACCGGAGGTTAAGCCTACATCTCCATGCCCAGAACTTCGGTGGTGGTCAAGCTTAGGAGGAAAACTGTCAGGGGCCTCCCTGTCCCGTTCCTAGCTCCGAAACCCACGTGGCGTTCAGAACCGGAGCTCAGAGCCCCGCGCGCCCCCGACAGCGCAGAGCCCCAGCTGGCCGGGTCCTGCCCCTCTTGTGCAGGGGCTGAGGTGACCCACGGCACCTTCAGGGCTACCAAAAGCCCCATGCTCTGGCTCATGCTTCTGCTGAGGCGTTTTTGTGAAGTGCTGAGGCTCAGTGCTTAAAAAAATCGACTTAAGGCGTAGCTTTGCCCAAAGAGGGGTTGGCACTTTGATGGTAGCATGTAAAGTCCCTGTCTTTTCCCTCATCCAACTGGAAGAAGGTGAGAGCTGTTCCCAGCTCCTACAGGTGTTCCACTCCTCGCATGAAGCTGCAATAAATGTCACATTATCTGGGCTTAAATCCCCGGGCAGTCGCCTGCATCGGCGCTAGGATCGCACTCCCTTTTCAAAAGGCCGCAGCATCAGCTGTTTGAAAGCAGAAATCAGTTCCAGTTCTTACAAAGCCAAACTTGGTTTTATTTCTTCATACTTTTGCAGCGCTGGGGACCCTAATTGCAGGCAATTAAAGCAGCCCGAGGAAGAAAGGGCTGTGTTGAAATCGAAGCTGGAAAGTGTGCCTCTGCACGGCTGCCAGTTGCCAGCGCTGGAGAAGCGCCCCGGGAAGAAGGAGCCGGTGCCAAGGGCAGCGCCAGGCGCTGCACAAACCCTCCGCGCAGAGCCGCTGCCAAAAGGACCTTCTCGGCTCCCGTGCCCTGGTTTTTAAGTGAACGGCTTCACCTCCTACATGCAAGTACTTGTGTGAGCCTGCAAGTCTAGCGGGCTCTCACCGGGGCTGCTGCGGACGGGATGGGAGATGCTGAGAGCTGATGAGAACAGATACGATGGAGCAAGTCCGGGGAAAGAAACCCCGTAATCGATGCTGCATTGGTCTTCAAAATTCCCTCTCTCTTTCTTTTTTGGTGGCGGTACTCTGGGAAGTTTGTCTTTGCCAGATGGGGACTTCCATTACTTGAGAGCTGTCAGAACAACAAAAGACTTTTGAGTCATTTTCTATATCTGACCTTGAACTGCCGGAGAAGCAATAAACATTCTTAAGAGGAACGATAACATGGAGTGAAGCTGTAATTTTAAAATGCAACGTGTTGCTTGAGTGTCAAACCCTGCCGAAAACGCACAAATGGGGGACTTCAGGATCAGACCCCGTCGCCAGATGAAAATAAGTGCAAAAACATGTTGCCTGGGACTTCCACAGAAGAAGAGCCAGACGATGCTCTGAGGCCATTTGGCGCTGATAAGCATTGTTTCACTGAGTGCAATTACATATTTTTGTTTAGAAAAAGATTCTCCTTCAAAAGCGGCTACCGAGTCTATGCTGATTCAGCCTTCATTAAAGGCCTCTTACTGCACACACAGTGAAGCGTTGACTCCTGTACTTATTTTCTAGTGCTGCCTTATCTTTGGCATCTCATCTGCAACTTCTGCTGGGTTGTTGTTTTTTTGGTTGGTTTTTTTTTTTTCTTTTTTTTTTCCACTGGTTTCATCTGAGTGCAGTAGAAGTGGATGCTGCTTGGGCTTGAGTTGTAATGATTTTTGATCTCCTTGGGTGCAGGCTAGGAAAACCTACCCTCGATTATAAAATTGCAAGCTAAGTAGGCTAAAAAAAAAAAAAACAAAATCCAGCCAGAGCCAGAAACTGGATCAGCTCTGCTCAGTGAAGTTTTCCTGCTCAGAGAGGGAGGCAAAATAAATAAATAAATAAATAAAATAAATGCTTTCTTTCTCTGCAATTTTCCTTACAAATACGAAACTCTATCTGGGCTGCAGCGGCTGCTCCCTCCAGCTGTGTGCACAACGCTCCGTGGGCTCCGCTGCCTGCAGCAGCCTCCTGAGCCGTGGCCGTGGCTCCTACTCCAAACTGCCCTCCTGACGCGCTCGGGCGCTGCTCTTCCCATGCTCCCACGAATCCCGGCCCTTACTTGAGTACGGGATGCAAACCCAGAGCGCTGTTCAGCCGCAGCTTTGTTCGCAGCAGCGGACCAACATGCACAAGTGGCTCCTTTGGAGCTTCCATACAGGACGTTCAGCATCTGCTTGCGGCACCTCCAGAGTCCAGATGACCCAGAAGCGCTTTAGCACCCCGCAGACTGTCACGGTGGGACGAACCCTCTGAAACATCAACTGCGGGTCTGGAATTTCTAGCTTAAAAGGAAGGCTAGCGTTAATTTTGGCTTTGAGGCACGAGAAGGCCCTACAAGCGCGAGTCGCGGGCTTCTCCTCTCCAAATTGCTTTTCCCGGAGCCACGATTACCGAGCAGAAGGCGCTTCTCCGTTTGCGCTTGTCAACATGCAGAATATTGTGGATTTGGAAGACAAAAGCCATAAAAAAAGATCGTTTTGCACAATGAGTCGATATGGAAATTGCACCGAATGGCCTTCACCACTCCGCCACCACAGAGCACAATATGCAGCGTGGCACGGCTCCAGGGTCCTGCATCCGCGCTCCTGCCAACATTGCTCCAGCTGATAACGCTAATCCCTTCAGCCCTTCCCAGACAGGCCCCAAGGAAGGCAGCTGAGTAACTCTACAGGTAATGAAACTTTTTTTTTTTTTTTTTTCTTTTTTAATTATAGCTCTGGCTATGGCTAAAATTAAAAGAGGAGCCCTGCAACTTATCCGGCCACCGGAGACTGACTCAACACTTTCTATAACGACGCTGCTGGTGGCCACGCTGCCAACTCGTACTACAACGCACCCATCGTCCCCCTCAAAATGTGAGGGACCGCAGCAAGGGACACCCGTGTGCTCCGGTTGCTCCCCTTTTTCCTTACTCGGAATTATCCGTGCCGCCAGCGGGACGCCGCGACGTGCCCAGCCTGAGCACGGGGCAGCCCGGCGGGCGCTTCGGCTCCCCGGGAGACGGGAGCAGGGATGGGGAGCTTTGCCTCGGGCACGGGAGGAGAGCCGTGGGCAGGATGAACGGCAGAAATGCAAGTTCACGGGGTAAAGGCAGGGAACCCCACGGGAAAGGGCTGGGAATCGCCAGCGTGTCCCCGTGGGGGGGGGGTAACACGCACTGTGCACGCACAGAGGAGGGCTGCAAGCGCGTTCCCGCTCCTACGCTACCCGAGCTCCCATGCTATTTTTCTTTTTCCTTCTTTTTCCAACTTAAAAAAGGGATCAGAGCTTGTTTCAGAGGTGGGGTTTTTAAATCGGATTCTGAGAGGCTTCTACAGGCAGTGTTACGGCTCTTTTCAGCACAAAAAAAAAGGACAAGTGACATCAAATACATGTACTGCTTGGAGAAAAAAAGCCCCAATTTTTTAGTCATCTTGTGTATTTGCAACCACAGTACACGCAATTTGCAAATCCGCCGTGTGACTTTGGAGGTAATTGCGTGCCCTTAATGCCAACACTCTCGCAGGAATGAAGCGTCTCATCTCTGTAAATTAATCCTGTGGTTTTAATTGAGCATCATTTGCTTCACCTTAGCAGTGTGTGTCATGGGAGGGAATTCACCCCAAAGGAAGCTCCATTTTTTTTTGGTGACTAAAGTAACAAATGAGCAACACGTACTGTGGCAGTGAGAAACCTGAACTTTTTTCAGCTGGGAGGAGACAACAGATCACCGCTCCTTTTTCCCTGCAACTTTTATTGCTATAATTACTTCTATAGTTTGAGCTTTTAAATGCTTGTGTCTTCCTGTCCCTGCCGAGCACCGGGGGAGCTGCTGCCCTCAGCAGCGCGTTGGTGGCTGTCGGGACGTGTCGGGATGTGGGGAGAGGGCACCCCTGCGAATGCACTCTGGTTTTTGGAGCCCCAGTTTGGGCGCGAAGGGCGCGAGGACTCCTTTCCCGCAAACGCCTGCGCAGCGAAAGGCAGAGGGAGTCGCAGGGGCTCGGCGGGGTGTCCGTGTCCCCATCCCCGCTTGCCCACCTGTGTACCACAGTGTGGCCTCATTTCAGTAGGACGAGGGGGAATGGCTTCACACTGGAAGAGGGGAGATTTAGATGAGATGTTAGGAAGAAATGTTTCCCTGTGCGGGTGGTGAGCCCCTGGCGGAGGCTGCCCCGAGAAGCTGTGGCTGCCCCATCCCTGGAGGTGTCCAAGGCCGGGTTGGACGGGGCTGGGAGCACCCTGGGCTGGTGGGAGGTGTCCCTGCCCAGGGCAGGGGGTGGCACTGGATGGTCTTCAAGGTCCCTTCCAACCCAAACCATTCTATGATTATGCCAGGCATCGTTTCTAGCCTAATCCCTTCTACCCCAGCCAGCTGCTTTCCTTTCCTTCCTGTGTTGGTTAATTCCTCCATTGCACGACACTTTTAAACCTCATTGATAAACATTTGACCCATCTTAACCCAAAACACATAGGCAGGCACCTCGGGCACAGAAGTGCTCCAGCAGAGCAGGCAGCACACGCACCAGGGTGAAAGAGTACTTTCACGCAGTCTCCAAAAAAACTAAACCAAACCAAGGACTCGACCGGCAATGGGCTGTGTTTGCCGCCGGCGCTGGCCTTGCCAGGCTCGCGCCTCGCTGGCCGTGCCCTGCCCTCGCCAAGCGCCGCTGTCACGGGAGGGTGTCCGTGGCGAGAAGCTGAGGTGGTGCTGACGAGGCAAACTGCACATTGCACAACCACCGGCAGCCTCGCGCTGCTGACGGGTTAATTTTATACTAGCAAAAACCTGCCACCTACCTAGGATGTTTTCTTGTTTGGGGTTTTCTTTTTTTTTTCTTTTTTTTTTTTTTCAAAAAAAAAAGAAAGCTACCATTTAAGCTTTACATCTGTTCCACTGAGCCTTCTAGCTGGAAAAGAAAGAGCATTTTACATAAAATGTAGTATTTTGAATAGGTGGAGGGCCTTTGGTCAAAGTCCATAGGGTACACGTTCAGCCAGCATCACGTGGGCCGCGGTTCTCATAATCTCTGTATCCCATTTCAGCCAGAGCAGAAAAAAAAAAAAACGTATTTGAAACAACAAAGTCTGAGAATTAGGAATGAGATTAACGGAGGGCAATATTTAGTAGTTAAATGTACATCATTTCAACGTACTACTTATGAATTAGTGCTCTAACGGGAACTGCTCCCCCTTCCCTTTTCTCATTTCAATGGAGAAATTTGCATCTTTGCAGGTTGCTTCTCTGATGTGGGCTTCGTGAGTGAGTAATTCCCCCATTACAATGAATTTTGAAGACTCCTGAATGTATCTGCTGTCACGAGAGTTCAGATTTATAGCCTCAAACTGTGTTTAGCTTGTAATTAATACGGACTTCCGCATTTTTTTTTTTTCTCTTCCAGAATAATATCCTATTAGTCATGACAGCCAAATGTGCCACATTTGGGCAACGATTCAACAACTTCTGAGCTACCATCAACATCAAGCCCCACTTGTCCGGAGCGGAATCCTCTCCGAAGGTGAGAAATGGCCCGCAGGGACCTGCTGCTGTGCTGGGGGGAAATCTTCTTTCCTATGGACTAACCGTTAAAAAATACCACTTGGCAACTTAAAAATAAATAAATAAATAAATAAATAAAATTACCATTTGGCAATTTAAAAGAGGGAATGAAGGCAGAAACGAGCACGGAGCCGGTGGTGTCTTTCTGACTTGATCTATATTTTGTGGACCGCAAAGTCTGAGGGAGCCCACGAGGGCGCAGGTAACGCAGCGGCGCCCTGCGGGCGCAATGCCGACAGCATCTGCTGGTTCCTGCTGTGGACGGGGCCAGAACGAAACCGTTGCATCCAAACTCCGGGGAGAGTTTTACCTTCCGCAGCCCGCGCTGTGGCTGCGCAGAAAGCAGACCGCCTCCGCTGCTGCGCGTGGCACAGGTATGGTCCGAGGAGAGGTTCTGCCCTCTTAACTAGGGGAGATTCCTGGCAGGGAATAAGTCTTATCAGAGAATAACCCTCCCTTTTACTGTCCCCCTGACAAGCGGCATTAAAAAAAATTAATCTCTGGCAAATTCTCAGAACAACTTTGGAAATGATTCAAAGTAGGAAGAGGGCTCCGCAGCTCAGCAGCTGGCTGAAGCCCCGTGCAGCATTTTAGAAAGCTGACGAGGAACCTCCTGTGCAACACATGAAAGCTGATCCTGAAATGCAGATTATGCCTCCCTTAATTCATCCTGAAGAACGATACCTCTGGTGCAAACCCCGGAGCTGAAACCCCTTCCCAAGCAAAACCTCAGCCTGAACAGCTGAACTCGGGAAACTTATCTGTGTCAGGAATTCAAACTTAGACACTGGTATTGCAGAGCGTGAGATGGACGGAAAACGCATTCGAGAATGATGCCATTCATTGAGATCGTGTTTTGTGGGTTGGCTACTTGTATTTTCCCATTTTCCTGGGACTGAGAAGGACGGACAAGGCCGCCGCCGGCGAGCCGTGGGGGCGAAGCGGCACCCCGGGAGGGTGGGCTGCAGGGCCACCACCGCGGGTCCCTGCCCGTCACCAGCTCCGCACCGTCAGGCTTTCCCACCCCGAGACCTTCTGGGGACCCCCGGGAAGGGGGTGCCCCCCCTGCCCAGCCCCTGCCCCTCCGTGGGTCTCGCAGGGACCCTCCGGCGAGCGGCAGCGCGCTGTGGGTATCACTCGGTTCAATTTTGCATTATCAAACTTCCTTGGCTCTTTCTATTGGAAACTTTTACAATTCTCTGCTTGGCTGGAAAAGATGACTGCAGCAAACCCAAATTAGGAATAAATTATACAACAACTTTACATTTTTCTTACAAAGGAAAACTGTGTGGCGAGAGCTGCGAAAGCACCTCCTTCCTATGTCCTCCCAGCAAGGCTTAGAGTGGAAGGCCACTGCCTTCACACATCTTGGTTGGTTTAAAAAAAAACAAAACAATAAAAAAACACAACAAACAAACACCAAAACAACAACAAAACGCCCCAGTCCCAGTTTGGGAACTGGTCTCCCACCAGGCCGTGCACCGTCTCCCGGCACGGAGTCCCCCCCATACGTGCGAGGGCTGCAGAACGCGAGGAGAGGCAGCTGCGACAGCGAACCCAAAGGCTGAAAAGAAGCTCCAAAAAAGCTGCATCTGTGTGGTCAGGCGCTGACATATGGGCATCTATTTCCACAATGAACGGCCGGAGCAACAACTCCTGAAACATCCCAGCCCGCTCTTGCAGGGACTATTGCATTCCCACAGCATTTTTGCAATATTAAATTCTCCATGCGCACGCACACACACACACACATCACTGCCGCCGCCGCCACCCCCCCCCCCCACCACCCTTTGCAGGATGCAGAGCTACTCCGGAATAATCATCAAGTTAAAAAAAAAAAAAAGTGAGATGGAACCTTCCCCCAGCGCACTGGCAAAATAAAAAATAAAAAAAATAATAAAAAAAAAATTAGAAATTATAAAAATTATAGAAACAATTAAAAATAAAAAATAAAAAAAAAGATAAAAAATTAATATGAGCGTTATCCCCTACCCAACCAGGCCCCTCCCGCTCCATCCCAAGGGCCGAGCTCTGCTCCCAAATGCTAAATAAAGCAGCCCTTCTGCAGGCTGCGCTCCCGACCACACTGCGCCTCTGACCCAAAGTTACCAAATATTAAGGGGGGGGGGGGGGGGGGGGGGAGAGAAAGAAATCAGTGGAAAATGATCTCAGTCCTGGCACCAGAACAATACTTTCCCATGGAAACATAGGTATATATTTAATTCCTGCGAACTCCGCTCGAGTTTCACCTTTCAGCCCCTCCGCCGCCTTCTTTTCAAAGTTTCCTTTAATTCCGCGCTCGCGATTAACTGCGCGCCGCGCCCGCTCCTGCACTGCCCCCCGTTGCATCCCCCCCCCTCCACCGCCACCCCCACCCCCCCCCATCTCCGCCCCGACCCCGCGCAAGGGGGGGGCTTCCGCGCTGCGCGCAAGGGGAAACCCCGCCGGGCTGCGCGCAGCTGCGCCGCGCAACTCCTTCCGCGCTGGAGCTGCGCGGTGGGGTCGGCGCAGGGCGAAAAGGGGGGGGGGGGGGGGGGGTCGGGAAGGGGTGGGGGGGGGGAGGAAAAGCGGCGCAGCCCCAAAAACTTCCCCGTGCGATTGCATGGCGAAAAATGCACGCGTGCATGCATGCACCGGGGAGGGGGGGGGGCGGGAGGGAAGGGGGGGGGGGGTAAAATGCACAAATCTGCATGCAGGGCGGTTTTGGGGGGAGGTTGGTGTTTTTCTTGGGTTTTTTTTTTTGGTTTTTTTTTTTTTTTTTTTTGCAGACGGGCAGGGAAGGGGAGCGCGCGCCTTACCTCGCGATTGAGACATTCTCCCCTTGGCTGCGGGTGGGGGAGGGGAGCACAAAAGACTTTGCCGCGCCGCTCCGCTGCAGCCACTTTTGCACAGAAACGATGCAAAAAAAAAAAAACTGCAAACGCTCCGCTCTTCCTGCAGCGGGGGCTGTCCCGCGGCGGCGGCGCTGGGGGGGGGGGAAGGGGGGGGGGGTAGGGGGGTATGGGGGGGGGGGGGGGGGGTGCCCGTGCAATTGCACACTGTGCAGGGCAGCGGGGGGGGGGGGAAGGAGGAGGAGGAGGAGGAGGAGAAGGAAGGGGGGGGGGGGGGGTTGTCCTGCCCCCCCTGCTCGCAGCGCTGGGCCGGGCAGCGCTGCACCTACATGATGGGCCGGGGCTGGCGGCGAGAAACCTCCAAACTTGGAGCTGATGGGGGGGGGGGGGCGGGGGAGGAGGAGGAGGAGGAGGAGGAGGAGGAGGAGGAGGAGGACGAGGGGGGGGGGGAGGAAAAGCGCGCAGTGCGCAGGCGCGGTGCCGACGGGCGCCGCACCGCCGCCTGGGGGCTGTAGTCCCGCCGAGAGCGGCGCCTCCCTGCGGGGGGGGGGGGGGGGGGGGGGGAGAGGGAGGGGGGCGCCCGCGGAGGATGCGCGGAGGTGGGGGGGGGGGGGTGGGGGGGTGAAGGGGTAGGGGACAGCACCAGCGGAGGGTGTGCGGGGAGTGGCGGCGGAGGATGCGCGGGGAGGGAGGGGAGAAGCGCCCGCGGAGGCTGCGCGGGAAGAGGAGGGAGCTCCCGCGGAGGATGCGCGGGGGGGGGGGGTGGGGGGGGGAAGCGCCCGCGGAGGATGCGCGGGAAGGGGGTGGGGGGAAGCGCCCCGGGAGGCGCGCAAATAGCGCGCAAACAATCAGGGTGCCGCGGAGGCGGCTTTCCCCGGGGTTATGCGCCTGCGGTTTCGGAGTGATGCGCGGGGGTGCCACGGGGCGCCTGGGTTTCTCCCCAAATTCCTGTGGCTGCAGGGGAGCGAGGTCCCCGCCTGCATCCCCACCTGCCTGCATCCCGGCCTGCCTGCATCCCTGCCTGCATCCCCGCCTGCATCCCCACCTGCATCCCTG
Organism: Pluvialis apricaria; assembly: GCA_017639485.1. NCBI lineage: Eukaryota > Metazoa > Chordata > Aves > Charadriiformes > Charadriidae > Pluvialis > Pluvialis apricaria. Next base: position 3,044,768 of record CM030023.1, read on the forward strand.
CCTGCATCCCCACCTGCATCCCATTGCCGCCTGCCTGCACCCCATTGCTGCCTGCCTGCATCCCCACCCGCCTGCATCCCCGCCTGCATCCCCACCTGCATCCCCACCTGCATCCCCACCTGAATCCCCACCTGCATCCCCGCCTGCATCCCCACCTGAATCCCCACCTGCATCCCCGCCTGCATCCCCACCTGCATCCCCACCTGCATCCCCGCCTGCATCCCCACCTGCATCCCCACCTGAATCCCCACCTGCATCCCCGCCTGCATCCCCACCTGCATCCCCACCTGCATCCCCACCTGCATCCCCACCTGCATCCCCACCTGCATCCCCGCCTGCATCCCCACCTGAATCCCCACCTGCATCCCCGCCTGCATCCCCGCCTGCATCCCCACCTGCCTGCATCCCTGCCCACCTGCATCCCCACCTGCATCCCTGCCTGCATGCCGGCCTGCCTGCATCCCTTCCTGCATCCCCGCCTGCATCCCCACCTGCCTGCATCCCCACCTGCATCCCTGCCTGCATCCCCACCTGCATCCCTGCCTGCATCCCCACCTGCATCCCATTGCCGCCTGCCTGCACCCCATTGCTGCCTGCCTGCATCCCCGCCTACATCCCCACCTGCATCCCCGCCTGCCTGCATCCCCACCTGCATCCCTGCCTGCCTGCATCCCTGCCTGCATCCCCACCTGCATCCCATTGCTGCCTGCCTGCACCCCATCGCCGCCTGCCTGCACCCTGCCTGCGTGCTGCGCAGTTCCGCGGGGCAGGAGATGGGTACGGTGGCTGCTGGATGTCCTCCTGCTGTTACCGGGTGCAGGGGGAAGGTGGCATCCACCCAAGGCGGGATCCTGCGGCTCCCTGGGGACCAGGGAAAGGCTGCGGGTCACGGGCTGGGACGGAGGGATGGTGGGATGGAGTGATAGTGGGATGGAGGGATGGCGGGATGGTGGGATAGTGGGATGGAGGGATGGCGGGACGGCTGCGTCCAGTGCAGCGTGGGAGCGTTGCCCACGAGGGTCTTTGTGCGGTCACCCCATGGCCCCCTCCACGTGCTGGGATGCGGCTGGTGCTGCCGGCCCGCGGGTGCACGCAAATCCTCTGCCACCCGTCCCCCCGCACCGGCCATGGGGAAGCCCATCGCCATGTTCTGGTGCACCACAGTGAAAAGGAGAGAGATCGGGGAGGTGAAATACAGCGGAAAGAGGAAAAAAGATGCGCTCTGTTTTGTTTCCATTGGTTTTACATTTGAAGGATCCATTGGAGAAAAACCTCTTGCTTTTGTGCTCGTACGGTGCCGGGGGCGTTACGTGTTCTGCGGAGCGTGGTGGTGCCCTGGCTTAACCACGGCTCTTACGCACCTTATATAACATTAACAATTTCTTAATCTTTTGTTTTGTTTTTTTTTTCCTTTCCCCCTTGCAGGGAGAGCAGATGAAGCGAGTTTATCCCAAGTCCGAAGCAGAGTGTTTTCCCAGGTGGGCAGCTCGGCCCCTGCAGGCTGATGGAGGTTTCCCATGGGAAGAGCCAGCGGAGCCGATGCAGTGATGTCCCCCCTGAGACGGGGACACTGTCCGGATCAGAAACGCAGCGGTACGCTGGGCTGTGGAAGATGGGGACGCCCTTCTGTCCATAGGAACCACACTTTGGGAAAAGCCCCTAAGGAAAAGAAAAGATGGCCCTTCCTAAAGCGGTGCTTTACATTAAATCATAGAATCACAGAATGGTTTGGGTTGGAAGGGACCTTGAAGACCATCCAGTGCCACCCCCCTGCCCTGGGCAGGGACACCTCCCCCCAGCCCAGGGTGCTCCAAGCCCCGTCCAACCCGGCCTTGGACACCTCCAGGGATGGGGCAGCCACAGCTTCTCGGGGCAGCCTGCGCCAGGGGCTCACCACCCTCACAGGAAGGAATTTCTTCCTAACATCTCATCTAAATCTCCCCTCTTCCAGTTTGAAGCCATTCCCCCTCATCCCATCACTCCATACCCCTGTAAAAAGTCCCCCCCCAGCTCTCCTGGAGCCCCTGTAGGCACTGGAAGGGGCTCTGAGGTCTCCGCGGAGCCTTCTCCTCTCCAGGCTGAACCCCCCCCTCTCCCAGCCTGTCCTCCCCGCAGAGGGGCTCAGCCCTCGCAGCATCTCCGGGCCCTCCTCTGGCCCCGCTCCAACAGCTCCGTGTCCTTCTGCTGTTGGGCCCCCCCCGAGCTGGGGGCAGCGCTGCAGGGGGGGCTCCCCAGAGCGCAGCAGAGGGGCACAATCCCCCCTCGCCCTGCCGGCCACGCTGCTGATGCAGCCCAGGGTGCGGTCGGCCTTCTGGGCCGCGATCGCGCGTTGCCGGCTCATGGTGAGCTTCTCGTCCATCAGCGCCCCCAGGGCCTTCTCCTCAGGGCTGCTCTCCAGCCATTCCCCGCCCGGCCTGGGGCTGTGCTGGGATTGCCCCGACCCAGATGTAGGACCCTGCACTTGGCCTTGATGAGCTCCATGAGGTTGGCATGGGCCCACCCCTGCAGCCTGCCCAGGTCCCTCTGGATGCCGTCCCTCCCCTCCAGCGCGTCTGCCTTGGCAAAATATATGTTTCATTACAGAAGAATATAGAAGAATAATAAAAAAATAACTAAGTGCTAAGAAAGATGTGATTTAAAAACATTTGCATCTAAATTAGTGCCAAGGATTTTTGTTTACACCCCAGCGAAATATTGATGACAAAGGCATAAAAGCCGGAGAAAAGGGTGCGTGGAGCGCACAGCCGGGATGGCAAGCGGCGCTGCCGCTCCCAGTGTCCTTTTTTCCCTGTGCTGGAAAATGCGAATTGTGGCTGATTTTGACCCGGCGCCCTTGCGCCGCCCCGCTTCCCAGCCGGCCCCGTGCGGCTCAGCTCGCACCGGGCTGCCGTTGCGCAGGGTTTTGCCATTTTTAGCTGCAAGGGCCGAAGTCTGGAGGAGGCTGTAACCCTCAATTAGGGATGTGTTTGTGTAACTTTCGAATGTTCGGGGTGATTGTTTTGGGGTGAGGGAAATACGCTGCTGAATGCGGTCCTTCCTGCCAAACTTGCAGCTAGAGCAAATCCTTATAGCCGAGCAATAAATCCCCAAAATGAAAGGGTTTACGATGGAAATGCTGACAAACCCTTAACTAACACGTTATGAATGGCAGCGTTACAATTCAGTAGCTATAAGTGAAATGAGCGGCGGCGCGGGCAGCCTTCGAGGATCGCCGCAGCGAGCCGGCCTTGTCACGATGAGGGTGTGCAGCGAGGCAATGGCTTTTAATTTGCTTTAATCTTTCTAGTGAACTTCTAGTGGACTTCAGCGGTGCCCAGTGACAGGACAAGAGGGAACGGGCACAAACCTGACCATAGGCAGTTCCATCTCAACCTGAGGAGGGACTTCTCTCCTGTGCGGGTGGCAGAGCAGTGGCACAGCTGCCCAGAGAGGTGGGGGAGTCTCCCACTCTGGAGCCATCCCAAACCCGCCTGGACGCCGTCCTGTGCCACTGCTGGAGGTGACCCTGCTGTGGCAGGGGGTTGGGCTGGGGGAGCTCCAGAGGTCCCTTCCAACCCCCACCACTCTGGGGTTCTGTTGGTCTAACTTCCACGCAGGTGCAAAATGGGAGATGCTCCTTTGGTTTTTCATGAAGTTTTTGGAAGAACATCCATCAGACAAGACCGAGAGCTCGCTTGTTTTGAGGCATTTGTATCCTATAGAGGATGGCGTCCTTGTTCTCCACAGTTTCCCGGAGGATTGGCTGTGTCCCACGCGCTCCGGGATGTCCCCGTCACATGCACAGGCTGGAACACCAGCCCAGCGAAGCCCGTGTTGTGCTGCCGGCACCAGGCAAACAGCACAATATAAATTTTAATTTTACTTTTTTTTTGATGCTTTCCCTATTCCCCCTCCCCAAAGGCATGCAGGGATCTGGGATCCCACTGCGGCGCTGCCTTCCTCAGAATTGGGGCACCCTCGTACAGGGCCCTGCTGGCGCCGAGGGAAATTTTCTCCCGGTTTGAGTGAGTTGAGGCTGAGCCTCAACCTGCAGAGGCTTGTCCCGCGCCGTGCGCTGCGCAGCGGTTCGCGCGTGTGGGGACGGAGGGGGTGTGAAGTTCAGCCGGCGGGCGAGTCCGGGCAGGCTGCGGTGGGACCAGGCGGTGGGGATGTGCGGCAGCGCTGTCCCCACTCTGGGGGAGCTGCCCCAGGGTGGGGGGTGACAGGGGTAGGGGTTAATAAGGGCTGCAGCCTTCCCCAGTGCCTGCGGGATGCCCTGACCTGGCGCTGAGCGGGGATCATAGAATCATAGAATGGTTTAGGTTGGAAGGGACCTTGAAGACCATCCAGTGCCACCCCCTGCCCTGGGCAGGGACACCTCCCCCCAGCCCAGGGTGCTCCAAGCCCCGTCCAACCCGGCCTTGGACACCTCCAGGGATGGGGCAGCCACAGCTTCTCGGGGCAACCTGGGCCAGGGGATCACCGCCCTCACAGGGAAACATTTCTTCCTGATATCTCATCTAAATCTCCCTTCTTCCAGTTTGAAGCCATTCCCCCTCATCCCATCACTCCATGCCCATGTAAAAAGTCCCTCCCCAGCTCTCCTGGAGCCCCTTTAGGCAGTGGAAGGGGCTCTGAGGTCTCCGCGGAGCCTTCTCCTCTCCAGGCTGAACACCCCCCTCTCCCCGCCTGTCCTCCCAGGATGTCGATGAGTGACCCCATGTAAGTACGAGTGGGCTTCCCTGGGCAGCGCATCACCGTTGCCATCAGCTTTGAGTCAAGTCAGACCAAAAGACTTTATCATTCACAATTGCTCCGGCGCAGCGCCCAGCCTTCAAGCTCAGCATTTAGTTTTCCGTTGGCAGATCTTTTTACTTTTAAAGTCTAAATTCTGCAGACAATGTGACCAGATCTGCTTTGCCCTGGGTAGGAATTGCCCTCCTCCTGTCCCGTAACAGGCTCAAGTCCCATCTCTGCTGTTCAGACCGTCTCCTCCTGCGGTCAGCAGTGCATCCAAGCTGCAGAAAAGGCCATTCGTCTTCTGAGAACTTGTTAAGTCTTTTTTTTTTTTTAACAGAACTCGAGTTGCTGGTTTTGTTTACAGTAAAACACTTTTGATTTGCCGTGCAGCAATGAGCAGACGCTGAAGCAGAACAGAAAATCTCTTCTTGAATGGTTACGACGGCCGTGATGCACGGAGGAACCAGCGCGGTGCCTCGTGAGGGCCTGTGTCTCCCCACGCAGATACGTAAATTCTCCAGAAACATCGCTTTAGTCATGTTGTGTCAATAAGTAGTGCCGTACCGTGGGCATCCCTGTGCAATGGCTTTTTAGGAACTAAATTACCAAATTACGAGCGGCCGTGAAATACAGCAGCATCGCAACGTGCCCGGGGAGAGACGCGCTGGGTGGCACGGGGGTTACTGCGGGGGGGAATCCGTAGGGCTGAACCGACAGATCGGATCGCCACACCTGGGTCCGGCCAGAACTGTTTCTCTAGTATTTGCTCTGTATATAGTCGTTTGAATTTGATCCATGTTGTGGTTTGTTTGTTCCCCCTTCCAGCTTGCTCCTTCCCTACTAAGAAACGCGTTTGCTGCAGAGAAGTTGGACAAACATGCTGTGCTTTCAGGGCACTACCAAAAAAATCTCCTCCCCGCATTTGTAAACAAGAGATTTGCGCCGAAATATGTATTTGTTTTAGACACGATTTCGTTTCCAGCGTTTGCTTTGATCGGGGCGCTTGGAAGGCGAACCGCGTCATGTGGTGGGTTTGTCCAGTAAAAATACAATTAGAGGCTTCGGTTTCAGTGTTTGCGCGAATGATTGCTCGTGGATAATGTAGAGGCCAAAAATTAATCCCAGCCCTCTGTCCACAAACAGCAGCGAGCCGGAGGGGTGCAGCTTCTCAAAGTCGCCCTGCTTCGCTCTTGCATGAGCATTGTCAGCGTTTCTTTACATGTATTTCGATTTCTTACATCTCGGTGGGGAGGGATGTGTTTTCCCCTGCTTCATATCCCTTCACTAAGAATTCTTTGGAAAACTCCCGTGCTGGTCCTGTGGGGTTTATAACAGTTATAAGCATAGATGGTGTGAAACAGAAGCCAAACTGGGGTGCAAAACCCCTCTGGTACCTCCTCGTACATCCTTGAACCCCGAGACCAGGGGTTTGGCCTCAAACCGCGGTTTTCCGAGTGTGTCCGGCAGCGGGAAGCGGCCGTAGCTATTGCTCTGAAGGTGGTGTGTATTTTGGATGACAACCCTGCGCAGGGACGGACAGAAGTCGCGGTGGCTGGGAAGCGGGATCTTCCAAAAACAATAGCCTCGGCAAATGAAGAGATGGAGCGGAGCAGAGGAGCGTGGTGAGCCAACTTCCACAGGGCAGGAGATTGGGACGGGCTCCAGCAGGACCTCTGCAGAAGGACCCAGTGGCTATTTCGGTTTCTTTTGGTTCCAGTTGGCGTTTTTCTTGGATTGTGCTGCTTCCAGCCATCGCCTCCCCTCACGGGAGTGGGAGCTGTGGAGAAGGAAGGATATTGTGGGGCGAGCGTAGCGAGGGTTTGGCTTGGTCTGTCCCGTGAGGGAGCGTCACAGTGGCGTTTAGAGACAAGATGCAAGACAATGATATTTTCAAGTGCAATCCTATCCCTTGGACAGCATCCCATGAAATTTCCCCTCGTTTTTTAGCTGAGGCGGTGGCCAGGAGATTGCATGGGGGCAGGCGGTTTCCCTGGTGCTCCCGAGGTACAGTGGTCTCACACGAGCGAGCTGAAAATGAAAACCAGCAGGAATGAGCACGCTAAAGGCTCTGCCCGCTATGGGGCGAGCAGACGAGGCAAGGGCTCTTCGCTAGGGAAGATGAAGAAACTGTAGGAAGTTCTCCAAGACAAGAGGGACCAGCTGGGAAAAGGGGATGCTCCCGAGGGGACCTCTGGGGAAGGAGCTCGAAGAAAAGCCAAAGCAAACAGTGGGTGCAGATGCTGAGGAGGAGAATGCGGCTTGATGAGAGAGGAGGTGAGAAACAATGAGTCGTCCTGAGCACGAGCCGCTTATGGGAGCAGAGACCATCTGCTCTTCACCGGCCTGAATGGTGCCGAGCGATATCCTGCATTCCTTTGTTCCCCGGGCTAAAGGGAATTGCAGGCTGCCAGCGTTTAAAGCCAAACACAGTTCCTGAGAGCTCGGCCACGTCTTAACCTTTTGTCTGAATTTCCTCCGTCTCCTTCTCCTCAAGCGTTTTCTCTTGCAGCCGTTTGGTCGCAGCACGTTTTTCCACCTCGGCTCTCGAGTAGGTGGATGAAAAGCCCGGGAGGACGTTGCAGTTGGCAGAAGTTGAACAAACGGCGCTGCCCCGGTGGGATAGTCAGTAAAGTCTCTCTTTGTGGCTTTAGCCAGATAGCCGGGGAATTCAGAGAGGATAAAATGACCCAAGAACTGAGTACAGCTCATAAAAGCAGCTGAGGCCAATAAAGAAAAACTGCTTTCAACTTAGTAACCTAGGTAATAATACGGTCTTAGAGCCGTAAACCCAGCTAGATAGTACTAATGGGTTGAGCACTCTTCCTGGGGGGTGAGGGTGGTGCTGGTGTCTGTTAGCCTAAAGAAGAGGGACAGAGGCGGAGAGCCATGGCATGTAAGAGCCAGATAGGTTTATTTGTATGATTTGTTTTTAACGTGAGGTTCATGCACAGATGAACCAAAGCAGCCTCACACCACCAGCAGGTAAATTATTTGGGGGCTGGGGGAAAAGGTGTTTTTCTATGGCGTATCTGACATTGCAGGTCCCTCCTTCTGGGACTCGCAGCCAGCAGGGAAAGGCGACGTGCTCTCAGTGCTTCTGCCTTTTGTAAAACAGCCAGACGTTTTACCAGGGACATTTTACGGGGTCACTTTTTTTGCTGTGTTTATGTCCGTGCTGGAGACGTGCCCCGCGTGCAGAAAGCCCCGTCAGAGGTCCCTCTCCTCCGACACGCGTTGGGCTTGGCGTGCTGGAGGCAGAGCTACGCGTTGTGGCTGCCGGTGGGGGTTTTGATGCTACAAATATTACTTGCTTTGTTACTGTTTGAATTTTCCCCGATCTGTACTCCATGCATACATATATATATATATATATATATGTATGTAATAGGTTCTCTGTTTACTTTGCTGAAGTAATGGACCAAAACGCATCCTTGGGGCATCTTGGGAGCACTTAGCTCAGCCCTCGGCCCCGGCGCTTTTGTGCTTTGCTGGATGTGCGGTGCTGGGTCCTCTCCCCCCGTGTACCTCCCCGGCCCGACGCCGTGCCACAGGCGCCCTGCTCGCAGCCCTGCCGCTGCCTGGCTCTGCCGGGGCGAGCGGGGTGGTTAAAGATCTTTTGGGGTCATATCCATCTCCTTTAGTCTCCGCGTGGAGCTAAGATTCGCAGGTCTCTCGCCGAGCATCATCTGAATGCCCAGCGGTGGGGGTTGGCTTCATCCCCAGGGCAGAAGCAACACAGCAAATTCGGAATCTTCTTGAGTTCCCAACCCACCAACACCCGAGCACTTTCAAAAGGCTGAGTAAAGCACCGCACCCACGGCACCGAGAGCTGAGGGAGCACTTTAAACCATGGAATCGTTGAGGTTGGGAAAGACCTTTCAGGTCATGGAATGACCCCTTCGATGTTCCTCTAAAATCAGGGCGCCTTTCAGCTGCATTAAATGAACTCCCGCTGTCAGGCTCTGCGCGGGGAGGGCTTCTCCCTCCTGCCCAGGCAGGGCTGGGGGCAGGACCCCGAGGGACCAGGACCTGTGGCCGCCAGCCCCGCGGCACGGCCCGGTGACCGCGGCGGGGTTGCTGGTGGCTGCGTGTAGATGGAGACACAACCTTTGGCCCGGCGGGTGGCGGTCGCTGAGCGTCACCTGCCCCGCGTCCCTCGCTCCCAGGCTTACGTAGGCGTTTAGGGTGGGTTTTTCTCGCCTTGCGGCACTGCTCGGGACTTTGGACTTTGTTTCTCACCGGTTTTCCCCGACTCCTTCGTTCCACCGGTTATTTTTGTTCGCAGCAAACTGAGCGGCAGGCTCGTTCACCAACACGGTTAAGGGTTCAACCATAAACGTCTCGTTGCTCTGGATCCCCCGTGGCTGCCGGTGCTCCTGCATGGGGGGGAGAGCTTTCTGCAGGAGCCGGGCTGCAGTGGGGTCCCGGGTTGAGCATCACGGCGGGGTCCCGGGGCTCCAGCGGGGTCCCGGGGCTGAGCATCACGGCGGGGTCCCGGGACTCCAGCGGGGTCCCCGGGCTGAGCATCACGGCGGGGTCCCGGGGCTGCAGCGGGGTCCCCGGGCTGAGCATCACGGCGGGGTCCCGGGGCTGCAGCGGGGTCCCCGGGCTGAGCATCACGGCGGGGTCCCGGGGCTGCAGCGGGGTCCCCGGGCTGAGCATCACGGCGGGGTCCCGGGGCTTCTGCAGGAGGGCTCCCCGCTGCCAGACTGGAGCTGCCTCCGAGCTCTCCGGGGTAGGGATGGTCCCTATCGTGAGGTGTGTACAACCACCACCGCCCCAGTGTTTTTGTCGAGGTGGTTTTATTAAACCTTTATTATATTTATGTAGCTCCCAGGGTAATATGAGCTGGAGTTAATTACTGGAGCCGGTTTTCTTTGTGAATACATCTGAGGAGTTTGTCGAAAGCCTGCGGTAGTCTTTTGTCCTCCTGTTTAACATGAGACAAATTTGGATGGCTCAGGGTAAACACGGGCATCGGGGGGACTTGGACACTGAAGGCGAAGGCGGCCGTGAGCCCCGCGCTGCTTTGCGGGGGGCTCCCCCTCTGTCGGCAAAAGCCCTGCCTCGGATGTGGGCACCCGATGATGTTTTGGGTACGGATGCAATGCTACATGGCGTCCCGACCCGCCTGGGATGTGGTAGGAGACCACCTGGAAAAAGGAGAAGCCCAAATATTCAGGGCCAGAAGCTGAGGCCGTACCGGCAGCCGGGGAGAGGAAGGAGGAGGAGGAGGAATCCGCTGCAAAAATGTTCCCAGTCATGGTTGAATGAGGTTGAGCAGCTCCAAAAGTGAGATTCTGAGAAAAGCGGTGCTAAATAAGGACAGGTAGCGGCCTCTGTCTGAAGGGATGTTTTTGTTGGGCCGGCAGCTGGAAGCATCATTTTCTTTAAATGACATATATATCTAGATTGTGCTGTGATGCAAAGTCAGCCAGCGCGGCGCTTTTTTTGGGATGGGAAATTATATTTCTTAATCCCACCAGCAGCATTCACTGGGAAGGGAACGCAGCGGGCGGTGGGCGAGTGTTTGGCGGCCGCTGGATCGGGGGACGCTGCCACGCACAGCGGTGGCACCGATGAAAAATACGCATTGCCTGCCATGTCCCCGTCGGCCATGGGGCACGTTTGCCCCCTCTGAACTTCGCTGATTTAAAATAGGCATTTTGGTTCTTTTTTCCTATGAAAATTAGGTATCATTCGTGGCCAGAATGAATATATGTTTGTACTGACGTGGCTGTAATTACAGTATTCTATACGCACTGCGTTCAATGTATACATTATCCTTGTACCCTTGGCACTGCTGTTGGTAAATGTCTTTTGATGCTTCACTTAGAAAACTTTGGGTTTTTTTCGGCGGTTTCTAACTTCCCATAGAAGTCTATTCTGGGCTGAAACTCCCTGTGCCAAGTCTCAGGCCAAGATTGAAATTTCTTTTACGAAATTTTGTTTTGAGCCAGTTTGAATGTTGTTATAGAAAGTGGATAAGGGCACGGGGTAAACTTTGTGTCTTGCACGCCATAAGCAAATCTGACTCCCAAAGAACTTGTGCTCTGCGTAACCAGTTATCAAGGCGCAAAGTGCTGCCATTCTCAACAGCGCTTTTAACCCCTTTGCTTTCTACGCAGGTGTAAATTGCTTTTGGGGCTGGACTGCGCTCGATAATGGTGCCCTGCTGCTGAATGTCGGGGAAGTTTTGGGTGGCGAAGAGCTCGTGGCTTTGGCAGGGGCAGAGCACCCTTCGCCGCCGGGTGCAGCTGCAGACTTTGAGCAGTTAATGCTGAAGGAAGTTGGGTTTCGCACAGTTTATTTTAGTCTCTTTCCAGCTCACAGAAAGAGACAGGCCTCTAAATTAGATGCTCTGAACTGCTGTCAAAGGGCTTCCCTGGCAGAGAATCCGGGCTCCAGTGTTGGATGATGCAAATGCATCGTCTATATACAGGTTTATTGATGCAAACATATCATTTCCAGTAAATGTGGAGTATATCTCCTCTCTGAAGCCTGTTCTGTCATCTTATAAGCCATTGCCTCTGCTCCAGAGAGTGGGATAATTGCTTTCAGACAAAGCTACCTGATTTCTGAGAATGAGCTTCACTGGCGGTGGCAACTTGTCTGATTAATTAAAGCTAAAAAAATTCCAGACAACTTGTTTTTTGTTTTTAAAAGCTTTATTTTGTTTTGATCCGGATGAAAGCACAGGAGGTGAAGCGAGCTGGGAAGCGGGGATGGTTTCGGCTTGGTCCGCGCTATGCCCGGCGCCGCTGATGCTCCTAACGATGGACCGTGCCGCACGCCGCCTCGCAGCCCCACAAAACTCCCCGTCATGAAAAAAAGGCACAAGCGCATTCCTGGGGTTTTGTTCCCCCCAGCCTGTGCTCTGCTGAAGCGCCGGGCGCTACGGGAAACGCTGCCTCCGAATAGAAGCGGGACGCAATGAGGAACGCGGTGTTTCGCCTGTGATTGGGCTCAGCCGGGCGCAGTCGCTAATAGCGATGCCTCGGGGAACGACAAAGAGGGGTTCTTCCATGCAGCCCCCTCAGCAGGCAGACGGCAGGCTGCCGGCAGGAGGCACAAAACCTGGCGCTGCTGCTCAGCTTCAGGAGAATTGTGACCTCGGAGGACCTGCAGCCGCTGGTGGGGGTGCAGGAGGAGCCCCGTCTTGGGTGAGAACATCTCTACCCTCTGGCTGCGTGCCGAGAACGTCTGTGATTTCCAGTATAAATGCTGTTTCTTTTTTTTTTTTTTTTTTTTAATTTCTGCTTTCTGGAAAGTGAAGGTACTCTTAGACGCAGAAGGACGAGCGTGCCCAGGGCTCCCAGCGCCGGTAGCCCTCGGGTTGTGGCCGCTCGGGCTCCCCTGCGACAGCGCCGTGCCCGAGAAGAGGCACAGCCAGCGCCCGAGGCCGCCGCTCGCGTGGGAAAAAGGGATTTAAACACTAACGAGGACTGGGCCAGGAGTGGGACTCAAGTCAGTTAATAAGCAGATGGTAAACCCAAAGGAAAATGGAGAATAATTTGGTTTTATCCGCGTTTGAATCCGAGCAGTTTCTGTGGCACACCTCCAGTTCTCAAAGGACTCCGCAGAGCTTTGATGAAAAGGGAAGCAGGGACAGGGCAGCTGCTCACCGTACCCGAAGCTTCTGCATCACCGGGCAAAATCATTTCAGCGTTCCCAGGCTTCTTGCAAACTCCCTGCTGAATGTGAAGAGCAATCGGAGCGGGCACGCTGTTTCCAGCCACAGCGTAAAAGCCCCGGGGGAGAGAAGGGCCCTGAAATTCAAGACTGAAATTCCCGGGGAACGCGCCAGGTCTGGCCATTTTTTTGTCATCTCGGTACCGAACTTGTGCTCTGTCAACCCAGCACGAGGAAGGATGGGCAGAACCTCCCGTGTTTGAGAGCAAGAAATAGAGCCTGCTCCGAGGTCGGCATCTCCCGCTTGCTGTGTTCCACAGAAGCACAGAATGGTCAGGGTTGGAAGGGACCTCTGGAGATCTTCTCGTCCGCCACCTCCACCTCGAGGCGTAGCGGGTTTTGCGCGGTCCGTTCAGCGGCAGGACAAGCAGGGATGCTACCGAAGGATTTGGAAATGGTCCTTTGTGATTTTAATGCTCGGGGGGGGGGGGGGGGGGGCGTTTGCTTTTTTTTTTTTTTTCCTTTTCATGTTAAAGGCTGAGTCACTGCCTACTCAAAGAGAGGAAATTCAGTTAATCACGTTTCCTTTCTGAAACGCGATGGGTCAGTGCGTTACTGCTGCAGCGCATTGAACTGCTGTTCCCATAATATCCTGTTCACCGAATTCCTTTGGCGAGCGCCTGCGTGCAACTTTCTTTTTCAAAGAAATACTTCTGCAAGGAGATCCTTCAAAAAGAAAGTGGAAGAAATGACCGTCCGCACTCCGGCAGGGAAGAAGTGCCATTCTGCCCGTGCCGCTGTGGCTTCAGAGCTGCCAGCGCGATGCAGAGAGTCCATCGGCCCACAGCAACGAGAACCGGAAAAAAATTCCCACTGCTTCAGCGCGAGCTGTCAGCCATTTGGGTACAGAGAACAAACTGGAGGTTTGCTAGTATAAGCACCAGCAAAATGCGGTGTTCAAGGTTTCAATGTTCAAGATTTCAAAGTTCGAGATTTCAGTGTTCAAGGCTTCAATGGTCGAGACTTCAGTGCTCAAGGTTTCAATGGTCGAGATTTCAGTGCTCGAGATTTCCGTGCTCAAGGTTTCAACATTCAAGATTTCAAATGTTCAAGATTTCTTTAAAGTCGTGAATTCTATATTCCAAGCTCAGGCTCTGCTTAGCGGCACACGCGGAGCAGCAGGACCAGCGTGCAAAGGAGGAGCTGAGGAGCCAGGACAGCCCTGGCACTGGCGTCATCTCCTTTAACCGTAGGTGTTGGGTACCCGGAAACCGAAGACGGACGAAGCACTGGCGCCAAGACGCGCTGGTGGCACTGCCCTGCAGCTGAAGGACAGCTTCTGCCGGCTGGTGTGACAGTCCCCAGCCCGTCTCGCCAGCAGCCGCCCGGGGCTTGTTGGACGGGGACTGTCACCTCACCCCGCTGCCCTCTCCGAGCACCCCCTCGTTAATCCCCCGGGGCTTTAGGGGAGTTTCGACTCAGACTTCCTTCCCCGGAACGCTGTAGTTATTTTACCTTTTATCATCAAACTCGCAGAATTTAATTTAAGCAACAACTCTTGCAGCTGCGGTGTGTTTCCACTGAACTCCTGAGCCGTGGGAAGGACCATCCCAAACTTGCGAATAAACTCCGGTGCCGACGGAGAGACCCCTGCTGCAGGGGTGGAAGCCCCCCCCACTTCCATTACCAGTAGAAACCAGTCTCCATAAAGAAAACAGGATCGTGCGTACCCGCCAAGCCTTGGCGCAACCACTCGCGCAGCTTGCTCGCCTTCGATGCCGCTGCCTGGGTGTAGTTGCTTAGATCTTCGTTCCAGTTAAAGAGATTAATTGCTTTCTTCGTCTTTCAAGTTTTTTGCTCAGCCGTAGAAGTTGGAGAGGTTTCTGGTGCCCGCTGCTTGCAACAAGGAGCACCCATCCCCACCTCGGATGCCGGCTCCGGTTGGCCTTGAACAAATTACGTCGCCCGCGGCTTTTTGCACCCATAAATGGAGATTATGTTTAAGGCACCTGAGCGTACAGGGCTGTTGTAAAAATTAATTAGGTAATGGTTTTAGTGTGCTTTGAAGATGAAAAGCGTTGCAGTCCTTCAGGTGATGATTACTCTCTGGAGGCTCTCTCCCCGTCGCGGGGGTTGGGTTTGACTCTCTCGTGCTGCTGCCGCCGCGCGCGTGTGCTCGGTGCCTCTCCGGTACCGCGGGTGTCTCACCCGTCCGACGGTAAAACGTATTTTGGGTGATGTTATCTTCCCATAGGACACGGCCCAATGTTTTGGGGCAGCCCTGTGAGAAACCGGGGTCCCGTGCTTTGTGCAGACCGTTCGCTTCTCCTCGCCGTGAGCTGCGCCGAGGTGGGCTACGGCCGTAGACCCCCGGCGCCGAGCTCTGCCCTGGAAGGACGGCGCTTGAGGTTGGACCCATTACGGAGGGGTTCTTGTGCTAAAATACCTTCAGCTCCCAGGACTTCGGCACTTTGCAGGTAGAACGTGAACGTGAGCAGTTAAAACTTTGAAAGTATAAACAGAGACCGCAACAAACATCAAAGTGACCCAGAAGAATTCAGCCCAGACGGGCTTCTATTCTGTGTAATGCTAGATGGATGAAGATAAGAAGGTTTGGGGTTTTTTTTTTTATTGAAGCTCAAGTTATGCCGTTGTGTTTATTCAGTATTCATTAGGCAAAACTAAAGGGCATTATTTAATTAGAGTACTTTTATCTTTGTTAAGGTGGAAACTAATGAAAAAAAAAAAAAAAGAAAGTTTCCAGTTAAAGCAAGCCTTTCTGATGGCTTTTTATTTCCCCCCCGTCCCCAGCATAAAGGTCGGGTGGGATTTGATCATTTTCCGTATGCGAGATAACTGAAGAAGCCTGGAGCAACCGCTGCTGGGCTGCACCGCTCTCGGGGGGCACCTGGTGGAAAGAGCCTCCACCCCAAAACCTCCTCCCCAAAACCTGCTCCCCAAAACCGCTCCCGGAGCGCCGCCGTGTCAGCCCCCGGCGTTTCTGCTGCTCTGGGGCTGCAGCAAACGGTGCCTGAGCGTAATGAGGTCCCCGGGGGGAAGCAGGGCTGGGGCGGGAGATCGGGATATTTCCATCACTGCCGCAGGTGAAGAGGGTGTGAATGCAGTGTCTTCTGCATGGCCCGCCATACCTCCTCGTGAACACCGCGCTTTCCACTTCATGCGTGTGCTATGAGACCATTTTTCTTTCTTCCGGATGCTGACCCAGTCCCCCCCCCATCTCAGTTTTTCCAGGTAAAATATGTTGAATCCCCCGCTGTCGTTAGAGATTCTGCGCTTCAGCGCAGGTGTGCGTGGTGCTGGTGCAGCTCCTCAGGCGCACAAAACCAGCTCGGCCGTTGGAATTGCAGAATCCCGGGACTGGTGGGGGGTCTGGGAATTGCCCCTCTTGGAGCTCCCCCAGTCCCACCGCCCTGCCACAAGCAGGGCACCTCCAGCAGTGGCACAGGACGGCGGTCCAGGCGGGTTTGGGATGGCTCCAGAGTGGGAGACTCCCCCACCTCTCTGGGCAGCTGTGCCACTGCTCTGCCACCCGCACAGGGAAGAAGTCCCTCCTCAGGTTGAGATGGAACTCCCTATGTTCAAGTTTGTGCCCGTTCCCTCTTGTCCTGTCACTGGGCACCGCTGGAAAAAGACTGTTCCCATCCCCCTGGCACCCTCCCTTTGAGTATTGATAAGCGTTGATGAGATCCCCCCTCAGTCTTCTCCTCTCCAACCCGCACCAAGCGGCTGCGCTCCCCTGCGGGAACGCGAGCGGTCGGTCCTCGGTGGAGCACATGGAGCTGCACGGTTTCTTCCCGAGCTCGAGCACGCAGGCAGCGTCTCCGCCGCAGGACTCCAGATGCTCAGCGACACCTCCGGGTCTCATTTGCAGCTCGGCTCTTTCCCAGCCGCTTGCAGGAGGCGTTTAGAAAAACGAGCACGTGGGATTGCGCTCGCAGCGTGCGGTGGTTTAGGCTGGGCTGGCCACCAAGGGAAGGACAGATGCTCTCCTCGTTGGGAGGCGGGAGACGGGAACGGGATAATTAAGTGGTTTTGATCCCATCCCACTTGTCAGCCGGTTGTGGAGTGGGGCGAAGGGCCCGGCCGGAGGGGGACGGGGACACTGGCCGCAGGGGGAATAACTCGGTGGGAAACATCCCGCACCGAGGTGGGGACCCCACCCGTAAATGCCGGGAATTCAGCGCTTGCGTTCGGGGCAGCAGTTTCTACGCTTTAACTGTATTTTTGGGTGATGCAATAAAATAGTGGCGACCTTCCGGGCGCCGGCGGGGACCCGCAGCGCTGGGTGGATCCCGGCGGATCCCACTTCCCAGCCTTTTCCTCCGCTCCCCGGGGGAGGCCCTGCTGGGAGGCAGGTGGGAAGGGGGTGGGGGGGGGGGGCCTGGAGGTGGGGGTTGTCCCGGGATGGGGGTGTCCCGGGATGAGGGGGGCCCTGGGATTGGGGGGTCCTTGGGGGCAGGGGATATCTCCGGGACTGGGGGGTCCCCAGGAATGGTGCGGTCCCTGGGAATGGGGGGGGGTCCGCGGGAGCAGGGGGGGGGTCACCGGGATGGGGGGGGCCCTGGGAATGGGGGGGGTCCCCACGAGTGGGGGGCATCTCCCCAGGATGGGGGGTCCCCGGGAGTGGGGAGGGATCCCCGGGAGTGTGGGGGGGGGCCCCGGTATTGGGGGTCCTTGGAAATGGGTGGGGTCCCCGGGAGTGGGGGAGTGGTTCCCGGGGGTGGAGGAGGTTCCCGCGAGCGGGGGGGGGGTCCCCGGGATGGTGGGGAGGCATCCCCGGGAGTGGGGTGGGTCACCAGGGATGCGGGGGTCCCCCGGGGGTGGGTGAGGGGTTCCTAGGGGTAGGGAGGGGTCTCCGGGGGGTGTGCGGAGGGTTCCCGCGATTGGGGGGCGGGGGGGTCCGCGGGAGTGGGGAAGCGCCCCGGGGAGGTGGGGGGGGGGTGTCACCGGGATGGGGGTTCCCCGGGAATGTGGGGGTTCCCCGGGGTTGGGGGGGGGATGTCCCCGACATGGGGGGTCCCCGAGAGTGGGGAGGAGTCCCCAGGGGTGTGCGGAGGGTTCCCGCGATTGGGGGGGGTGGGCCCGGGAGTGGGAAGCGCCCTGGGGAGTGGGGTCACCGGGATGGGGGTTCCCCGGGAATGTGGGGGGTCCCTGGGAGTGGGGGGGGTCCCCGGGAGTGTGTGTGGGGTCCCTGGGAGTGGGGGGGTCCCCGGGAATGTGGGGCTTCCCCGGGATTGGGGGGGGGGGGGGGGGCCGAGATGGGGGGTCCCCGACAGTGGGGAGGAGTCCCCAGGGGTGTGCGGAGGGTTCCCGCGAATGGGGGGAGAGGGGGGGGTCCCGGGAGTGGGAAGCGCCCCGGGGAGGGTGTGGAGGGGTCACCGGGATGGGGGTTCCCCGGGAATGGGGGGGGTCCCCGGGAGTGGGGAGGGGTCCCCGGGAGTGTGTGTGTGGGGTCCCCGGGAGTGGGGGGATCCCCGGGAGTGGGAAGCGTCCCGGGGAGGGTGTGTGGGGGGGTTCACCGCGATGGGTGCTCCCCGGGAACGTGGGGGGTCCCCGAGAGTAGGGGGGGGGTCCCCGAGGGTATGTGTGTGTGTGTGTGGGGGGGGGGTGTCCCCGGCGCTGCGGCCCCCGCCCGGTTGCGGCCGTCGGGGGCCGTCGGGGGGCGGTGTTTGGGGGGGCGGTGTTTGGGGGGCGGCCCCCGCTCCGCCCCCGCTCCGCCGCGGGGGGGGCGGGGGGGGTGGCGCAGCGCCGCGCTCTGCCTCCCCCCGCCGCAGCGCAGCCCCGCGGGGGACGGTGAGCGCCGGGGCCGGGAGGGGAGGGGGGGGACACACGGGGACACGGGGCCCTCCGGCCCGCCCCCCGCTGCGGGTGGGGGCGTGGCACCGACTGCGCTACCGGGGGGTGGGGGTGTCCGTGTGTCCGTGTGTCCGTCTGTCCCCCGCCCCCGAGGTGTGTTAAAACGGGAAGGGGAAGAAAAAAGGGAGAGGAAGAGGAGGAGTTTTGCCGTACCTGTGGGTGCGCGTCATGACTCCGGCGTTATTTATTTATGGCTTTATTACGGTTTTCGTGGCCGGGCGGAAAAATGGTGAGAAACCGACGTTTGAAGGGGTTTTGGAGGCGGGGGGGGGGAGGGAGAAGAAAAAGGGAGGAATGGGAAGCCGAAGGGGGGTGTCCCGTCCCCCGTCTGTGTCCCCCCCACCATCGCCTGCAATTAGGGACCCACGGAGGGTGGGGGGTCCCCGGGGAGCGATGGGGCGGGATGGGGGGGATACGGAATGTGGGGGGGAGGGAGGATGCGGGATTGGGGGATACGGAATTGGGGGAGGGATGCGGGATTGGGGGATGCGGGATTGGGGGATGTGGGATGTGGGGGGGGGGGGGGGATGCAGAATGCGGGATGCGGGGGGGGACGCGGGATGTGGGGGGGGATGCGGGATGCTGGGGGGGTGCGGGGGCTGTGCGGGAAACAGGCCCGTCCCGCTGTCCCTTCGTTAGGCTGCAGTTAACTAAGGCTGAATTTGGGGGGGCTGGGGTCTGCAGCTGGTGCCGGGCAGCCCCAGACGCGGCTGGTTTTCCCCCCCCCCGGGATTCAGATAAGGAGGAAAACCCCGCCCGTTTTTAAAAATGCATAAATAAAGCATTGAGCTTAAATAATTTAAGGCCAGGACGCGGGGAGCAACCGCAAAGCCACGGATGAAAGGCAAAGAACAGCTTTAATCTCGCTACCCCCCGCGGCCCACGGGACCTCTGGAGCGGCAATCCGCGCGGAGATGCCGAGCGGGGCGGCGGGAGAGTCCGTGTCGGCCAGCGAAGGGGCCAGGAGCCCACCCTCGCTGTCCTCGCCTGTGTTTCAGGGGCTCAAACAGGCGTAGTTTCCCGCTGTGCTTTGATCCTCTTCCAAACAAAAAGGCAGCGATCTCACGATAAGGCGTCCCCGAGACCATCCCAGAGCTCCGTTATCCAAGCGCGGGATGTTCTTGCGAGCACGCAAGGCTGAGCGACCACGAGCGTGACAAACGCGTTGTCCGGGCCCCGGGTGCGGGTGGCTCGAGCGTGGTTCCAACCCCCCCTCGCCAATCGTCCCTTATTTTCCACAACCAGTAAAAAGCACAATCAAGAGCTTTTCTGAAGCGTCATTTAGGCCGTTGTTTCCTTGCAGCAGGATCAGCAATCGTATTTTTTTTATCTTTCTGCAGGTGTTGTTCACTGATAAATTGGTTGTTTTCTTTCCTCAAGCCACAGCTCATCTAGCTAAGGCTCACCGCCCCTGCTTTTTGTGGGTTTTTTTGGTTTTTTTAGCTTAAAAACAAGGGAAATGTGACGTGCAGCACTAAATCACATCAACTGACCCCTAAGGTGCGTTGTCGGGTGGGTGTCTGGGGGCAGCGAGGGAAGTCTTCCTAAGTATCATCGGATCGTGGTTTCCCCGCTGTGGGGATGCACCAGCATCTCGGACGTGGAATTAAATACAAAATCAGTAATTTCCTTGCGATTGCTTTGATCGAGATGCCCACGAGTAGTTGTGTTTCAGCTGCTTCTCCTGTCAGTGCAAGATCATGAGGAAGCGGCTAAATTGGAGGGGACTTTCGCAGGTTAAGAGTATTTTCGTTTTGTCCAGTATTACTCAAGTAAGTGTCTTGGCATTATCTTTTTCTGGCGAGCCCTGAGCGTTCATTTTCCTCATCTGGAGTTTCTGGGAGGGTTTGTTTTTTTTTGGCCCAGATAGAATTTTTCACCGTTCAAGTGGGTTCTTCTTCAGTGTTGCTTAATTGCGTGTACGAAGCTTCGTCAGCTGATGTGGAGCTGGCAGGTAGTAACACCAAGAAATTAATTAACGTTCTTCTGATGACCCTTCCTCCAACCTAGGTGATGTGAATTAAAGGCGTGGAAGTGTTCCAGCGAAGATGTGGGAAGTATTACTGGGTTGGGTGGCTTGTGGGTTTTTTTCATAACTGGATAGAAAAGAATTAAAGAAAGAGTAAACTGGCGGTTAGTGATTGAATGCTGATTAAACCGTCTTGGCCAATTTTTCTGGGTTTCAGGTAAATAGAGGAGGGGTGACCGGAGGAAGGGTTGTGCTGCTTGTAGCGCGGTTTGCGGGGCGTTGCGTAGGGACCTCCGGTGCAGCGTCGCCTCTTGTCAGAGCTCTGGAATTCTGCTCCTGACCGCAGGGCAGCGGCGGTCGCAGCGCTTCGCAGGGCCACATCGCGAGCAGAGGGGAGAAGCCTGGTATTTTTTTATTTTTTTTTTTGCTTACGACCTGTAAAGCAATAGCTGCTGCTTGTGATGGGTTTTGAAACACTCTGCTGTCGTTTTGACATCGACAGGCTGGGAGAGGGGGGGTGTTCAGCCTGGAGAAGAGAAGGCTCTGGGGAGACCTCAGAGCTCCTTCCAGTGCCTAAAGGGGCTCCAGGAGGGCTGGGGAGGGACTTTTTACAGGGGCATGGAGTGATGGGACGAGGGGGAATGGCTTCAAACTGGAAGAGGGGAAATTTAGATTCGATATTAGGAAGAAATGTTTCCCTGTGCGGGCGGTGAGCCCCTGGCGCAGGCTGCCCCGAGAAGCTGTGGCTGCCCCATCCCTGGAGGTGTCCAAGGCCGGGTTGGATGGGGCTTGGAGCACCCTGGGCTGGTGGGAGGTGTCCCTGCCTGGGGCAGGGGGTGGCACTGGATGGTCTTCAAGGTCCCTTCCAACCCAAACCATTCTATGATGTTGAAGCAGTCCTTGCTTGAAAATATCCAGCGGAGCTGTATGCGTTTTTCCTGCAAGAATTAGTTATTTAGCATTTTGTGGGTTTGTTTTTGTTTTTTAATCAAAGGAAAAAAAATTTTTGCTTTATTCTGGGAGTGGCTTTTATTGGAAGCCCTTCAGGGTGTGGGTGGGATCTCTTCCCAAGGCTTCGCTCGCGGTGGTGTCCCCCTCCCCGTGCTGCCTGTGCCTCCTGGGTGGTCCCTGCCCCTGGGGGGACCCCCGGTGTGGCCGGCGAAGGCAGGGCAGGAGCCGCAGGCGCCTCCTCCCCTCTCTCGGCCCTCCTCTGCCCCGAGAAACGCGGGCCTCTGATGGCACCGGCTCTCCAGAAGGCACTTGGTGTATTTGAAGTTCTTCGAGCCTCGGCTCGCAGCAGCGGTGCTGGACATGCTGAGCAGCCTCGTGTGTTTCCTTAGTTAAATGATGTCTGTGCTCACAAAAATAGATTTCCATATTAAAATGCCAGCCGGGGAAGGATGCTGGAGCCATGTGCTGTCTAACAGATAACGGAGAAACCAGGTCCTGCCGCGGAGCTGCTCTGAACAAGCAGCCACCAAAAACATGAGTCTGCTTTTGGGATGAGTGTTGGGAGCTGTAAAACCTGGAATATGGATAAATTCTCAAAATCTGCGCCGTGTTTTGGCTGAAACGTTGAGAAATGACGTGGTTGTTCACCCGTGGCAGGTGGGCATCACTGGAGGTGGCCGGAGCAGTGGGGGGGAGCTGGAAGGGGTGGTGGCACGCAGACCCGCGCTGGGTCTCCTGCTCTCTCTGCTGAGCTGCTCACGGGGGTACTTCCACTTCACAGGTGAGGAGACGGCGCGGGATGGACATCGACCAGTGAC